>VZRE01009651.1:368200-440083 GCA_013396775.1 Cephalopterus ornatus
CGGCGTGTGCTTTGGCGCCGTGCGGGCTTGGAGCCCCCAGCCTTCAGCCCCTTCGCCGAGTGAAATCGCTGATTTCACTCATTGCCTCGTAAGAAAAGTGTAAGAGAGGTTGTTCACCCCCGCTGATTCACTGGTGTTGATAGGTAATGATCGTTTTAACTGAGTGGAAAAGTTAAAATCACGTCCCGAGAGGAGACAAAGGGTTTGCGAGACGAAAAATGCAAAACGAGCAACGTAACTGCCCACCAGGATACTGATACTGGGATAATTTAAGATACGGAGCCTTGCGGTGCGTTCGCGTGGGTGAGTGCTGTCAAGGTCCAAGCATCCCGCTCCATACATCCCTCTGTTCAGTAGTGCTAGGTGGTGGTTTGGGTTTCTTTTTTTTTAATGTTATGCTTCCCGAAACATTCTCCTGGAATCCAGCTTTTTTCTCAGCGCAGTGACGGAGCTGCTGCTTTATGAGTTTGTTAAAAATAAAAAAAGGACTGTTCCCAAGCATGAAAAGGAGAGATGTTCCCAAGCGTCAAAGCACTGGAAACGCGGCCCGTCTGAGCCCCCTGGGATTTACAAAGGAGTGAAAATTGCCCGGGCTGGGAAGCTCCCGTCCCAGTGGCACCGCGCTGGGCTCCCAGGAATCCCGGCTGTGCGGGGGTCGGGGTTTTCTCGCCCGGCGCTGCCCCCCGTCAGCACCAGGGACAGGGCGGGATCCGCGCCCCGGGAGCTGCGCGGAGCCGGGTCCGCCACAGCTTCAGAGTCCGAAGGCTCCTCCCAGGTTGTGTGCGGGATTAAATCCAATAACGGCATCGCTGAAATACACAGCCATTTTGACCACTTTCTCAGCTCCAGCCTACTCAAAAGAATTCAAGTTTAGTGCTTCTTGTCTTACGGAATCTAAAGTCTCTTTACTCTTGAAGTACTGACTGTGATACATATTAAGTGGGCTCTTTTGGTCCAATTCATGGGGTGCACAGACCAGGCCAGGAAAACATGATCTAAATGATTTCTCTATTTATGTTTGGTCAAAGTTCATATTCATATGGATTGTAACAATGATAGTTGCAAAAATATTACATTGATAATTTGGCTTACGTCCCCAAAGGAAACATTTTGCATCTTGTCAAATGCCTGAATACATTGCTTTCCATGGAGCATTAAGTTACCAATAATTACCACAATGCAGTTTATGTGAAGGCAACATGAAAATAGAGCAGATCAGTTTTACCATGGATTATAAAAGTAAAATCCTTGTAGTTTACACCCTCCCTCACCACCCCTACAAAATATGACAAAACAGAAATAATGGGGTGGTTGCTGTGGAAGGAAGAAAAGCATCCCACAGTGTGCACAGTCAGTTTTATAGATCACTTACTTTTCAACAGCATAGTAGATATCACCTTTTCCAAAATTTGTTCATAGCTAAAATTATACATCTTATTAGGGAAAAAAGTGATTCTGCTGACAGCAGTATATTCGCTTTTTCTTTTAATAAAGAAAGCAATTAGAAAATTGATTTAAAAATGGATGTTTGAAGCTACTGACACCTAAAACCATGGAAAGACCAAAGTATGTTTTTTAGGATTTCTTCTTATTACAGTTGTCAGAACTACGAACCATTGCCTCTTAGATTAGTCTTGAGGCGGTGGTGAAACCAAATGGTAAAATATAGGAAATTTTCTCAGATCAATTTATTTAAACTTTATGTATCTTTATTCACAAATAATGATACTAATTAATTCTGATGATAATAGATATTTCTATATCTACCAATTAAAGAACATAGTGGATATTTGTAGGGAGTAACTGAGGTGCTTTTCAAGTAAAAGAATTTGATCCTGAAGTTGGTATAACAAAAGACCTAAATATCTTATCCTCTTCTGTCTCAAAGCTTCAGAACTTCAAGAGATATTTAATTTCTAAGCTATGAATAATGCTTTAACTGTGATGCACACATCCCTCCTTTGCAAGTTCATACCCTTTTTGCATCAAGGCTGTTTGATACCCTTTAGGAAGATTAGTTAGAATCAAATAAGACCAGAATATAATTTGATTTTCTGTGGTACGTGTCTAGGCACCTCTTCCGTGTGCTCTGTAATAATTTCATCATATGCTGCATGTGCATTTAAAACCCTCCTAAGACACTCGGTAGAGTGGGTGTTCAAGGGGTAGGAGTTTTGATTGTCAGAGGGATTTTGCAGTGGGATATGAATTAACAAATACAAGGATGAAAAAACATACTTTCTTATCCTTGAAGTCAGCTGTATCTCTTTGTAATGCTTTGAATTTCTCACCGACTCTGAGAAGCCCTCTTTGAATAACAAAAGCTGCAAAATGACCACAAGCAACCTGTAAAGCAGCAGACGTGATGACTTAGGCTGGAAAACATAATCCAGATGGTGGGAAATTATGTTTATTTTATGATGATCTATTCGATTATTCCATTCTACATGTGATAGGAAAAAATCATATATAAGGGCTTATACCTGAACCTTTCCAAGGCCTTCAACAACCTGTTTTTCTGCTCCCTGGTAAATGCATCAGCAAGAATGACTGGAATTTGGCTCATAATCCTGTTCTGATAAGTGGCAGATCAGTTTTTGTTGTTTGTTTGTTTGTTTGTGGGTTTTGTTTATTTTGTTGTTGTTTTTGTTTTTGTTTGAAACAGGATGAAATACACGAGCATGTCTGTTGCTCATTAAGTCACTCAGGGCAAAGGAATTTGAAAGGATGAGAGCTCTACTTGCTCAGCACTCTCTAAAAGAGCCTTCAAACTCGTTCCCAGAAACTTGTGCCTGTCTTTTGGAGGGACAAAATTCTCTGTCCAATTTTTCTAGAAAGCACTAGTGACAGTATTAAACTCATATTTTAAATAATGTTTCAGAAATGCATTGCTTACCTACCAATGGCCTTGGAATAGTTCAGTGAAGCATCTTCAGGATCACGTCTTAGTGTGAAAAGCTGAAGGCTGAGACTACACTGGCCAGGCCATCCTGTGCAAACAATCCTATTTGCACTCTGGAAAGTAGCTTACTCATAGATTTAGCTGTCCATTTTCCTCAGTGACTCACTCAGTGCGATTTGCTTTTGACCCATGTGTTTCATTCCAGCCTGGGCAATTTCCCTTCCTGGGTAATTCAGAGAGTTCTGTCAAGGGCAAATTCTGTGGTTTTTGCAAGTATTTCTCCCAGTCCTTTTTTCTGTCTTCTAATCGAGATCTGATCTCCCCGGATGCTTCATTAGCTGTTCAGCCTCAGATCAGTCACAGAAATATTGTTTTCCTTGTAAATAGGTGCTTAATTTTTCATAAATTTCTGCATTATGGTTTCATTAGGCTTATAAGGTATTTTAATAAGCTGTCTGCACAGTTTCTTTGCAGTAACTTTAAACTGAAGGAAAAACCACCATGGACGGAAACTTAAAAGAATGATCGATACTCAACAAGTTTGGCCTCCTTGGCTACCTAAGGGTTCCTCACCAACGATAGTGTTAGGAAAATTAGCATGGAAAGTACATCACTGCAGCACAAAGTATGGATGTGCTTTCTCCCGGCATAATGCTTTTGACATCTGATCTCATTCCCTGCCCAGTTGAAGGGGCTACAGTTCCAAGCTCAGAAACAAGCTAGTGATGAGTGTGGCTTTCTGACAGCCTCTACTGAGTAGTAACCAGTAACAAGATACTACCTTCGGTTTGGACGGGCTGTGTAGGTGTTATTTCTCTGTGGTGGTGCTGATGTGACTGTTCAGACAGGAGTGCTGACATTTAGAGGAGAGCAGATCTGGGCTGCATTTGCACTGTCATTTACCCAAACTGTAACAGCTCCAGTAAATGAGGCTGTTCCATTTGTGATCGTTTATTGCCCAGCAGTTCTGATTTTCACAGACCTTTGCACGTGCAAGGGGGCAGGAGATGAAGGGCTCTGTTCCTTCTGTCACTGGCAAATGAATGGGCAATTTGCAAAACAACTCACCATTTTCCCTTCTGACAAAAGACTGGAAGGAATTTCTTTAAAATTAGGACTATATAGGCAGTTAACAGTCTGATTGATGTGGGTTTGTGTGTTGGCATTGGCAAAAAAGCTGCCACAGGAATCTAATAATTTGGATCTCCAAAATTATTTTATTTCGCAGAAATTTTCCGGAAAATATTATGAAAATGTAGCAAGCACAGCTCAGACAAGAATCATATTTTTATAGTGACTCTACTTAAGTAATTTAACCCTTTTAAGATATTCATTGTCCCCATTTTCAGTTTTAGTAGTTTTGCAGAGTTCTTAAATTTGCCCACAAACAAGAGCAAACAAAACATGCAAACAAAACAGTCAAAACGTCAACATACAGTTCAATAAAACATTGTGAATTGCAACTCCAGAGTGTTGCTGAAACATTAAAGAGAAGGCCGTCCACGTGGTAACCTCCTTGGACTGTTCCTGTCATTACCCTGGGCTATATTATTACCATAACATTCCTAGGACAGGGTGAAAACAGTTATGGCAGGAGGTAATTCAAGATGGACTGTCAACAAGATGAACCCCAGCAATGCTGCTTGACTTATAACCCTCCTTGCTTTCATGCTTGGGGCCAATCCAGCCTCAAAGTGCACTGATTTTATACAGAAGAAAAGCTGAAATTCTCCTAAAGTTTAATATTTTCACTTAGTTTGTCTAAATAGATGTTTGCCTCTTAATTTTGTCTCACTGTTCAACTGTAAATATTCAGTTTTAAATGCATGCTATTTATATCAAGGGAAAGGTGAATCTTTCCCCACCTGTTTCCCTGGATATCTCTCTGCATCTCTCAGTTGAAGGCTGACTAAATCCATTATTGCATCTTTCTTAAAACAGCACTGCTAATTTTCCGTTTGAGTGTGGAAAAAAGGTTACAGGTTGCAGCCTTGATGCAAAACTTTCTTAATTTGGCCTCGAGTAAGTGATATGCCCTTTTACAGATAAACTTGAGCACTGCACTAAACTGAATTGCCAAGGTCACAGAGAGAGTTAACGCCATACTCTCACTCAGAACTGACTGTCTGATACTTCCCCCAAGCAGTGTCTGCTGAGCATCAGTCTGGTTCAGTTTGATTACTTAGTGCCTTGATCTGATGATATCTTCAGTCAAGCCTATTGATTTATTGAAACAGTTTCAAATGTGGCATCTGAAAACCAGAATAAACTTTGCTGAGAAAACTGTGAGCCAGTTGGCTCTTCCAAATAAGGGCTTAACTCAAGCACTACTTTTCCTTGAGCACTAAAATAGTGTGTGAGCATTAAAATACACATTCCCAGAACCTTTTAAAAGAGGTATTTACAAAGGGATATATTATTAGATTATCCAATGAAGCAAGACTGCCCACCTCACCCACTTAAACCAGAATTATCAAATATTTTGCTCTGCTGCTGATACATTCACTGCATCAAAGCAGTAAAGGAGGAGCAAAATGACCAACAGTTTTCTGAGAATTTTTCATTTAACTGTAAATAGAACATGTGAACTGGCTCAGTGGCATTTTTCACAGTGGCCTACAAGTAATGTTTTGGCCCCTTCATAGTTGCAGGTAAAGATAATTAACTTAGCAGCTGCTGGAGAATGACTGCTGGTATATATTTTTTTTTTTCAAAGCGCTGCATCTGCAATTCAGACTGAATTTTTTCTGTCTGTTCAAGCATAAAGCAAATTTGTTTCACACCACCACCTCAATAGATAACTGGAGTAAACTACCGTTGTAGCAGTCTGTATGTTAAAAGGGAAATAGAACAAAGTAGACTGAAACCTAGCACAACAGTTTTCATTTAGTACATTTATGCTTTCATTCTGCTCTGCTAGTTAGAGAAATCCATACAAGAGAATATGTGCAATATTTTCATGCAGGAAGCAGAATTAAGGACTAGTAGAGAAAGGCATACCATGTCAAAAAATTGGTTTTGACCACCTCTGTTCAATCACAACAAGTAAAATAAAGTAATATGTAGCTTTACTGGCAATTTCAGTAACAAAAAGCTTTTTTAGGGTCAGCCAAGTTTTCCAACTGAGTTTCAGTGGCCTAGAGGAGGACAAGTGGGATACAAATTCAGGATCCTATTATATAAGTAACCTGTTTCAATTCCCCCGTTGTTTAAAGAAGTGCACAACTTAACAAGAACAGAGCTTCCAGACAAGTCAACAAGAATGTCTTCTGCTTTATTCCATTTATCGTATTTCGTAACCTTTTCCTTTACATTTTGGATATCAGTTGTAAAGGGAACAGAATAAAAGTTCCAGTGATGAGCTTTTTTCTTGTTATGAACTGTTTCAAACTGAGATCAAATAAACTAGTAACAGTCAAATTATACTGAAGTAAAATTATTCTGGTGGAACCAAGTCACTGGCTATGGGAAGGAGGAAGCACAGAAAGACAAGTGCCTACAAGTTAGTCACATGTTAAAACAGAAGCATTATAGGGTCTTCCTGACTTGTGAAATCAACCAAGATTTTGAGTGTAATGTGTTGTAATTTGCACTGTAAATGTTAATAGTTGGGAGTGTTGCATTAGTACTTAGGCTGGGACTTCCAAAGATTTTCAGTGGCTGAAGTTCAACTGAATGTCCTTTGCACTAGAAGAATCCTTTTTCAAATCTCTGTCTCCAGGTCTGAGAGCTACAAAACTGGAGAAGGAATACTGATATTGTGAAAATCTTAAGCAAGTAGTCACAAAGACACAAAGTGCTTATTAGAGGGTGTTGCTTTATTGCCATGGGCCTTTCTGTTTTGTTTTGTTTTGTTTTATCATTTTTAACTGACAAAATTCAGAACTGATTTAAGATCCCTGTGAAGTGGTTTAACTGCCATGATTTTCTGTTCAGAGAATTCTCCTTGAATAGTGGATGAGAAATTACATCTCTCTAAAACCTGGTTTCTACCAGGATCCGCTTTGTGTGGTTGAATCCTTGTGCTCTAAGTTCTTACTGGTATCATGCCATTCCTACCTGTATGGCTGTTCTGGTAAAACATTTGGCCTTGGCCATAATTTGACTAAAGAAATGCCCTGATCTTATCTAAACTCAAATTCCTAGGTTTCCCAGAAATGGCTTCCAGTGATGTTGGACAGTCAGCTGTGTTATTTTGAAAATTCCTGCAGTAATTTTATTTTTAAAAGCTGCAATTCAGGCAGCTCACACTATTGCCATGTTTGTGAATTGCTTTAATAAGCAATTGCCTTTGTGCTATAACCCAGTAAAAATGGAGCAGGTTCAGCTGTGATGGGGCCTCTCTGTTTCAGGAAACAGCACAATGAAGGGAAGCTGCAAAGTACAGCTATGTAACGTGTGCTGTGGTCTCCTTAGCCCTGTCTCTGAAATCACTTGGTGTGGCTCCTGCACATGAGAAAAAAATCAAGGATGGTTGAGCCAGTGAAAGGAGCAAGGAGAAATCTAACAGAAGGTGGTAGCTCTGAGTTCCTTTTCTTGTAGTGGCCCACAATGGGAAAGAGAAGAGGCCTGTTTCATATGAGGTTACTGTGTTTTCCAGCATTTTAGGATTCCCCAGTTTATTTGGGGTCACTTTATTTTGATGCATTGCTCATGGGTATTCTTAATTGTGTTTTCTTATTTGCTTCCTTTGCCTTTGGGCATATTCTATCACGGCAATTTGGAGTAAAGCAAGAATTAAAGTGAGTGTGACTTATTGCAATGGAGCTTCATATGAAGTTTACATCATATTTTTACATGTTTTTAATTCCTATAGGTGAAATAAATGGTATCTACAGTGCCCAAAGAGAGCATCTTTTAGTGTGTGAAATTTATTTCTCATGTAACTAAACATAATGATCCAGAACCTGAAAGACTGGTGTGGCTTTTTCTTTTTCAGAGGAATGATTTTCTAAAGGAATCTCTGCAATGAATGTGATGAACCACTGAGCTGCCTGATGCTTCTACCTCAACTCTGTCCTTCATCTGATTGAGTTCTCTTCTTACTTCACTGAGTAGCAGCAGAAAGTGAGTTTTAACAAGTGCATCTGGAAAATAGCACTCGAATAAGATGTACCAATACACATTAAGGGTTCTGCCATGTGCTTCTGTTCCTCAGAGACTTGAGCTGAGGGCAGCAGCATCAAAAGCGTTCGTATTTTAACATCACAGTTGGAAGGTTATTATAAACCCAGACTCCATCCATTTGCCTGTTAAGGTGGAATCATACGTAGTTTTTTTAAAAGCCAGGAGGGGCCAGTGTTTAATTAGTGCTGGTTTTGGCACCTGAGGGCATTGGAGACTGCTTGGAAATGGGTACTAGAATAGTGAACCAGTGAAAACTAGAAGATGGTGACGCTGAAAGCAGGGTGGGGTGAGCGTCAAGGAATGCTTGACTGCAGGGCCTGTCTGGTAGAAGGGAGCAGAGTCCTGGGCTTACATGCACTCAAGAGATCAGGGTTTCAAAGAGCAGTGGGGTGAGAAACAGCTATTCCACAGCAGTCCCACTTACCCAGGAGAGGGTGAGTGAAGGCCTTCCCTCTGGCCCTGGTGAAGAGTTGACTGGTCACACGTTATGGGAAGCAGGGAAAATGAGAAGAACCTGAAACTTGGAAAATTTATTAATGTACAGTTTCATGGAGTTAGCAGCAAATACTAGTCTGGAAAAATATTTTTAAAATTCAGTAACTTCTAGTTCTGACCTAATGTACTCTTAACTCCTTCATTTTACTTGTGTGTCCTGAGGGGTTGTGTAAATGTTTATGTACATGACTAACTTTAGGCATCTGAAAAACTTCATGAAAAGCAGTTATACCAATCCAAAGGGTGCATCTGGGTATGTGTAATACATTTCTGAAGTACTGGGGCTTTCGAAGGAAATGCTGTTACATTAAGAGGTGCAGTCACTTTATTTGTATGCCTTTGGGCATGGCACTGTGTGGAAGGGTATGGATTTTCCTTTCTATTTTTCCAGTCAGTGGAAACCATTATGGCAGTTGTAAGTATGCCCTTAAGTGTCCCACAGCTAATTCAGGAAATGTACTTTATGAAACTTTAAATTGGAGAGCTTGTGCTATACAATGACGTAGTCTTAGATTTTTGGGTGTGTTTCCAAACCATCTTCTTTTCCTGAAAGGGATCAGAAATATCTTTGGTAGTAAATCTACGTAGATACTGATGTTTGTGTAAGTTTAAAAATAATAATTAAAAAAAGGACACATAAGAGTAGGGAGGAGACATTCACTCTAAGAGGGGTGAAACCCTTTCCATTCTTCTCAGCCTACTATTTACCCCCAGTTTCAGGTGAATGTAATCCTTGAGAGCCAATTTCGTTGCCAGAAGTGTTTGTAGGCCATATGTGAACCAAACACTATGAGTCCAGCTTTGTAGTCTAGTAAGAGACTCTGACATCTCTATACATAGTGAGGTGAGCGTTTTCCTACACTGACGTGACTCTTGCAGCATTTGCTTTGCTTTTGAGCCAGGTACAAAGAATTCCTGTGCTGTGTCTCCAGCAGAGACCTGCTGCTGCCAGAACTGCTGTAACTAAAAGAAGTATTTTCCTACAGAAGAGAAAAAAAAATTCTTATTACTCTTTGTGGTTTATATCAGACTGTTAAGGCTGGATTTGCTGTGGTGAAACTTTTCTGGCTTTATTAAGCTTAGACTGATGTTCTACTCAGTCGGTTGTCCATAGAAAGGAAGTAAACAGGACAGCTTATAAATTTTGACAACTATGAAGTTTGCATAGGATTGAGAATGAGTATTTAGGTTAGAAATTCCATGGGGTAAGGGAGGTATAGTAATCAGTGTAGAGGATTGTGGCTCATGTTTAGGGTTGCTAGGAATGGCACTATTAATAATTTATTTATTGTTTAAAACTGCTTTTATATAAACCTATTTATAACATGAGACTTCTCACATTCCTATGTCACTAACAACTGCAATGCTACAAACACAAGTGTTCGAACTGTTGCTCAGCCACTGAAATACCATTGTCTGATACAAACACTGCCTTGCAGATAAGGGCCCCATGCAATAAAGCCCTGTGGAAACAGTGGTTTCAGCAGCAGAGACAGACCGTGGCCCTGCTAGAGTTACTGAGGGATCACAGGCTGGGGACCACATTGCAGCACCTCTTGGAACGGCCTGAGTAAAAAATGGCACCAGCCGAGCTGAAGAAAACAGGCACACGTGGGAATGGAGACTTACCCACGTTATGCTCTAGAGCTGTAGATGCACCCAAAAAGCATTGGAGGTGTCTTTGGTTATTTCTGAATGTCAAGTTTGCTGTTGGTTTTGCATATGAAGTGAAGAAAAATACTTACCTGGGAATGTGTGAAATGTCAATACTCAATGTCACAGGCTATGAGGACACTTTTTAGTTCAGTGGTGGATGTAAAAAAGTTTCCAAAAGTATGGAAAGTGAGGCTGTAAGCTGCAAAAAAATAGGGACTAAGATCCCTGGTTGTATGTGGAAGCTGGAAAGATTGGCAATTTGTGGCTGCTGCCTTATGCAGTCCTTCAGTCCTGACTTGGAGCAGCCTTTTATTACACTGGCTCTTGGCAGCTTCTTTGCAGGTCCAGCAGTAGTGACCAATAGCTCAGCAGTTTTGCAGAATTGCTTGAATGATCAGACCAAACATTTTCACTTGTGACCCAAGCCTGAGTTTGCGCCCCCGTGGAGGGGCAGAGTGTGCGTGTCAACTCCCAGCGCTGCTGCCGCCTTTGCCAGCAGCCTGCCCTGGGAACAGCTGCCGCGGTACAAAAGGCCAAAGGGAAGCGCCTCAGTTTTGCCCTAGTCCTGTCACACCTCCAAGTCACTGGAACACATCCAAGCGCATGGTAAACTACAGGCAGTCTCTCCACTGCAGGACAGGCTGTACAGTTGACTTTAACTGAAACGTGAATCATCTCAGTCCTAAATTATTTTAATCCAATCAGTCATCTGTGTTAAAGGGTGTAAGGAGACAGCAAAGTGAAGAGAGTGGCTGCCAAGCAGAGGATACAGGACACAAATAAAACTGCTAAGATGAGATGAAATATGAACTAATAATGATTTATTCCAAATGTCACAGGGGTTACAGTGTGAACCACTTGTAGAGATATGCAGGTGAGATGAATTTTGTACGCTTCCCCCGGAATGATTTTTATAGTCTCAGCAGAGTGAAAGGAAGGCAAAACTGTTAGTTACACAGGGAGTACACACAAGGATTTTGAAGTGCTCACAAACAAATTCTCCCTAATTAATATATGCTTTACAAGTCTCTTGTAAGTAGATGAGCACGAACAGCTGTAGTTCTTTTTATAGATACAAACTAATCTCTAATACATGTTGGAGTTGAAGGATATAGAGAACAACATGCTGTGGATTCGTAAAGCTTTTCCAGCCATGGAAGTATTCTTTTTATACCCTCTAAAAGTGGAAGGGAATGCAGAAGTGTGCAGAGTGTAGTCTTCAAGAATACTGCTCGGAACAAAATCATGACAGGAGCAAAGGATCTAGCTATTAATGACACATACCATGCACTCCTTGTTAACATATGAAACAGCATGTGTGAGCTTTGACCTATTTTCTTGACAGGTTCAGTCTTTTGTGACCCATATGAAACAGGCAGCATTTACTAATGTTTCTTCCCGTTTTTCACTAGTGTCAATGGCCTTCATGACGAAGAATTACATGCTTCATGTTTTTAAATAATTCTAAATGCCGAAGCAATAAGTCATAATAGAATTCCTTAGACTTGATGAATATCTTTGAACATACTTCCTGTTCGAAGATGTTTTCTCCCTTCTTTCTCCTGTTTGCTGGTTGTATGTATTATCAGTTTAATATTATCCTCTGCAGGGAGACAATATCCGTTTGTGCTGGGTGAAGGGAGAAACTGTAATAGCTCCTTTCCATCTCTAATGCCTATGATTTTATTTACATAAAAACATCGTGGATTTTGAACAGTGTGTTTCTTTTGGTAATTTATTACCAGCCTGAACAGCCCACTTTTTCACGATCTAACATTCATCTGCTGCAGAAGCCATCATCACCTTCATTTTTAGTTTTAATAACCTTTCTTTTAATAAATCTTGGCTTGAAGTAAGTTTCCAAAAGTGTGCTTCAAAACAATGCCCCAAGTCTTCTGGAACCCACTCATTTATTTCCCGCCCCCCCCCAAAGTAATAAGCTGGTTACATTTTTATTGATTTTATAGCTTTTTCTTATCTGACATAGGGAAAAACTGATTTACTTAGGACAAAATGACTTGCTGGGTTCCCTCCGTTATTGCAACCAACGGGAGAACTGCTGGAGGGCCTGTGGGGAAGAACTGTTTCAATAGCTCTGTGCCCTGTTCTTTTGGGCTCAGAAGGTCTGTATCCCCACTTTGGACTGTCTATTTCTCACAGTTCTTGTGATGTAGACTGCTACGAATTGCAAATGAATTTTGTCCATTTATTCTTATGCACTAGAAGAAACACCAGAGGAAAGCTGAAAATCACTATTTGATAAAACTCTTTTCCTTTCATTTCAGGGGAAATAAATACAATCTCATGGATTCAGTCACTGTGGGAAAAAATCCTCACCTATATGAGTGCTGCTGTTTAGAGAAGGGAAAAATAGAAATGCCAAAGTGGGGATGATGTGGATTCCACACATCCCTAGAACAACTGTTTTTGGGGAACTAACCCTTCTCCCCGCCAAGATTTACTTTAGAAAAGCACATCTAAATGTAAACCACTTTGAAGTATCAGAAGGCAGATATCAGAACCCCTGGGGAGATTGGCTAAGACTGGCTTAAACTGATCTCTTAAGCCACTGTTGGAAAAAGAAGGCAAGGATGGAAAGGACCATTGCCTTGTCCTCAAGTGTTATCCCTTTCTCTTTCCCCACAGTCTCAGAAATTAAAATAAACATCTAAGACTTTAAATTACCACTCAAGTGCATTGTCTTTCCATTGGATTGTAGAAGAAAATGGGGTAAAACATGTTATTAATGAGAGAGAGGAGAACTGACTGGGTGATTAAGTTTTCTTTTGGTTAAGAAACTTCACAATAATGAAGAAACCATCTTCAGGAGGTAATGTACAGTTTCCCCCAAATCTCTCAGCTTTACCTCTGTAATAGCTTTGAAGTTAAATTATACTAAGAGAACAAAGGCCTGTTTTGAATATCATATTTCCCTTTCCTCTCCAGTTAATCCTAGGAGGCTTGTAGGTAAGGTCTGTATAGTGGTGGAATATACCTGAGCAGAGTGAAATCCAAATGAAAGAAATTGTTTCATGAGCTGCACAAAGAAGAACTAATAAAATACAGTGTGATTCAAATCAAGAGACTGGAGAGAGTTCTGATGCTGAAAAGATCACTCCTTGTGCTTTAATCCTTGCTTGTCTTGTATCTTTGTAGGGGCCTTTCAGAACAATGCAGGAAGGTATTCTGCATTCAGTCAGTCCATAGCTGTTCCAGAGCTATTGGCTAGGATGATTTTCTGGCTTGCACCACTCACTTACTTAACTGTTGGGCTTCTTGTTCTGCTTATGATTGTTGGTCTTCGGGTACAGGAAACCAGAGTTGTATCTGGAAGGTAGCTCTACTCCTTGGACATTGCTGCATGTTATTGTAATGCTGGGTATCTGAGCTGCCAATGATCCATAGTAAGACTCTCCTTTCCTTTGTCCAATACTCTTCAGGCTCTCACCTTCCTAAAGGACGCAGAGATTTAAAAGAAATGGAAAGCACAAACATTACAAGATCACATGGCATCATCTATGAAAAAGTGGCATATATTTAGATAAGCACTTTTCTGATCCCCGTGACTACCTCACAACCAACTTAAACGATGGAGGAAAAAGTAGATCTGAACATTTTTTTCAAAAATTTCATGAATAACTTATGAGAAAAAACCTGTTAAACAAGTTAATGTTACTAAAGCACAGACTTTGCATTTGCTACTTAAGAGCTGGTCTACTTTGAAGAAAGACCAGGCTAACGACAGCACATTCAACTATGAACAAAAGTGCTATCAATATGCTTAGTGAACCTGTTTAGGTTCACTGGGCAAGAAGTAATGTAAAATGTGATGGTATCATGGATAGTTTGAAGGGGGAAGCAAACTGTATAATGAGGTGAAAAGAAGAATTGAGGAAAAGATTAATTAGCATTTTTTGACGATAAGCAATCTTGGCTGTCACTTGCACAGGGCCAAAAAATCAGGTAGGATGAGGCTAACAATAGCTCTTAAGGATCACTGCTAACAATGAAGAGATAGTTTAAGGTAATTGTATTACATTGGGGTTAATACTGCAGAGATAAAACTGCCTTGTTTTCACCTGTCTTATTTCCCTATCTGTCAGGAATTAAGACACTTGTGATAGATGTCAATTTTTTTCACACGTCTGTAGCTGTGTTAGATGGAATAAGAAACAGACACTAGAACAACATGTTACTGAATAGGTGACATGGCATGTTTCAAAAACTGACCTTGATTTCCTCCAGGTTGCATATTTTAGATGTCCTCTGCAACCCAAAACAGAGAACATTAAATGGTTAACAACATCACTTCATACAGCAATACTTGCCACAGGACTATGGCTGTCTCAGAGGTACAGCCATCAGAATGACTATCTCAGCTTAGTATGTATATTTATCATAGGAAGGTGGCACACCCTTTGTGGTCATTTTTCTGCATTCTTCTGGGAGTGTTTTGTGATATTTGCATCTCAAAAAAGAAATTATTTTGTGCTCAGAGACTGTCATCAGTTTTTGTTCCCTCAGTTACTTAAACGCACGCCAAATATTAAAATTATGGTTCTTACAGTAGGTGTAGCCATATACTCTCTGACATTCAATTCCACCATCAATATGTCATCAGCATCTAGTGATGTCTGAAAAATGAACACAGATAAGAAAGACATAAATGCCATGTAGGTATGTCTCAATATTTTACATATGCAGAATGCAAAGTATAGGGGGGAAAAAAGAGGATAGCAGAGGACTGGCTGCAAAGTAGTGGTATGCTAAAATAGCCTTTTTTTTTTTTACATCTTACTGTAAGTGCTCATTTGATAGCAAATGGTGAGGCAATAGGAAGATTGGCCAAGTAATTTGGACAGTGAAAGACATATCTTACTAAATGCACACTTAAAACCAAACACAATCCAATATACCACTGATGCTAAGTTTTCTAAAGCAGGACCAGAAATACAACAAAGACAGCTGAATAATGAACCAGAGTGGGAATAAAAAGCTGATGACCTTTTACAGCCTCTAAATCGTTACTCATTGTGTTAACTCACAGTTTATCAGCATCTTCTTAGCAGGAACCTTCATGATTAATTATGGTATGATGTGCAGATTGTTGTCAGTTGTCAGAGAATTTAAGTATTATGAATGCAGTGTATTACCTTCTCACAAATCCCAGAATCCTGGCTCTTCAGTTTGGGTTTGGCTCTTCTGTCACTAGTTGGTATGGCGTCTTTACCCGTTTTGTAGGAAATCTGTCTGCTGGCAAGTCTGGAGAACTTGCTGGGGGTATCAGTTTCTGTTTCAGTGCAGGCCTAAAATTAATACAGCAAAAACAATCACTCTAGGTTTTTTAGACTTTCATCCAATTTGCCCCATGAGAGTTAGTTTTACCTAGATAGAAACTGTAAAAGAGACAGGCATTGTGTAAAAGATATTTCACAAAAGTTCTTCTGTATATGACTTCATAAAATGTTTGCTTATAAGAAGTACAAACAAAACTATCAAGTCTGTCGTGTCTAAAATTTGGCTTACTTTTTTTTTTTCCCCTCCCCATGATGCATGGCAAAATTTCAAAGAAAATAGTGTTTCATTACAATCTATTGTTGAAACTTCTCTGATGCATCTTGTAGCTCCAAGGAGACAGTTTCCACTCACTGGAAGCACAGGTGTTTGGAGGAATTAGGGCCAAAGTTTCCAAAGTAGCTTGGGTGGAAGCAGAAATAAATAGAAGGAAATACCTCAGGACTGCAGAATCAGCTCTTTTGAAACATTTTGTTTCATGAAGGAGCCCTGGTTTTTATAAACTTTGTTCCAATTCACAGGAAAACAAAAAAATAAAAGGACAAACCCCCCAGCCCAGTACTATCTCCTAGAAGTCAAAACTCTTGTTCCTTTTCCTCACTTTGTCAGCCTTCTCACTACAATGATCAAGAATCACAGAATTCTATAGGTCAGAACAAAACAATGAAACAGTTAACGGGATTGATGAGCAGCTCATGGCATACCATGAGTCTATTTTCTGTTGGACTTTGCCTTAAAATGGGGGGACATAACAGTGTGATATACTTTCCTCAATTTTTTCATTCCACGAGAGTTTTTTTATAAGCAATCTGTGTGCTTTGGAAGTAGCTTCCATCAGATGGGAGCAAAGCAGTAATCAAAGCAATTATTCATACTTTCAATATTTGATACTTTTAATTATTGATACTTTGATAAGCTTTCCCCAGGGAAGAAAAAAATAAGAGATGTAGAAAAACATTAACTTTGATCGAACTGAATAAATTGGCATAGGGAGTATGTTACTACTGAGACAAAACCCCAATTGGTGATGCTCTACTAGAATTTTAATATATAACAGATTGATTGCTCTAAGGAGAATCAGGATCACTTTTTTGTGGGGGAGGATAAAGGGGACACAGAAGAAGGGGAAGGAAAAACTAATTTGATTTGGAATAGTGACAATCTAGATTGTATTTTCAGAAGCAGCTTTCTCACTATTGGGGAAGCAATGAGTCTACACACTGAAGTCTTTCCAGACTGAAATGTCTTCATGGAAGATTTTTTAGAAGAGCTTAGCAAAATATCCAGGAGGACAATCTAAAGCACAAGAGGTTGGGATAAACTATTTCCTAGATCCCAGCATTTTAAAAAATGTGTACTGTGCTTTCCATTCCATGTGTAGAGTGTATTAGCACTCACAGTCCTATTTGATTGATTTTCAAAATGGAAGCAAATTTTTTTTCTGAGCATCTGTTCTGGAGATTGGATCCTTTTCATCTCAAAGACTTGAATGGAAATTGTTTCTTTTGGATTTTCCCAGATACAGAATATCTTTGCATCCACAGGATTAAAAAAAAAAAAAGAAGAAAAATTGCATAAAGATAATTTATCGGCTTTCAGTTTGATGATCAGCCTTGACATAAAACACATGGCAGTATATGTACTGCCTTTTTGCTTTGTGAGTATGTCTAGAAATCTTAGAGCTTAATTGAGACACATATGGTGCAAAAAATCAATGAGCATTAAAGAAATTTTGTTTGCTTAAACTTGAGCCCTCCTTTCTGCTCTGTTCTTCAGTTAAACTGACATTACTTACTAATAAATTAGAGTATTCTATGGCCAAATCAAATAGGGAAACATATATTGTCAGAAAATCTCAGGTCTATCATTGTTCCAAACAAGATTCAGTCTTACTTGAGACGATAGAAGATTCCAGAGTGAAGCATGATAATTGCTTGGAATTTTTTACTTTGGGGAATTTTTGTTCTCCATTCCATTGTTCTACTTTGAGTATTAAGAGTTGTTTTCCTAAGCAAAATGAATTGTGTGGTTCCAGCACTGATAGTAGTACAAGAACACACAGTCTTACTGAAGGAGTCTGTTGTTTTTTCAAGAATCAGTATTCACAGTCTAAGAGATGCCATATAAAAACGTTACTCTTCTATTAGCCAGTTTTAAAACTTTCCACCTGAATGATGGCCACTAGCCAAAAGAATTTCATTTTAATTGGACCAAGAAGTCAAAAGAATAGAGAGTGCAAAGAAATTGAGATGTCACTGTTGGAAACTGTCAGAATCGAGCACTTATCTGGATTAGATACAATCACTATCTTTACTGTGAAAAAGAATTGTCATGAACTATTGAATGTGGTTTAATACTTAGTAAAGTAACTTTGGGTTGGAGGAGAGAGCCTGTGATGCCAAATATTTGCCTTGTTCTCAGCTGCTGTGCAGAACATTTGGTTTCACTTACACGGGCAGCAGCAAGCTGTTGAGGTCTTCTGTGAGAAAGATTCTGTAATGGTTTTACTGATTTGTCTAAATGTGATGATTAATAGGTTTCCAAATACATCACACTTTCAGAAAGCATTATCTATTCCATTAAAACCTTGCTTTCACTAGGGAACTACCCAGTGATGAGCAGTTTGTTTTGTGTGTGTCCAGACTGCAAACCCGTGGTCAGACAAGTGCAGCCTGGATGTATGGTCAGGCTTTCAAGGGAGCTCTTACTCCTAGCTTTCCTTACTTTCTAAAACTCATGTTGTTCCATCTTTCCACCCTTCCTCCAATGTCACCCACCATCAAGCAAACAGTGATCTACATTCTTTTACATTTCATCCTTCTGCCTTTTATTTCACTTTGTCCCTCCACTTTCTCTGGAGCTCTTGTAATGAGCACTGTGATGCATTTCATCTGGAGAATCTACCACTTGGAATGACTCTATATGAAGATGAATGACTTTGCAATTAAAAACGGGTGTACGGGAAGTGTCTCCCTTACTGATTCACTGTCAGAGAGAGAAGACAGTCTCCTTTTTCCTTTCTGCAGCCCACTTGTCTCAGAAGACTGGCTGGTTACGGTGGCTCGTCTGGAAGAGTAATAACTGCTGGAAGACCGTGAGTCTCTGGGAGAAACTCTCAGTAGGGATCCAAGGCAAGGAACATGTGTTGCAATGGCTCTTCTAATGGATAAGAGGTAGAACCAGTCAGATTTTTTTCTGTTAGCACAAAAATTCAGTAAAAAATCATAAACAATGCTTTTATTCAGACAGATGAACTCATGCTGCATGGACTGGAAAATTAGTGGGTATAAAAAGAGTTTTCCAGATATCAGATATCTCATCTACAATCACCCTGCAAGATCACTTGTTCACAGTGTTCTGCAGAACTCAAATTTATTGCTTGGCAAGGATAAGGGCATTAAAATATAACTCTTGGAACTGAAGGAAGCTATTAAAATAATGTTTTATCTGCTTTCAGCTTAATCAGGGCAGAAATAAAATTCTGTCCCTTTAAACTGAACCTCACGGAAGTCCCACATAATTAATTATTTTAATCTTCCCCTAAGCAGCTATTCTAGCTTCGTCTTACACATCTGTTTGCTGGCTATCTCTAGAGTTGTACAAAATGTGCACTTATATTACAGTATTACTTTGCTCATATACAAGGTAAGGAAACTCTTGCCCAGCTTTCCTCTTCCTGTCTGCCTCTCTCATGAAGATAGTTAAAAAATTTATGTCGCTTTCCTTTGAGATGGAAAGGCTTCCATCTTTTATCATGTAAAAGGTAAATACAGATCAGTATTCATAAACGTCCTTAACTCCCATCTGCACAGTAATTTGTTCCAAGTACAAATTCCACTGACATATATAAGGCATTGAGAAGTTCTCTTGTGGAGGGCAAGGCTGTCCTACAGAGTTAAAATGAGCAGGTGAGGGAGAGTTTGGGTGCTAGTCCCAAAAGTGACAAAGTTACTCTCAGATTTTCTTTGCTGTATTAAACGTAGCTGATAAGACCAAACTTACCTGTATTTGGGGTGAGTGATGGCATAAATGATGGGGTTATGGATGACAGAAGCTTTGGCAATCACAGCTGGTATGGAGTTCATGAAGGGAGTTATGGCATGGGAATACCTAGAGTAATACAAATACATTATATATTTAATACAAATACATAATATATTTAGTGTTGGGTTCTGTACGATCTGTGCAGGTATACAGTGGTAAGACAATGCTTTATAAGTGAGAGAACAAATTTTACATCCTTTGCCTGTAAAAATCAACATTAGTCTAATTGCATTTCTGAGAAATATGATTTTCTTGGGGCTTCTCTTGCAGTACTTCACTACTGTGACTCAGGGTGGTGGTAATTCCCATGTTGTTTAGCCTAGGGACAATGTCAGCCTTCGAGAAGTGAATGTGCATTCATCAGGGGATCTAACTGTTCCAAGCTCAGCACATACATTTCCTGAGTAATATGTCACTAAAGAAGCGTATGCAGAATGAGGCATTATAGGTAATGATAACTGATGAATCTACTGCTATTCAAATTTTTTTTTTTTGCCTGATAATGACCTGAAAAGTGAAGGGAAGTATTTTTCTGAACTAAACAGTGAAGGGAAAGTATTTTCATGTGTTTTATATTACACTCATCTGTTACTGTGAACATGCATTATATGCAGGTGATGTGACTCTGAAGGATAAAAGAATTGTTGTCTATAATCTGCCAGTTAATTTCTGAATATAGCTTGAAGTAGTCCATAAGTCTTGGTCAGAATAAAGTCAATAGAACAGCTCAGACCAAAATAAGAGTAACATTTAATAGGCAGTTTCTATCAGGTAAATCCTCCATAGACCTTAGAGGCTATGAAGGCTTCTTCCTGCATTGGTAGAGTGAACTCTAAGTGAAGAATACGTTGTTACTCTGTCAGGTGAGTTGTCTTTAGTCCAAGGTTTTAGACACAGACTCCTTGTCTGCCTCCCAGATGTAGCATGCAGTGATTTTATCCAAGCTCACAGGAGGTGTTGGTCTATGAATCTCTGAAAAATCCCAGAAGGATTCCCTAAAAGGCATATTTCAGAAATGGAAAAAAAGCTGAATGAAGCGATATTGCTCCCCAAATGTCTTCATGAGCAAAATTTGCAAATGCTCTTCAGTATGTCAAAGGGGTTGTAAAGAAGAGTTATAAAATTGTCCATTTGTTCAGATTTTTGTGAGTGTGAGACATGGAGCAGAAGTCAAGTTCAGCAGGCACTTCATCCTCCTAAGGCAGATTTGGTTCTCCTAAGGTAGATGCTGCATCACACAGGACAGCCTGATGGTCCTATGTAGCTAAAATGGTTAGCTGAAAGCATCTCCTGATTTATTTTTTCTTTAGATCTCTTAGAGTACTGCAAGGTAGCTGTGCTGCATTTCTTTCCTTGCTTTTCCTCAGAGTCTGACTGTTCACATATCACCAGTGGTAGATATCCAGTACCTAAGTTCCCCTTTGACAGGAAATGGGACACTGGGATACATCCTAAGGATTTGCGTTTCCAGGTGAGGAAAGTGTTTTCCTTCATGGAGAAAACGTTTGCTGCTGCTGGGAATTACCCTTTTGGGTATAAAGGGAGAGAATCCTCTTCCCTCAGTATTTTTTCATCTTAAGCCTACGACTTTAAGAAGATTTTAGAAGTGCTATGTTTAGGAAACCACCTTCCTAAGCTATTTTAGTCAATTTTGGGAAAACCTATTTTTTATTTCTGACTTGAAAAATACGAAGAGAAGTGTTTGGTACTGTCATAGGAGCCTTCCACTTGAGGTTTTGCAGGTGACAAGCCGTCCTAAAGCAGATAGTCACACATTTTACAAAGGTTGAACTGAAGCACAGGAAAATTCACGTTAGTGTGGGATAGATAACCACATAGAGCCAAGGCATCTGGACTCCCAGTCCATTACTTATGCCTGGATTGTACCAACTATAGTCTGGTGTCAAGCTGTGTGCAGATACTCTTCTAATACTATCGTGGTCCTGTTGAAATTGCTGTATAAAATGCTGACAATCAAACAGATGAAGAACGTGCTCTGATGATTTATATTTAGGATCTTTTATACCCAGCATCAAAAAGCTCCCAATGCAAGTATGTTCTAATTTTGAACTTGCTCATACATGTAAGGAATTTCAGCAGTTTGATGTAACATGACAAAATTAATAGACTTTTGTAAGTAAAAGAAGTGGAGAAAGAAAAGAGAATAAACCCCTGAGTGGATCTTTTCGGGGCCCTTTATTTAGCACTTTGGTGCTAAAATAAAGTTCAGATAGTTCAAATATCCCAGCATAGAGAACCTGCATTCAGAAATCTGCAGCATGGTAATTTATGTTGCCAACAATAATATTAATAACATTCCTGTCTCCTTTCGCTCTTTTGTTTTGTTTTTTTTTTTTTACTTCTCTTATAGTCAAACTAAGAAAAAAATCACAGTCAGCACGTGTTCTCTTTGTTAAATATCACTCCTAAATGTGTGAATGTTTTGGACACACTTCAGACATTAAACTTCACAAGTAGCTTCGACTTTCATCTGTCTTTTACGATTTCATAGCTTTTGCTTTCACTGAATATTCCTTTGCTGATTTATAATTACCCAGAAAAAGCTACCAGAGCAACAACAGAATATGGTGACCAGGAAATGACAAAAAGCAAGATGACAATCAGTGCAATTTTGGCCATCTTCCACTCATTTTTCATCCTCTGATACTGTTTCTGGAACTCTTTATTTCCATGTTTGCTTCCAAATGTCTGAACAGACCTAGAGGAGATAAACAAAAACAAAAGGAGGGAATTGAGCGAACAGTTTCATAAAGTGGGGCAGCAATTACTCTTCTGCTACTTCAGGCTGACATTCATGCACTTTTAATGCATGCTAATCTGTGTGACCAGTCCTTCACAACCAAATGCACTTTTGTTGCACTTATCAGTGGCAAAATTCACGTGTGCTTCAGTGAAGAAAACAGTCCTGTAGCAGAAGAATTTCCACATGAAACAGGTATTCAAGTCAGTTGAATAACACTATGTTAAAGACAGTTAGAGTCTTTGCTTGCCTGGGTCAGATTTTGCTCCCTGGCTGTCACTTTGTACTTCTGAGCTCAGTGACCAGATATGCTGGTACAGACAGGACAGATTCCTGCGGGTTACACACGTACTGCCAGGCTGGCCTTGATTTTTACAGCTACAGTTTTTTGTTTCAGAGAACAGTGATTAAATGTTTTATCTCCTTCTCACCTTTTGTCAAACATGGAATTTGTAGTGCAATTCCATCTATTTTTCTGTGGAATAGTTACTGATACACTGCCGTTAAGTGTCTCTGATGTCCCTTTTTTCTTATGGTTGATTTATTTCTGTACACTTTTCCATGTCGTTAGATAATATACTGAACAGCTCTGGCTTAAATTCAGGAATGGCGTTTCTAAGGATCATACTTCTTCCCATGTTGACTATTGACAGAATTCTTGTCTGGTTGCCTGTCTCAGTTGTGCATACAAAATAAAAGTGAAAAACTTCCCAATTTTCTTCTGTTCTTTCTTTGTTTTAAGAAAATAAATAGTCACTTAAACAGAAGGATAGAAATTTGACACTGCTGGCTACTTACTTGTTGGCCTTTTTGATAGCCTCAAATATAAAGACATAGCTGTATATGATGACAATCAAAGGAATGAAGAAGACAAAGCAGAAAAGCAGCATCGTGTAGGCGCGGACTGATGGTGTGAAAGTCATGTAGTCCCAGGAACAGGAAGTCAGCAGCCCCTCAGGGACATATGCACCTAGACAGGAGAAGGCATAAATCACGAAGTCGTTCTGAGTGCAGAAGTTAGAGAAAGATGCTCAGAATAACATGGGATTTAGTCCTATTCTCTGAAAGGCAAAAGGAGTTTAAAAGGATAAACAATTCTTCATACAAAGCACCTCTCTATTTTCTTTTACTCTGTTGTCCTATTGTATTCATGTTTAGCAGTTTAAGGCGTCCAAAAATTGAGTGATTTTGCTTCAGTTCTTCAATATTGTTTCAAACCTGTCATAGTCAAAGGGCATCTCTCCAAATACTTACTGGGTCTTGCACCAGACCTGTATTTGTTTTTAAATATCTCCATTTCCTGTCTTCCCAAGGAGTTAAACCAATTGCTATAGCTACCACTCTTTTAAGCTCGTGCAGGTAAGAGAAATTTACTGGGCAAAGGAGAAAGATTTATTGTGTAGATCAAATTAATTTTGTCATGGAGTAAAGCTGAGTACAAGTAAAAAAAATATCATACATACCTAATGTTCTGCATGAAATAAAATGCAATCTATTTAAAAGAACCCTGTAAAACTGTTCAGTAAATAAACTGTCAATAGCAACGTTTTTTTACCTTTGAATTTTAGTTTTCACTGTTTACACTGATATTTTCTGTTCAACTCTTAAAAATATTGCACCAGATGTTTCAAATGCATCTAATTACAGTGTGAGAGTTCATACTGTGGACACTATTAGAATCTAATTAAAAGATAACAACACCCTTCAAGCAGTTATTCCACCTTCTCCAGTTAAGGATCTAGAATCTACGACTACACTGTCATTTTGTTGTTATAACAGCTCCTCACTCAACTAAAAGCTGCTTCTGCCAGTATTGCAGGTTTCCTGCTTAAACATGCTTCATGTTTATGGGGGACCAGGATGACAATAATATGACAATAACAAAATTCTGCTGAAATTCTGCTCAGTAACTGAGTTGCTTGCAACATCCTTTAGTAAAGTAAAACGTGTCTGTGTTCTCACCTCAGCTGAGCAGACACATTCTCTTGTGGAATTAGGGAGCATAATAAGGGGCTGGGGCTTTGAATGATGAGTTCATTGTAACTTACTGACTGAAACTGGTGACTCACAGGAGATAAATTAATGGTAGTGAGGCAGATTCAAATGAGGAAGAATAACAGAAACTCTCTTTGTTACATGTTGCAAGGATCAAGGTGCCGTATGAATGTTCCTATTTGCAGGTGTAAAATTCACATTTACAAAAGCATTTTAGTTATTACTAAGTGCCATCCGTATTGGAAGCCTTAGTGACAACACCAATCACTGAATGGAGAACGTGGACAACACCTAGTGCAATTTATCCATCTGGAACACAGTCAAGACTTACTAAAGATGTGCTTGCACAAAATCCTCAGCCTGTATTCCTCTTCATTGTGAGTAAAAAAAATTAGATTCACTACTGTCTTACACAGTACCTTTGAGGATAAAAAAAGCCTTGAGAAATAACACAAATACACTTATTTAACTTTTATATTGTTGAATTTGATTCAATAGAAGTAGGCATGGGATAATAGGCAGGCACATTCTTCATAAATTTTGGTCGTGAATTTATCTGCTGTTCTTTATGTGCTTAAGAGAAAGTGCCATTGTCATATAATATTCGGTAATACACACTGGATTTTTTTCTTTTGATTAGAGATCTTCAGTTTCAACATGTATTTCACCAGGGTTTTTTTCAAGCTGATTTATTCAAGACTAATATGCAAGCCATTAATTCAACCCTCTCCTGTACCTGTAACAGGTCTTTAATCCAATGTTATGAGGGCAAAATAGTTTTATTCCATTTCACTTACTCCATCCAAAGAAGGGTGGGAGACTCCAAGCCAAAGAGTACAGCCAGACTCCTATCAGGATTATTAGGGCCTTCTTCTTAGATGTCACTCCAACAGAAGCCAGAGGTTTTGTGATGACAAAATATCTGTCCAAGGCAATCACCATCAAAGTGATCATAGATGTAATGCCAAAGAGAGCTCCACAGAAGGCATACAGCTCACAGCCTTTCAATGAAGATGACAGAAGTAGCAGTGAAATTAATCTGTCCATGCTAATTAATTTCTGGGAGAGTTCAAGTCTGTGTTTCTTATGAACTAATGTCTTCTGCAATTTGTAAAGCAATGAAACTTTAGCTCTCCTGCAGTTATAATGCTATTTCAAAGCTACTGTCTTACTAATTACATTGTCCATGGAGATAAACTTCAAAGATTTTGTTTGCTTCAATTGCTGGAGACAGTGATACTTAACATATTTTCACTCATTGATTTCTGATGTTTCTAGTGGGATCATTTCGGCTGTCAATGTTTTGCTTAAGTCCAGTTTTACTGCAGCTTCTGTAGAAACAGCTGTTTTGCTTAACAGTGGGTTTTAGTTACTTTGGTATCATGGAACAATTCATATCTCAAGGTCAGCGTAACTGAAGCAAATATGCAGACTATGAATATATTAATGAGTAATTTTTCTGAAGTAAACATTCAGACTATGAATATATTAATGATGAATTTAATTGCTCAAACAACCTAATGATTAAAAGAAGTGGTTTGGATTGGGTTTTTATTTTAATGTGTATGCAAATGAACACTTAATGAAACGAAAAAATACGCTTTGGGTCATCAGAGATCAAAATAGCAATTTTAGGTCCCTTACCTCTGGGAAGTAATACTCTCTGTCAGTACCTGTTCAAGAGGCAGAGACTAGTCTTCCTCTTACAGCAGTTATATAGGAAGAATGAAAGTACCTTCATTCCACATTTTATTACTACACAGGGAGTGTTCAGCTAACATTTCTGTTGTGAAAATTCATGTTTTCCAGTCTTTCTTGCCTCACTTTGACAAGAGCAAGGCCCAGAGCAGGTTATTTAGAAGAGCTTTTAAGCTAGTGTGCTGAAGGGCGTTGCTTTTTTGTCACAGGACAAAGCAACTAGGTTCTGAGATGACCGTGGAAGAATGCTGGCAGGGAGACTGCTGTTGTGCCTCACGTTGCCAATGCTGCCTTTGTATCTGTCTCATGTGTAATTTTGCTCTCCTGGTGGGAATGTATTTATTGCACACAGACAAAAAAGTTCAAAGAAATATTTACATCAACATTGAAACGATGTTGATAAATGTTCTCAATATTGCAAGAGTACCTGAGGATAAGGAAATAGATTAACTGCCACTATGGTAAGAACATAAATAGCGATATCTTAGAAAGAATATATACAAACCTTTCTCACCAAAAATCCAGCGTTTGTGGAGGCTGTTGGTGAAAAAAACTGGAGACTGTGTAATGGACATCAGGAGATCACTAATAGCCAGATTGATGATGAGCATGTTGGCTGGAGTCTGAAGGCTCCTAGTCCTAAAAAGAGCAGAAGAGATGTTGCTAAACACTCCTACACTGTTAATTGTGCTGTTACTCTTTCATGTGAGCCTTGGCAGCTTCACAAACACCAAGGAATGCTACACAGTAAGCTAGAGCAGAGTGCTTCTCATTTCCCTTGTGAGAGAACACAAACAAGGCTCAGTTTTACACTCTTATACTCCTGTGCACTTTAAAGGATTGTTTTGATAACCAGCTCAGTGATGGGGATAAATCATATTGTTCTTTAAATAATCTAACCCGGTGCACTGCTTGTCCATGATTAACAGGAAATTAAAGTCGATGTACAGTGTGGATTTCTGGATCTGGGTTGTGTTAAGCAGGAGAGGGGAGTGCATTTTCCACTGCTGATAAGATCAACAGATATATTCCATATACAAGGGGATTCAGCAAACTCACCATGTACCGCATGAAGCATTTTGTTTTACACTAGTTCTTCTCTATGACACTCATCTCACTGGCCTGGACACCGACTTTAAGAAGAGCAATAGCCAGCCTTCAGTGCATCCTGCCTGGGTATGTTATTCTTAGTATTATAGTGCAGTGTTTTAAAGAGTACACATAAAAACTCAATGGAGAGTTCCTCACTCTGGGGCTCAGTGTAACTTTTTGCCTCTTTTCTCAAATTTTCAGTCTTAGACACAATTGAATGAATTGAATAAATGATGGTTCTTTGCACTAGTCCAGAATCAATCACTAGAACTACTGTCCCCTATCTGTCAGTTTAGGAGCAGGGAGATATTATTGGTAGGTGCTTATGGGCTGTGTGTATTTGTTCCACAGACTGCAAAATTACTGAACGTATTTCTGTTTCAGGCAGTAACAGAAACAGTAATGGCTGTTTTACTGTTTGACATTACTTGAGACTGCTACGTAAGCACCTGAAGTGTTCTCTGAATTTCTGATGTACTTGTTACTTTGCTATCAGTATCCCTTTCTGTTTTCACAACACCTTCAAGTGAAGAGCTGTGTCCTCCGGTGGAACTGCAACTGCTGTGACTGGATTTCCCATATGGGACCAGAAAAGAGCTAAGCCAGCACATGTACTTCATCCTCACATATCCAACCTGCATGCCAACCCTTTCCTGTTCTTAAGGTCATTGTCATTCACACTTAAGTGTTGGTATCTACTTTGAATTCACATGCCGAAACCTATAATTTAATGCACCCCATAAACACAGGCTTGAGACCCAGACTACTTTCTTCCAGTGGTGTAGGTTAACCCACCCAAATTATCATGTAATTGCTGTTATTTTGGTTTATTGCATTAGTGTCTAAAGATCAATCACACAGGAGAAGCTCACTGGCCTGGACATCATGCCAATGCTCTGCCTCAGTCTGACAAAGCAGGCAGAGGTAGACATGGTAGACATATTACATTGTTGTCAGAGAACAAATTTCCCTCAGATATCAGAGTTGGAATGTGGCTTTAGTTAAAAGGAAACAAGACAGTTGTTAGAAAATGTGAAAAAATGGGGCATGGCCACCAAGGAACAGAGGGGGGGAAGAAACTGCGTAGTTAGAAGCAGGAAGAAGGAAGCATCAAAAATTTGTTGGATTTGTCGGATACAGACGTGCAAACTAGCCCACCAGTCCAGGGCAGACACAGTTCAGGCAGTAGAAAAGAATGAACGTTTCTGCTTTGGCTGCTTTTCTACTGCTTGGCATATCTGGGTGATTCTTGGGAATTTTGCTAACCATTTTGCTGTGGCTGTGGGTATTGGGAGGAAGTCAGAGGGAAATGGCAGGCTGCCACCTCTTTTCCTACAGCAGTGTCTCTTGGTGCATTTTAGAATGCCCGCACCATGTTTGCAGAGCACAAGGTACGGTTAACATTCTTATATTTGAATATTTAAAAAGACATTCAAAAGAAAGATACCTGCAGAAAGCATAGAAGACCAGGAAATTACCCAGAGTTCCTGTGATCCCCACTATAAGAATGACTATTCCAGTCGTATAATGGACATGGTCTGGGACATCCACTGTAGGAAAGGCATCAGGAACATCTTGCACTGTCATCTTCTAGGGAGCAAACAAGAGGTCATAGGTTTATTGCCAGACTTCAGAATAAGCTGGCATGTGCTTCTCTGGAAGAGGAAATGGTCCAGAATGCAAAAAGACAGCAAGTAAAACAAGTCAGAATAAGCTAATGGCTTTCAAATTACATTTACTATTGAGAATCCTCAGGGGATAAATATGCCATCAGCAGTGCAAAGGGCATTTTATATGTTTACTGTTTAATTAGAATTTTGGTGCAGAAAAGCAACCTGTTCTCTCCCAAAAGAAAGATAAGGCTATAGAGGAGAAAAAAAAGAGACAGGAAGGGACCCGTTTCATTGCAGCTGACATCAAGGAATGCAGTATTTATCAAGTAAGCTTTCTATAGTTTTCATTTCAGGACAGTTTCTATACCTGTGAAGTGTAATTTCTGTTGTCCTATGACATCACTGGATAGACTCTAAGTATGTAGAAATGATCTATGGAGAAATAGGTGTTCACTCCTTTAGCAGTATGGCTATTCCATTTCTCCCACTCAATTACACTGAATTGCAAGCTGCCCTCAAGAGCTGATTACCGAAAGCCTGACAGTGATAAATAAGAGTCTTTTGGAAACTAAATTAAGGATCAGGAAAACTAAAACACAAACCCTGTATACCTTATGCCTGGTTTCCACACCAGTTCTGAGTCTGCTCTGCACTGAATAAAAGTATTTGGCTGTCTGTGAAGTACTTCATAAAGCACTTTGATCAAAGCATCTCTGTCTTAATCAAATAATAACTCGGAGCAAAATTCAGTAGCCAAGTCTGAAGACTACAGTATTTTAAATAATAATTTTAAAAACACTTTTTTACTTAATTATGAGGAGTCACAAAAACATTTTAGGTCAAGATTGAAGCAATGAAGCAAACTATAAGGCTGCACCCAAGAATCAGGATGACCTGATAGAAATTGAAGAAAAGAATAGCTGTTCAAACTACTCCTGTTCTGCTGCCTTTTGACTTAAGGTCAGGTGAGGAGACTTAAACACTCACCTCTGTGCAACTGCCGGTGTCCTAAACACCTTTTGGCATCAGCTCCAACCAGCTAATGGAGTCATGAAAAATACCAGGTCACATCCTCAGTCATCTGAAACTTCTTCACAGCCAGGCTTTTCTCATCAAGGGTGGTCACTCCCTCTGGAGTGGCGTGCCATGACCACTGCTCGTAGCTTAAGCCTGCAAGCTGCAGCCATGGCATTCCTCAGCTACTGAGCTTCCAGAATCACACTAGGGTTGTGAAAAGACCAGGAAATACTTTGAATCTTTTGTAGCCTACCTCCTGTGAATACTGTTGACTTGGCTGTGGCCTAGGACCCAGGACAAGGGAATTCCCTACAACAAGGTCTGTGCCTGTAACTTCAGTCGCGCTGTGAGGCTGGATACGTTCTTTCCAATTGCAGGTACTGGCAGGTGGGGGTACAGCTGTCATGTAGCTGTCATGTGCAGTCATTCCTTTCCAGGAAAAAGAAGGTTGTTGGCAGGAAAGGAGGAAAGCGCACAGAAGTGGATATGAATCTCTGCCTTTTATGCTACAGCTGTGTAGTAGCTGGCATTCACTGTTAGAGTGCAACTCAGAAATGCCTCTGACAAAACCCCAGCTGTCAAAGGAAATGGGTATTTGTAGACAACAGAGGTGGACATTATTTCTGAATCCATCAGTGAGCTTAGGCTGAAGTTATTAGAGACAGTGTGTATTTAAAACCAATGTGCCGTTAGCAAGAGGTGAACTCCAGGAGTGTCTGGAATTCTGGAAGAGATTGTCTTTGCTTTGTGTGCTGAAGATCTGCCAGCAGCAATCCTCAACAACTGGAGTGCACTCCCTGGGTTCCTACATTAGCAGCAACAAAATGCTGGACGAATACTCTGATCTTAGAGAGAGAAAACATAGCTCTGGCTGTTATGGCGATTGGAGAAGAATTTTAAGGTTAATACACTCACTGGATGACAGTATAATGGCATTTCTTGCTCAGGTTCCTGCAGCAAAGTGCAAGTTGGTATCACATCATCAATATCAATGGGCACCTTGCCTGGGAGGAAATTGCTGTGCTCAACACACTGCCAGTAACAAAAATAATCCCATGCTAATAGCAAGTGGATAGGGAGAGTCTGATAAAACTGTTTTAAGTAAATGAGATCAGGTGTTCTTTGGTTTGGGTTAGTTTAATTTCTCCTTAGTCTTGTGGCTAGAAAATTTTTAAACTACTGTTCTACAGAGGGTTCATTATGATTATTAATGGAATGGAACTTCCTGATTTTTTTTCCCTGTAGCTACCCATTTAGTCAGAACTGGATCAATGTAATAGAAATGAAGCAACTAAAGGAGCTTGTTAGATTAAAATGGCTTTAATTTGAATTACATTTTTATGGGACTAAGGACAAGAAAAAATTAAAAGACAAATATAAATACACAGAGAAATCAAAAGAGAGGCGAGATTACTTAAGGGAAAGTAGAAGACTGAAATGACATTCACAAGTGAAACAAGTTCAGAGTCAATAAAAATATAAAGTGTGGGAAAAATAAAGGAGTAATATTTATACTGGAGCAGTTAAAGGACATAAATTATACTACATATAAGGGCAAAAAAAAGAGATCTGAGGCAGAAAGGAATAAATTAGCATTTTAGCGTGGACTTCTTTAGGACTTGGATATTTATCAGAGGGTACAACTCTGGCTATTCTCTAAGAGGAAAAATCAATTGTTAAAAAAATTAACCTCACTGGTTTTATTGGAAATACAGGTCTGATTCTGTGATTGTGTAAGTCAAAGAAGGGTATTAGTTGACCAAGAAGGCATTAGATCAGGCTACAAATTCATCACTAAATTGCATACATACATCTTCCTTACTAGAAGACAAAAACATGTGCCTGTCTCAAGTTCAGCTCTATAACTTCTGTTGAAATTGTATGTCAAAAGGAAGGATGGGAGAAAAAGATAATGCCTGAGAAAATCAGGTCAGCAGGATAATCAAGAAATCAGATAATTCCCAAAGCTTTTCTCTATTCAGTTTCTCCAGAGCATTAGCCTTGTTTGTTCTGTCTTCTGTTCATCCCACAGCACTTGGTTGGAAGGGGTGAATAAAAATCCCGCTGTTGCAATCTGTATTGTTACAATTGTCCTGTGAGAATACTCTGAGCTACTATTTCAGTTTCAGTGATAATATACAGCATTGTTGCCTTGTTTTTCTGCTCCTTGTTTTATAAACACCTCATAATGAAGGTGTTGGTACTGGAACTGGCACTGTTCAACATCTTTGTTGGTGATAGGGACAGTGGGATCAGCGCACCCTCAGCAGGTCTGCTGATGACACCAAGCTGTGTGATGTGGTTGACGCACTGGAGGGAAGGGATGCCATCCAGAGGGACCTGGACAGGCTTGAGAGGTGGGCTGTGAAACCTCATGGAGTTCAACAAGGCCAAGACAAGGAACTTAAATGTGGGTCAGGCCAACCCCAAGCACAAATACAGGCTGAGCAGAGAATGGATTGAGTGCAGCCCTCGGGAGAAGGACTTGGGGGTGTTCATAGAAATACAGAATGGTTTAGGTTGGAAGGAACCTTAAAGAATGTCCAGTTCCAACCCTCCTTGCCATGGGCAGGGACACCTTCACTAAACCAGGTTACTCAGACCCCCATCCAGCCTGGCCTTGAACACTTCCAGGAATGGGGCAGCCACAGCTTTTCTGGGCAACCTGTGCCAGGGCCTCACAGGATCATAGTAAGGAACTTCTTCCTAATATCTAATTTAAACCTTCAGTTTGAAGCCATTTCCCATTGTCCTATTACTATGTCCTTGTAAAAATTCCCTCTTGTAGACCTCCTTTAGGTGCTGAAAGACTACTAAGGTCTCCTCAAAGCCTTCTCTTCTGCAGGCTCAACAAACCCAGCTCTCTCAACTGTTAGCAGGTTAAAAGCAGGTTTTATAATTTTGTTTGGGTGCATATGAAAACAGGCCTTTTGCTAGACCTGCGTAAGAATTTTGGGTTTTAATTTCTGAAAGACATGTCATTTATTATTTATTTAGACTATAGTTTTGCAGAACCAATAAATAACTTTGCTCTGGTTAACCAATGCAGATGAGCATTCCTGACAAAACATTATCCTGCCTTTAGCCATGACTGGGCTTCATAGCCATGTGGAAACATGCAGAATGAACACTGGTGTGGGAATTTTATTTTAGGTAGTCTTAGTAATTGGTTTGTACCCTAAAACAGGGTTTATTAACCCTTTGAAAGGATAATCTTAGTGTAGAATACTTTTATTCTCCCTACATAGCTGTAATCCTTTGCTAAATCCTGTTCTGTCATTTGCCTCAATAGCTGCAGTGTCAAGAAGTTGAGAAGTTGCTCTACGTTAATGTGTTCCCTTTCAGCAGGTTTAAGAATGTCCTTGTGGAAACACTAGAGTGGAGGGAAACAGTTAGGTTTAATGCAGTTTGCCTTCTTAAAATGCTCACTGTTTTCCCTAAAGGAATGTTGGTCTACTGCCGACAATAAAACAGATAAAATAAAACTGTGTTTTCAGTTGTCTTTCAGTAAACTTGACTGAGACTTATAAACTTGAGATGCTTTTGGGGAGTTCGGAGGAAAATGAATGTGTTATAGATAAATATGTCTAAATCCTTGCTGTTCTGGCCTTGTCTGTGGAGGCTGCAGCACAATATGGAGCCTCGTTATTCTATATTTATGGCCAGCTGCCACGGCTGCTTACTGTGGGAGGCAGAATTCTTCCTGGAGGGACAATCTGAGGAGCCAGCCTCCTTCTTTAGGAAGAGAGCAGAGCACAGCCCTCCTGCTAAGGCTTAGTGCAAACAGAGAAGGGGTAAAAATTAATCAGCCAAAGGGCAGAACTTGAATTTCCCCATGAAGTTTGTCAAGACAATTCCAAAGCCAAGAACAGAAAAGACTATGACAAAGACATTTTTTCACCTACTTCTGCCTGAACGTGGCAGATGGATTGTATCAAATTTGGTGTAAAACAAGACAAGGAAAGGGAAAAGGAAATAGGGACTGCTATGCTGTTTCTTTTATGAATTCATCTGACTTCCAACTGTAGGCATCGGTTTTGCAGAATTAATGTTTTAGTGGAATAGAGCCCAGTTCCAAAACACATACAAGTTTTGGCAGTCTGACTTTGACTTTGGCAGTATAACAGGTTCCTTTGTTCTTAATTTTCCAACAAATACAGGTAAGGAAGCTGCTCATTTACACAGCATGACTTTTACAACCAATGTGTTAGGCCTTTTACATTACAACAAATGATATAGTTTAGAAAAATTATCAGATCAGAAATACTGTTATTTCCTGGGGTTTCTTGTGCAGTGTTTGTACTGCCTACCTACAGGAGGTCTCAAACAACTGAGAGCACTCATTTTTCTTTACAGGTCCTTGCCCTGATTTCTGAGCTTGCCTCTGTAGGCGCTTGCTCTGTGATGACAGGCAGCACAGACAGGAGTGTAATCCCACCTCAATTACGGTTTCAGCAGGGTGACGCTGACTGCTAAGCCCTCTTTCCAGTAGACAGCAGGGCTTTCCATGGGTGACGTTTGCCTTGTTGAGCAATTCGGGTAGTAGATTTTGTATCCTATCTTCCAGATTTAATCTCAGCCACAAGCAACACATACTGCTTTCAGTCCTGAAACTCTCTTAAACCACTTTTATGTGTCAAATTAAAATGCAGAAGTTTGGAAATACAGGCACTTGACCTAGGGAGGGGAAACGGACAGCTAATTAAATCTTTCAGCAGAATAAGTAAAAGATCAATTTTTAATTTTCCAATGTAAATCACTCTGTCCCCAGAATCCTTTTCCATTTGGCCATGCTCTCTCGAGTCCCTTTTTTCTCTCCCTGCTATGTTCTGGTATCCTCCTTCATGTGTTATCCATCTAATTTAGTGTGTAAGCACCTTGGCTCAGGACACTTTTCTGTTCATTTTTCCGTAATACACTTCATACATCCAAGTTTTATTAAAATTAGATTTTAAAAACTTTGAAAATTAGGTTGGGTCACATTTTTCTTATATACTTTTAAACAGACTTTTGTATAGACAGCAGGTGAACAAAACTTTGTAGTTCTGATAGCATACTGAGAGACAAAAACAGGCAGAGGACCTCTGAACTCCTTTGGTTCAGGCTTGTGGGCTCGGATGGAGAATATTTTTAGCAAACCCAAAAAATTTCATCCTGAAGTGTCACCACAACAGATTCTCACATGCACAATTCCAAGGACATTTTCTTTCTCTTTAGTATTTAAAAACTGAGACAGAGCTTTGATAGGACTTACCTGGGAAAAATTTCTGAAAAACTTTCTTGGGTAGCTGCACATAACAACTCTTTTAACATTGATATAAGCACTCCACTGCACTTACAGATTATTACAGAAATGGTGGGGATTTCCATCCTGAATAATAACACAAGAGAGCATTGTGTTTGAACCGCTAAACAGCTCTTTAACGTACAAGAATGTTTCGATAGTTTGCAACATATTCGACGCACTTTGCCATTAGCCATTCCTTTCTGCCTTCTACCCATGTAACTCTGCTGAAAATCACTGCTTGTGCAGTCCTTTCTACATTAAATAAATAGTTAAAGGAATAAAAAGAGGATTTAAAAGTTTTCATTATGTAGTGCATTATTGCATTACAGCACTAAACGTGCACATGCTCCTTAAAAGTCCATTTATAGTCCTATAAATGCCAGCCTTGCCAGAGATCTATATGCTACAGCTTTTAGTGACAGAAAGCACTTACTGTTGGGGCTCTAAGAGGCAGATCCATGAGTGTGTAGGCATTGGCTTCCGAGTCATTCCACGCATTGAAGGCCTCCACAATTTTGGTGCTGTTAGTTTCCTCAGGGGGATGAGAGATCCCCCTCTGGATGGGCTGATTATTCAGGTGAACAAAATCTAAGCAAAAACCAAGAAAGAAGAGCTGTCCTCTGAATTCAAGTCAGCCAGTTTACCTTTGTGTGTGTGTGCAAAAGCAGGTTGTTAGATTCTTTGGAATAGTGTGAGATCCAGTGCAGAGTTTCTCACTAGAGCTTCAGATTGCTTCAGTCCATCCTCAGCTTAGCAAAGGGCAGCAGCAGCAGCTTCCATTTAAATACAGGAGGGGGCAGAATCCGCACATGCCCAGTTTGAAGCTTGTTCCATCCTGATTCCAGCTTTCCTATAATAACAATATAAAACTGATGGTCACTTAAAAGCGCTGTTATCTCTTTTTTGCCTTTGACAGATTTACGTCTGAATTTTAAGGCTATTTGCACATTATCTGTGCATGAAAACAAAAAAGTTAAGAGGCTGAGTTCACTGTCTCAAATATTAGACCTTACAGTTCACTTTCACTGTATTGGTGAATTAGTTTTTTGTAGTCTGCTTTTAAAGAAGATATATGTGTACAGTTCTGCTGAAATTGTCAGAACTCAAATACATTCTGATATTTGACAATGTGCTTGTGTGCACTTCTGTCTTGTAGAATTTAGGTCATGGTTGTTTGCTGGTCCATTTCTAAAAATAAACAAAACATAGGGATAAAACCCACTGACATCATCCTTTTCTGCTGTTTAGTTAAAAAACACAAACAAACAAACAAAAAAGGCACACAAATACCTTAGCAGAAAACAGCAAATATCCACCTGTTTCAAGAGGTGCTTGCTTTCTTTTTCAGTTGTGTTATGTAGGGCACACACGAGCAGGTTTTTATTCACACAAATCTTGCTTTACATGGCATTGTGCAAAGAGACATGAATTGCTGTATTCCCAGTTGAAGGCCTATTACTGTAGTAAAGTGAAGTTTAATTGCAATAGAGAATTAGGCACAGTGTGTGAAAAAGCTCTTCTAGCAGATACTGCTGCCTAAATATCAGAGAGTTTAGGCCTTCCACCCACCATCAAAATGACCCTGATGCAAGCTATTAGCTTCATTGCAGCTGGGGATAAAAATAGATGGTGTGAACTGTTACTGGGAAGCCTTTGCTGGAAGGCTGTGATAGTAATGGTGGGAACTGTATTCCCCCAGCTCTGCACACACTCCTCTTCTCATGTACCTTTCCTTAAATTACCACTTGCATCACCTAACCACAAACTGAACAAAAAGGGATTGCATTTCTTTGTATGAACGGGAGCTGTGCCTCTAACGAAAGGCACTCACCTGTAGTGCTGCAGAGTCCCTTTCCTCGATAGTCATTTAAGGAAGGCAGTGGTAACCTTGTGTCACCAGGCCACTGAACATTAACCAGAGGAGACACTTCTTAGACGCTACAGGCTCTCAAACTGTGAGATCTTAAAAATAATTGTTAGCAGACCTGTTATGAAAGGCAAAGATATTCCATGGAGTATCTCTGTCCTGTAGTGCTGGTAGACACAACCAAGCAAGATTTAAACCAGCTGTGGCAGAACTGCACCCAGAGGTGGCTGTTGGACTGACAAGTTTCAGCTTTGTCAATGTCTGAGATTCTACAGTAATTTTGTAGAGTGTGCTCTTCCCCCCTTCTCTGTGTGTGACATCAGACACATGAATATCAGGGCTATGGTGGATGTGACATTAATGGTACAATTTTCAAAAGACATTGTGAACTCCAAATCCATCACTCTGTTCCTGCACACACAGGGCTTGCAGGCTGTAAGGACGAGGCAGCAAACAACAGTGTTGGATACTTTGAGGGACAGGACCTTTGGAAGACAATTTTGCATTTTACTCCTAAGGAGGAAAGAGGTGCCATTGCAGAAAGCCACAATGTGAGACTGGCAAAGGCTCGTACTGTCTTCAAGTAAAGCTTATCAAGGGAGCAGAAAGGACATTGAAATGATTGACATGCAGAGAAAGGAGACAATGGGAGATCTCCCATTTGTATGAACTTCATGTTCAAAGGAGTTGCATACAATTACATCCTGATCTTGTCAAACTGATAACACATAAAGTTTAAGGCATACGATCTTCAAGACAAGCATAAACACTGGGTCAGATGTGATCTTTGACTCGACATCCTCTTAGTTTTCTGCTTTATGTCTTAGTTTTGGACAATGCTATCACAGTCTGTTTACATGCAGCTCACACATGAAGTTTTCCTTTTCCCTTAGTCGCAGATGACATTTTTCTTCCTTCTTGTTTCCTCTCATATTAACAAGAAGTCACTGCACTGAAAATGTTTCATTTCCAGTTAGCCTGGAAGCATCCAATTTTTTGGCATTTTTAGGGGACCCCATAATATGTTTCGCAGAGTAATCAAATCATGGAATAAATGTGGTCTTTTTAAAAGTAAATTAGACATTAAAGAAGCTATTTGTCCTCTTGCTTCATTAGATTTGGCATTGTTGTACCTGCCTTTCCAGATAGATCAATTTGATTAGTTCAGCAGTTCCTCAGAGTGTATAAAGAAATAACATGCAGAAAAGGAGAGAAAGAAAGTATTCCTAGTGAGAAGCAGATGCTAGTCCAAAGAGGGCTACTCTCTGATATCCTTCCTTCACCCCAGGACTCTGTTTTTATGAATGCTAAGCACTTCCAAGCTAGGGGAAAGTATTTTGAAAACTGGACCCTAACACTGAGATTCATGTCCAGTGGAAACATTCTCATATGGTGGTAGTTGTTTGATCCTTTATTGAAGCCAATTGCTAGAGGCAATTCAGCTGCCCAGTTTTAAATGTGATGCCTCAGCTTCCATGGAAGGAGATGAGTCATCCTAGAACTGCACAAGGTGAGAAGTACAAGACATCTCATTCTCTGTCTCTAGGGCCCAAGAAGTCAGACAAAGACATATAGCAAATCATTCATAAAAATTTTTCCCTCAGGTTTACTTTGTTTTATAAGCAATATTAAACCAGAGAGAACAGTTCCAAGCATTTTATGTAGATGATTGTTTTTCTTTATAGGTAAGGCTACTTCACTCAAAGTTATCAGAATGCTAGGCTTTTGGATCTGGAGGGACTTTGGCCTTTCTCTCTCCCTTATTTATTCTCTACCAAAGGCTTATTTCTATTGTATTCTTGGGAAGACCAATGAGAAAATGCATCAGTTTGTGAACCCAGGTGCTTTCCAAAGTCATCTGGCTCATCCTAAAGCTTTCAAACATTTCTGACCTAGTTTTATGTGTGAAACACAGCAGAAGCTCACCTGGTTTATAGCAAGGTCTGAATTGTCCTCCAGTCACTTCTGGAGAAAAGAAAACCTGCCCAGAACTAATCTCTCAGAATTCTATCACATTGAACTATGGTGAGAGTGGCCTTCCAGCTTTAGAGTCCTGACTTCACCTGGACACCAGGTACCCAATAAAGCTACTCTATCCCTCCCCACTCCACAGCAGGATTGGTTAGGGGCAGGGAAGGAAGCAAAAGCAAAGGCTACGTGCAGAAGCATAGGAAAAGATTTATTCTCTACTTCCCATCAGCAGGTGATGCCTAGCCACTCCCCAGGAAGCAGGGCTTCCATAGGCATAGCAGTAATTCCAGAGGACAAACACTGTAATAATAAATGCCCCTCACCTCCTCCTTTCTCTTTGCTTTTATTGCTGAGCAGACATAGTATGGTATGAAGTATGCCTTTGGTCAGTTGGATCAGCTGTCCTGGCTCTGTCCCCTCCCAAGATGTTGCCCACCCCCAGCCTACTGCTAAGAGGGGAGTGCTGGAGAGACAGCCCTGATGCTGCACGAGCACTGCTCAGCTGTAGCCAAAACACTGGTGTGTGAGCAACACCTTTATAGGTACCAGTGCAGCAGAGCTCTGGGAGAGCTGCAATGTGGAAAATTAACTCCATCTCAGCCAGACCCAATGCAACCTCTAGCTGCTGATAATTTACTTCTGTTCATAGTTTTTTTATAAATTACAGGCAAAACCAGCAGTAAACCAGGGATTTTGGGACCCTTCCAGGAAACTGAGAAACTTGTCTAACAGAAAAAAGGGAAAGATAATGCCTGGATAAAATTAAAAGCCCAAAATGAGCATAGGACTTGTTTCACAATGAGTAAAAAAGAACTCATTGTCCCTTCTTTGGCTGGGAGCTCTGTGTGGAATTAGATTTTAGCTCATGTGCAGGAATACAAGAGTGGACTGAAAGAACAGGTAATCTGCTGCTTAGAAGATAAACAGACTGTTGTCAGGAAATGCCAGGAGAGTTAAAAGACATAGGGTATGATCAGCTAGGCGTGAACAACCTTGAGACATCTTTACAAAGGCTCACCTGGGCTTCCTTAAATTTTTTGAAAGATCACCTAGGTTTCCAAGGCCAACATGAGGAAAGAGGAATAGACTACTGAGAAATGGGAAAAGTAAAGTCCCACTCTTCTTTGAGTGTAAATACAGGTCCTGGGATTTGAGTTCCCACAAGTGAGGAATGCACAAAGCAGAATTGTTGGGTATTTCAAGTAAGTTGAGTGATTTTATTTTTCCCCACTGTGAGGTAGAGAATGATAGTGATAATTCCTGAAAACATCATGGGGAAGACAATGCCATGCTCAAAATATGCTCTGCTTGCCCTCTAGACATGCTAGGTCTTCCTGTAAGTGATGGGGTAGAAGGAGGAACTATTGATTTTTCACTTGAGAGCCTGACTATTTGCAGTATCTGCCTTTCAAAAGGCAATATCACACTACACAACCCGAGTCCCTAGCAGCCTCCCTTCCACAGTCCCTGCTGTACAGTGGGAACCCTGGCTGTCTGGTGTGGTACTGCTTGTCAGTGGCTGCAACACCTGAAAACACATTTCTCTTAGAACAATTTTTAGGGGCGTACTTTTGTACTGGTACCTGCAACGAACTTATCCGCTTAATATGCAGGTGAAAACTGGTTGCTCATTTTGTACAAAACTTTGGTTTCAACCATCTGTGTTCTTTTCGCCTTTTAACAGCTAAGATCTGTCAGGTGGGAGCTCTCCCACTCCTTAGCTGTTCCCAGACAGTGTACTGCAATTTTGGCACCCCAAATAACAAAGCAGGGAGAGAGTTGTGTAATATATATCTTCTTTGGGCTCTATTAATCATAGAAATTAAATTTAGTTCTTCATGCCTCGAGCAACTTGGCAAGGGGGCATGGAGGCAAGGAGACCCTTTGCAAATAAAATTGTTAGACTGAATACAAAGTTCTGTATGGCCTTTCACGGGAGCGTACACTTGGGACTACTCAAAAATCAATAGCCAAAATAGAAAACAGTAAATCAAATCAATGTGGTTTCTGCTCTGCTGTAGAAGTGAGTAATTCACCTCATGGGCAGTTCTAAGTTTGTAAGGTAGCCAAGATCTATGGTGAACAGCAAAAGCACAAACTGCAGGGTGCAGCCAGCAAACACTAACACTGGGCTGTTTAGCCTCACAGCAGGAGTGGGAGAATCCCAGGGCTGGACCAACTACAGAAGGGCCAGACCAGAAAGGATGGTTTAGAAAGAGTCCATTCAAACACAAGTTTTTTTTCCTAAGACTTATAAAAAAAAAAATCTTTTCCACTGAGATGAAGAGATGATATCAGTGATCTCTCCAACACTATGAATGTATTCCTATAAATGGCACTAGGCTGCCACTCTATGGCAAGGCACAATCCAGCAGATGCTCTGCCTTAGTTTCCCCAGTTCCATTTCCAGCTTTCTCTAGTGGCTTATGGCCTCAAGGCCAGGTAGCTCAAAAAGGTTAACCCACCTCTGTCTCTCTTGTCCTTCCCCATCGAGTCTGAAGGCAAAGTAGTTGTACAAAGAGCTCTCCACATCAAGCCAAGCTGGATTTGCAGTGCCTCCAAAAAAAGTCTCTTACCTTGATTTGTGGACTGAGCTTTCAGATTCATCCTTTCCTGTCTCCTATGGCTTAACCTCTGTCCAAAGCCTACCCTCTCCCAGGGGACTCTGGTTAGTCAAACTCTTTTCAAATAGTTTCAGCTAGAAACTTCCCTACTTTCAGTTCCCAAATAAGAACTCTCTCCTTCTCACATATGTGAACTAAAACTGATCGTGCTGGTGCAGTTTAGTGCCTACTTTAGGCAGAGAAAAATTGTATTTTAAAAATGACTGAAAAGCTGCTGTATCACCGCAGAAAAAACACTCTCCCCATCTTTCAGGCAATAGTTAGATACCAACCTGAAAGAAAACTTCCCTTGTTACTCTCCTCCCCTTAATATATCAGGTCTTTGTCACAGACAACTGCAGTGGGCTGACATGTGGGGTTCAGCACATGGTGGTCTCTAAGCTCCCTTGTCATTTTTACTGGTAGCAGACATTGTGAAAGATTTGCTTATGCAGAGATACAGCAGAATTGTGTGTTTCCCAGCTGTGATAGGACTCCAGTAAGAGCAGGATGATTGGTGAAGAGGTGAGAAATAAAATTGCAGAGAAATTGTATCCAGCATTTTCCCCCCATTAAGTACTGACTGCCATTAGAGGTGGCCACACAGTGGCCAGTGACAGCAGTGCCAGGTTTGGGGCAGCATGAATAGTTCTTATAGGAAGAACTACCGGTACCATTTGGGTTTTGATTGTTTGTTCTTTAATCTGCTTAGGTCATAGTTACTTCTGAAATAGAAAGAACTCAGTGACTAGAGCCTCTCATGGAAGGGGCTGCACAAATGTCTTGTCAGGTAAGAGCGAGGAAAGTAATGGAAATGACCTGATGAAAAGACTAAGCAAAGAGGAACAATATGAAGAAATTTGTACACACACAGAGCAATCAAAATGAAAACCCTGACATTTGAGAAACAATAGTTCATAACCAGAAGGTAAACCAAGTGAGGTGTCATTTGATATTAAAGAATTATCATCTTTCTCCTTAAATTACAGCACTATGGTCTGCAAATGATCCACAGAGAATACATATACTGCCCTGATGGTTAAACACTTACTCTTTTCTGGCTCATAATATCTAGTCTTACAACATCCTCGTAAAGGAATCCTATTGTTTCTAGAAATACCATCAGTGGTTCTGTAGTAAAAAAAAACCCAGAACCAAGAAGCCATGATTGACAAGCCACTGGTGGGAGAAAATTCTATTACTGCACTAATAAGCAGGCAGCTCTATGACTGACTGCAGCTTAAATCTCAGCAACTCACAGCTATTGCAGGTGCTCTGTTTTGCTGTTCTAGACTACACTGTACCCAGCGCTTTCAGGAATTTGAGTAGGATGAGTAGGATCCAACAGGCCACTTGCTAACACTGAATTTTCCAAATATTGTATTTGATTTTTTTCTGAAAACAGCCTGAAGAACAAGTGAAAATTAAAAATGCCAGGGGATGTTTTAGCTGAGCCTGTAAGAGATTTCAGTGAACAGTTTCCTACCTGAGGCAAACGGCCAATTGTTGAAGCAGAAGCAGGATTTGGTACAGAATACAAGAGTATTTGAGGTTTGGTCAGGATTCTATAATGACCACTGAGAATAGAGATATTACAAGGAGTTTGTCCCTGCTGCAACGTGAAATTCTTCAGACAAAGACCAAAATCAAACAGATCTAATGCCTAAGCTGAAACAGAATCCAGTGCAGTACAATCAGTGCTTCTCCATATACAGAAGTGCAAAGCCATATGCCCATTTCTTTATAAACTCTTCTTCTAGGGTTATCATCCAGCCTCTTACCACCTTGGAGTGGTTTCCCAAGTGTTCACATGAGGCCTCTAAACGAACATTCTTCTTTGTTTAACTCTGCAGTGTGGCCTTTATTAATACCTTCTCTGCTAAATGCCTCCTCTGGATCCTCTCTGACTTCTGTTTCAGTTGCCATGACATCTTTTTTCTCTGACCTTAATTAGTGGAATGCACAGGGCAATTATCACAAGGTTGCAGCCAAGGATCCATGTGTGCCAGCATGACTATGTCCAGCTTAGTCTAAGCCCATTTCATCTTGATCCTGTCCCCTCCCAGCCCATTGTTTTTTACTGTTACTGCCCTGCACCCCATTCTTTTCTCTTAAATCAGATATATATTGTTGGTTTCTCCTAATAATGCTTTTGACAATCTGCTTAATCTTTTGGCGATGAATTGGCAAGTATTTCAGTATGACTACAATAAAAAGCGAGTGTTTTGTTTTAATGAAAATGGGGACATGAAGATTGTTTTCAGTTTCAAAAGCAAGAGAGTAAACCTTTTGAATAAACAAACACCTCCAAAGCAAACCTATATAAAGTGATAAACACTTGCACTCACCATCAGAAAGTCAGACTAATATTTCTCACTTTAGTCTAGTTTTGTAATTCTGCCTACTCCCTACAGAACTCACATTCCTGCTCATGACTTGCAGATGATGTTGCAAATCATAAAAACATAACTGGGTGGTAATTTTGCTGCACAGCAGATAAACACAGACAAACATGTCATCTCTACTTACTGTAAGAATTTTTTACTGAAAGAATGTCCTGAAATTAATATATGTGATCAGGAAAGCTGGGAATTGCACTCTTTTTGCTCCTTTGAGATGGCTAAAAATGCGCTTGAAACACCAAAACACATTAACCACATGCATCCTTGAATACAGACTTCATTTCTGGGCCCGATTCCCCAACACATTTGAGCTATTTTGCAGTTTCCTTCTTATACACACTGAAAGTTAAGAATGCCACCAGTAGGGAGTGACTGACCTCTCCCCATGTAATAAAAAAAGTGGATCTCATGATGAGAAATATCAGATTTAGAAAGGCCTTTTCTCACTTCTGAGTGAATGATCTAGTTACTTCTTTTCCTAGTGAGAAAAATCAATGTGCTCTTTCCTAAGCAGAGTATCAGTAATGGGACTTCAATCTGCAGAACACCTCAACAAAACCCACACATTTAGAGGCACTTTTCCATGATTACAAAATCATTTTCTGTGTGTTTTTTCCCCTTTTTGTAGTTTCAGTTACAAAATGTAATTTACTAATTATTCTCATCCTCTCTTGTTCCTCCCACCAAAAAAAAAAAAATCTATCCAGCCAAAAAGTTAAGCCTTTGCCTTACCACACAAATACCTTTTTAATAAACAAGAACAGTAAAGTATGAGAATGGTCATTCTGAGTCATTCCAAAGGTTTTTCTAACTCCATATCAAGTGACTAAAAGTAGTATGCCAGGAAAGAGTGCAGGAATATGGTGAGATTTCTCTAAAATACTCTTTAAGCCTCACACAGTATGCAGCTCAGCAATTCTGTGCTTCTCAAACCATATTTCAGTGATCTAAATCAAACAGTGATGGGGCTTTTGTGGGTTTGTAAAAGGATTCAGGATGTAAGTAAGAATGTAGTTTCAAGTTGTTATCCTAAAAGTCCAGGAGAAGAAAGGCTGCAGTCTGAACCATGAAATTATTTTGGTCCAAGCCAAATTGCTCTTTAGCTTGAGCACAAGCACAGAAACCTGAAAGCTAACACAGCCTCCCTTGGAAAGCTTTGTATAATTTAAAGCACAGTCATAACACAAAAACCCAGTTTTCAGCTCCGCTTAGCAACTCCCTTCATGATATGCAAGAGCCTTTTAAAAGAGTTGCCAGAATGAACCAGCTGAGAAAAGCTCCCTTTCCTTCCTTTCTCCTGATGATTGGAAGAAAAATTTTTCCACTTAAAATGAATTCTTGCTTCACTTATTTTAATGCAAAATCTTTTTTTTTAATATCCAAAATAGCCTTATTAAAAAAAGGTCTGTTCTTCAAGGTTTGAAAATCAGAACTCTGAGATTCACATGTCACAGAAGTGCCTGCAACTGAAGCACCCAGAATGACCAGCTGAAGATTTAGGAACATGGTTTTTGTATAAGAATTAGGCTAAAGAACTGGGAGGCTGAGTAGAACTAGAAATGTAACACAGTAATGTAACATTAACAGTCTCTGTGCTGAGCATAGTTTCTAATCACTGATATTTCTCATGCTTTTCTTGTATTTTGTGGTGCTTCTGAATTTCTTACCTTTGCTTATTAGGCATTACTGCAGTGAAAGGCTCTTCACAACTCACTAAGCATAGAAAAATAACGAAGGGGAGACTTTAAAGAGTAATCATTTTTCATTCTCCAACCATTCCATTGGGGCCAGGTTCTTAATATTTGGTAGCCAGCAGAGTTATGAAATATATATACATTCCCAAACAGAAAGATGCTTTTGGCAAGTTTTGCTTAATGATCAGTATTGAGAGGTCGTATTAGCGACCGTTCTGTGAGAAACATTCACTCACAGGAGGATAAGTAGTTTAATCCTTTAAGGAGCATCTGTGGATTTTGAAGCACTGGTTCTAGAACTTCACGTATATATTTATTCTGAGGTCACTTGATGCACTTTTCTGGAAGTACACACACAGGAGTCAAAGATGCCAATGGTCTTTTGTGCAGGGTAATTACCCAAAGAAATTCTGAGGAATTATTGGCAAGGTTTTTTTTTAAAATTAGATGTGTATAAGGCAGAAGACTGACACTGTTTAAATTCAGGATACAACTTTAAACTGACTGAGTTATTTACCAAAAGATGAAAACAAGTCCTTTGCTTAAACTAATTACAATCTTTTTCCTTCACAGGGAAAGTTTTGAGCCACCTTTCCACACCTGAGGAACTTTCTGCTCCATTTCATACAAAGTGTTTCACTCTGTCTCCTTGCAGAAAGATAAAGGCTATTAGGCAGCAGGTCTAACAGAAAACCACCACCCAGACACATGAAACCAGGTACATTTAAAACTTCTATTCTATAACTCTTCTTTTATGGCCGCTCACACTAACTTTGATATCAAAATCCCAAGTCTTAATTGACATAGGCATGTGGTCTCTGTATTTCTGTTCCACAGCTGACGGAGGCGGCACATTCTCAAAAATAAGAATTAACTTGAGTGACTTAATCTTACAGACAGATGATAGCCTGGTATTAAGTAAGATTTCCCCAAAATAACCATTTAAGTACTTCAAAAAACCTGACTTTGAAATATGGTGTAGATTATCAGTGCTGACAGCCTAATATGAAGTCTAATTATTTTATATGTGCAATGGAAATAGTGAGAGACTTAGAAGTGCAGGTAATGAGCCATATACTATATTAAAGAGCAAAATGTCTGTGGTCTACAGGGACATAAGCTATCAGACAGCTATAGAATAGCTTGCAGAAAGCAACCAGAGATATATAACCTGTACTGAACAGAGATGCTGACGACTAAAGTTTAGGTATTCAACACATAAAGTAATTCAAAAGTGCAGAATAGGCGGTAGCTTGAAAAACACATACAATGTAATAAGTTACTAGTTAAAAAGATAAGAGGAGCTGACATTCATAATCTTTGAATTCAAGAGATTGAAGAGCTGGATCTGGTTTTATGGGGTTTGGTCACAAACCCAAAGTGCACTGTAGTGCTTTGCATGAAACATGAGAAATCCAATATTGAGTAATCCCACATACCTGGGCACTACAAACAATCTGAAGTGTGGAAGTAGTGGGATGAGGAGCTGCTTCAATGACTGAAGAGCCCCCACAGTGCCAACAGCAGCCTGTGATCCCTGGGGAGCAGGAGCAGCCAGGACAGAGCAGCTGGTGACCAGCAGCAGAGACAGGCACTGAACACGAAACACCACCCTGTTCACTTTGGAAAAACATTGCTGCACATGCATGAGTTTTCCATTTCTGTACCAGTTTACACTTTCCAAAGTTCACTGCAAGTTCCTTGCATAGAAAGTGAATGGAAAGCACAGAACATTTAACCAAGTATTAGAAAAATATAGTAAAGAAAAGAACAGTACTGTGGCCCAGGGAACAGACAAGAGCGGAGGAAGAGGGCACAGCAAAGAACTGACTAAAGCAAGCAGTAACATACCATTTATCTAACAGAGGTGCCAATCCTTTACTCTCTAGGAACAGAAATAAATCTACTGACAGCATTAATCAGTAATGCTTGAAATCAATAATACATAACAGACTAATGGAACTGAAAAGTCATTAGCGGTGTGGGAAGCTTACTTACTAAAAGCCATCTGCATGAACATTAGTGGTAGTCAGAGAATCTTGCCTGTGCAAAACCCAATATTATATCTTCAAGTGATATGAAAAGCATAAATTCTGATTTTTTTTTGCATGAAAAGAACTGCCAAAATAAGTCTTTTGACAGGTCCCTTTCAGTATTTTTTTGCATGAAGCTTCTAACCTAAAAATACCTTTATTCCAAAAAGGTTGTGAAAGAATGCAGCTATTCAGGTTTTTTTGAGGATTACATCAGTAAAAAATACCTAGTAGAACTGTCTTTTGCTAAGGGACAACTTATATATTCTATATCTATACAGAAACTTTTTAGTCAAGCACTAACTAGCACCGGAAGTTAATATAGGAAATAATGAAATACAGTGACTGTGCCATCATGCTACCTTTCCTTTTAGCTGTATAAAAAGACAAATACTTTTATCTATTGTATCTAGACAAAAAAAGGCTCTTCCATTACAGGAATGTTTTGTTGCAGATTTTTTCTTATTCTTTAGACAGAAGGAAAAAAACTGCAAGGGCTGTGGTAAGACTAATAATCAGTCAAATCAAATGTAGCTCTTACAAGGAGTATCTATTGACACAAAAAATGCTGATCTTACTAATGGTTCTGGCATAACATTTATGTGAGAGGATTACAAATTAGTAAAGCAAGTCTGTCACAGCAATCATCTCTTCAAAGAAGAGACTCCTCTGGAAGAGCAGCTGTTCTCAGAGAAGAATGGCCTTTGAATGTCCAAAGCAGATGAAAAAAGTCTCTTCCAGGCCTTGCTTGCCAAAGGACAGATGAATAGCATACAAACAGAATGGGAAGAGGTATCTTTCTCATTCCCACCACCCACAAAAGAGGAAAATCTAAGATAATTTTCTGGAAAAAAGTAAATTATGTATCAAATATTTTTAAAAGCAACCAGCAGACATTTGAGACTTCCAAAAGTCGACACAAATGCTGATGATCTTGCTTCTCTTTGTCATTCTAAATATGTATTAACTTGAGGCCCCACTAATAGTTTCCTTTCTTTTGTTTTATCCCTTTGGTTCCTTTTGTGCCTAGAAGTTGTCATTTCCTTGAAAGGCAACATAAAAACTAAACTAACTGGAAATAGCAAATTAGGTTAAATTCATTGCTAATGCAAATTATATTAATAAAAGTGATTTCAAAAATAGGGCAAGTTTCCAGATAAAGATAAAAAGGTATAACATAAGATTGCAGGAGGTTTGTAAGAACCAGCGTGATAACAATATAACTGGGATCACTTAACCTCTATCAAAACTAATAAAGATGTAGAGCTTATGGTAACTAAAACTAAAGCATACGCTAAGTAGTATTGATTTTAATGGTGTTTATGTATGTGGTAAATTAAGGCATAACTAGTTTTAACAACCCCTTTGTTGGCTGGGAAAGTAAATATTGATGTGCTCATTTCACTGATGAACACAGACCCTTACTAAACAAGTGAATAATTAACAGCACTTCATCTCTCGAGGTCTGACTATAGGCCACTGTTTCAGACTGAAGCATATGCTGGTCAAAAACTCTCAGGTGACTTCTCAGTCCCAAGAGCTCTAGCCACCCCTGAACACACGTGTTAAATCCCATAATGGCAGGCATCAGTGGGGGGTTGTCTTCTTTCAGGAGTTTTTATGTGGAGAGAAGAATAACTTTATACGGTATTGTGCACACCACTCTACTAGTGCAGCAGATGTCATCCTAGGGGTTGGAGTCCTGCTGGAAAGAAATTGTGAGTAAAACTGGAAGAAATTAACAGTAAGATGGCCTCCTAATATCACACTCAGAGCTATTTAAATAGTGTTCTTTGAAAGCTGAAGAGTTCTAGCAGTAGTTCAGGCACCCAGCTTATGCTGTTCTTGTTGCGCTATAAATATTGCCCTGGTGATGAAGTAATTTCTTTTGTCGCCTTTTTCACCTTACTCAGTTCTCTCTCACCCCAATCACCTTACTTTCCTTTTCCTCTCACTCTTCAATTCTTTCTATTCCCTCAAGTTGTATTTCTCATTCCTTTCTCTAACTCATCCTTTCTTCATTTCAATTTCCTTCAGTCTCTGATGAAGAATAGTTTTGCAGGAAAATGGAAAAGCACAGAAGTTATTTTTCTTAACACAGAAGTGGTGGACCATACCTATAGCAAATTAATCTGGGAATCTAACAGTCATTGCTTGGAATAATTCAGAGTTTCACACCTGCCAGTCTCACTCTAATTTTGTGTTCAAGAGCAAGCTAACAAATACACAAAGCTTTAAAAAGCTTTCACAGCAGTATTTGGTGAAGACTTAGGGCCTTTTTTTTTTAGGTAATGAAGGAAGCCTCCATTGCAAAGGATAACATTACTTTACGAGAAGATGAAAATAAGGTTTTCCCCACAGAGCAAAGGCACATTGCTGCATGTTGCTGCATATAATGCTCTAGTTGAATTACTATCATTTGGAATAGCCTGTGCTTATTCTGAAAAATAATCAACTATTTAGAAAAGTTCCCCACACAGCATTATAAGAATATTACTATACAGAAGCTATTTCATAGATACAGCTGTTTTGTTAAATAGATGTTGACTTGGTTATTTGTAAATTAGTTCAAAACCAGCATCATTCTGGTTTTAGAAGCCAGATAAGGAGAAGAGAGGTATTTTCTTTAAACGTATAGCATTACGAGGAGCTTTGTGAACTACTTAGTTAACTACTACAGAATCTGTTTTACAATCTAATACAGTCTATTGAACACTAAACAATGAAACTTGGTTTTGTTCCTTCATTTGATTACATAGTTCCAGCAAATGCAATCACAGCAAGATTAACTACCTTCTGAGATAAGACACAGGGCTCAGCCAGAAGCAGCTGTTGAAGTTTCATATCTGTTTCACAAACAAATAACTGCTTCCAAGTAAGCACTACTTTATACAGAAGGGATGGGGAATAGCTTGTTCTGCATGAAGAAGGCAAATTTGGATTTATTTTAATAGCTATTCTTTTTTATTTTGAAAGAACTGCCAAGGCACAATACCTTTACCTACGACCTATTTCATCACATGACAAAACTACAATGCCTTATCTCCATCTCTTCCACAGCAGGATAGCCTGTGTATATTTGTTACATTACAGGAAAACATCTTTTAAGTGAAATAATAGCTCCAACTAAGAAAGACTTTCTGATATAATACAGAAAAAAGTATTTTAGCAAAGAACCCAAGTCTTTAGAAAGACTTCTTTCTTGGCTCTCAGCTGTGATGAAAGACATATAAGAGCCTTCTACATCTATAGAAAAGTATCTTTTCTGGTTAAACTTGTCCTTTTTCCTTAATGAAACTTGTGGAGGTCCATGTGCCTCAAACTTCTCTCCCTTGGTTCTGCTTTGGAAGTAATGTTTTATATAATCTCAGTTGTATACCACTTTATTTCTATACTTTCACTTAGTCTAGGCAATTCTCCGCACTGGAAAAGCAATTTACACCACGACTTATCTACCATTCCTTGATATGATTAGATTCTATTATCTGTTAGATTCTGATTAATCACTAAGTAGATTTCTAGGATATTCAATTTTAAGAGAAGCACATACTGTTTCTGTTACTTTTTCAAGCCACATGCTCTAGTGTGACTGGAAACAGTTCAGCTATTAAGAGACAATATCATATGATCACGTACATTTTTTCCTAGCCAGCTTATCAAGTTGGCTACAGCAAGAGGAAAAAACAGCAGAAAATAATCTCTTAGTTGTTAGAGAAAATTGACTATTTTGATAGTACTGATCAGGAGAGCTGGGACATAAAACATCTGAAACATGAACGACCAGTGAGGAACTCTTGCTTGGTAAGGAAGTTTCTCAGCTGGGAATTGCACCAAGGTTCATGGCACCTTTATGGACAGTCTGGTTCATCAGAGAAAGACTGAGAACCATTGCTATAATCCACAGTAAACATCAACAATTGTTTCTATTCCTGCTCATAATATACTACAGTATTGCCCAATATACTCTGTAAATTTTAATTAGCAAAGAGAGCAGCAGTTAGTCTGTTTGTCAAGGATTCCAGGGCACTGTCCCAAGACAGGAGCTATACGAGAGAGACCAATTTGTGAAAAATTAAGTTTGAGCATGAATAGCCTTTCCTAAGCAGGGCTTCATTGCAAGGGCTCTGAGTTTATATTAAATAGTAGAAATAATTCTCAGTTGCACTTGCCAGAAGGAATTTTTAGATGTAATCACAGAATCAGCCAGGTTGGAAAGGACCTCTGAGATCATCAAGTCCAACCCTTGATCCACAACCACCATGGTTACTAGACTATGGCACTAAGTGCCACATCCACTCTCATCTTAAAAACCTCCAGGGACAGAGAATCCACCACCTCCCTGGGCAGCCCATTCCAATGCCTGATTACCCTCTCTGTAAAGAATCTCTTCCTAAATAATAAATCAACACAGGATAACATACGTCAGTGCTTCCCACTCCACATTTGTCGCTTAGGATTATAAACCGAGAAGAGTTGCACATACTTAGTGAACAGCGTTACCTTCATCTGAACCCTGAAATTCAGGGTGGTTGATTAACTCAGGCAGAGCTTAGTTCTTCCAGTGTTGGAAAGTTTAAGGATCACAGGGGATGCTGAGAATTTTACTTTGCTGCATATCAGGAAAGATTTAATTGTTTATTTACTTACCACTTAATAGCAAACATCCTTGCTTTAAGCTATTACAGAATTAATATTTTATCTGTAGATAAAGGATTAACACCAATTTGAGTTTCATATAAGAATCACTGCAGTTTATACAAAAGTGATTTCTAATGTGAATGAGAGGCTCACAGATATAAATAGAGGAATGCTTTGCTAATGTATTATTAACAGAATTGAATATGAGGCTTTAAATGAAAATTGAGTTAGTATTTCTAACAAAGCTGACTGCAATAGTCTGAATTAGTCTTCAAAGATCCCTAAGAGCAAAGATCACAGAATCAAGCTCTTTTCACATAGAATGTTTTTACACATGGTTCAGCAATGGAAGTATTATTGAATTAAGCCCATTCACAAAAGTCTTATCAAATTAGCACCACTTATTTACAAACGTAAGAAGTACTTAAACTATGATTTTCAGCAAGTAAAACTGGCGTAAAAAGCTCTGTATTAGAAAACACCAATGGCCAGCAGCTCCCCAAGGGACTAGAAACCAGGCACAGCAGTACAACCACGAGAACAGGGACCTCCACCAGCCAGGGCCCAGCCCCACTGTACCTGAGAAGGAAGATTCTAGGTTGAGGGAGAGCAGCTGGAAGTCCAGACCTTTATTTATGCTCCTGAAGATAGCGAGGCAGTGCCAATATTAAGTTGAAAAGGCATATTAGAATATGATTTGCTCAGGATAGTAAGGGCAAGATACGTCAGGGAATGGGTCTAAAGTCAAGCTAAGAAGCCAGAACCAACACCAAAAAGACATAAACACAGCAGCATCAGAGCTGCAAACCAGCAGCATGGCTGCAGATAAAAAAGAAGGGAGTATCCAGGGCTGAGCTAAATAGAGCTCCCGGCAGCAGGGGTGGGTGGAGGCAACAGGTGAGGCTGCTCAGGGGAATTAAGATCTGTTAGTTTGCTCAAGGCTCTGACAGTTTTAAAGCAATCTTGCTTCCCCTGAGAGTAGCTGATTTGCTAATATTTATATAGCTGTTCTTTTACCTCTTCTTGCCAGGCTTGCCAAGGTAAAATGTTAAAAAGAAAGCACCTATTGCAAGCTAACCACTTGATCACACCAGCTTAAATTACACCCCCAAGTATTTCTCATTGCATTTACATTCACTATGGTTTCTCTTCACGTTCCTGAGGCAAATGATACTTAACTGATTTTCAGCTTCTCTTTTACTCTCTGCAGCTTGGTCTTTAACAAGCTGTCAAATCAAATAGCCATGAGACTGTTCATGCTTCCCCTTCATTTTAGCAACAGAGCAAATGAGTATTCTGAATCAGGGAGAGAACGGAGGGCATGTCAACACCACACAATGAGCACCATGCAGAGATGCTAGTTTGGATTGTGGAAGCAGAATGGAGAACCCAGTACAACACTTCTTCCCAGCTGGTTACCCCTGCTGAGCAGTGCTTTTCAGTAATGTTAACAATTCTAATTGTAATGCTGCACTAACTTTCTTCTGTGACTTCTTTTACTACTTCTAGCTTCTCTGCACAGCAAAATAGCATATGGTATAGGTACACTAAAACTAAAAAAACTAAAAAAAAAATAGAAAAGAGATGGGGATAATAGCCGAGAATCTGCACCACCTTGTGCTCTTGGATGTCTCAGTGTCGGATACACAAAGATCCCTGACATGGGGAAGGTATATATGTAGCATGTTCTACGAGGCACTTTATTTAAAACAGCAGTTGGAGGGAAAGAGAACTGGCCACATTGATTCAAGGCACATACTCTGGGGGTCCTGCCATTTTCCAGACAGGAAACCAAATAGATGCCAGTGAGCAGAGACAGAGAAAAATTTTTTGAGCTGTCACAAGGCTGTGAGGAATGTGATCACATGCTGTGTAGGCACAAATCATGTGCAGAGCCAGCTGTGCCAATAATCACTTGAAAATTAAATTGTAGTAGCAATGGGGCTTGTGTAGTCCTGTGATGAGACAGTACAATTCGTCAAAAATATCCTTGGTGTGTGCAAATACAGTGTTTGTGTAGCTGTGAATTCTCTGAAGAACTGTGTTGCTTTTTTTTTTCCCCCTGCTTGATAAATGAATTAAATGTGTCAGGCCTGAGTGATGAGGCCTTAATGACCCTAACTGACCTCAGCTGAGACCCCCACCCACACACGCTGCCTATGGGCCCGGGGTGCTACTTAAACTCAGGTCTGAGCCCTCAGTGTTTAAGTTGTACTGTAGGAATGCTGATTTCTAGCTTAGTGATAACCTTATCTGGATATTGATTTTAGTCCTGACATGCGAGTTGCTTTTCTAACTTCACCTCTGGTTTGTCTTGTCTTATCTTTGTGGGGTCTGCTAACTATTTAACAAGCAATGTCTGATCCTGATGGTTCTTACTGGACCAGACCTGATCTATAGATCAGTTTTCTGTTTTGACCTTGGACCTGCACTGCTGCCCCAACTTGCTGGATAACCTGGGTATCTGGTCCAGCCTGGCTGCTCTCTCCAGATCTGTCTGGTTTAGGTGCTGTGGGCACTGCCAGCTTTGTTACTGTGCCCGGCTCCTTGTCTACTAGGGAACAGCTGATCCTTACTGCACCCTGACAAAATGAAGCTCAGGAGCTATAGAGCTGGTCTATGTGGCTTTCAGGCATCTTCAGTGACTATATTTCTATGTAATGTAAATTTTTTTCTTCATGCTACTGCTAGCAATGCTTTACAGCTTGCAGAAATCTCTCAGCTTTTTCTCCTCAGCTGCCTTTCAGGTTCTTGCTACAGTTTGCCATATATGTAATGTATTATCGTATTGCTTCTCAGAAGTATGGTTCTTCCTTCCTGTGCAATGAACCAGGTCAGAGAACTAAAAATGAAGCGCAGCAAAAGTGAGTACAGAAAGCTGATGGAGGTTGAGCAGGAGTTGATGATACAGCCCTATTCTGGCTTCTTTATGTATGCCTATTAAATTACTTAAAGTTTTCTTCCTAGCTGTTCAGGAGTTAGAGTGGCTTTGGTTGCTTTTACTGCTTCAGCAAGCAATTACAGGTCAATTGTTTTAGCAAGGATTTCGACTTTATTTGGTGTTTGATGTAGCCCTGTTGCCAAATCCCAGGAGTGTAATAACAACAGGACAATCCATATGGTGCTGGATTACTGCAGGAGCATTTTAACTCTGTCTTATCTTAAAAAAGTGAGAAGGTAAAGGCTTGTTATGGTGCACCATGGGCCAAACTACAACTCAAATGTGACCACCTCCGGTCAAGTCCTACCACATTTTATGAGGGAGGCCTGCCATGCCAGATGCTGTTCTCATAAAGCAGGCTACTGAGGAAAGGGAAGTAATAACATTCCCTTTTCCCCAGTGCCACATTTCTCACCACCGAAAGAGCTCTTTTTAGTGGGAAGCTATAAAAGACTGCAAGGGTCAGCAGGCTTGCATTCTAAGAGTGTCAAAAAAGGAGGCTTCCTCCTGTCCAAAACCACACAGAAGGAAGACAAAAAAGGCTGGAAGGCAAAAGTGGTATCTTTTGCTTGTAGCTCAGAAGTCAAACATGAATTAAGAGTTACATGAAGCTGTTCAGGAAGTCTATAGCAGAAATAGAGGCTGCCTGAGTTCTAGCTTCGTCTATAAGACCTGTCTGTCCTTTCTTGCACAAGGCATTATTCTAGAAAGAAAAAAAGAAATTAATTCTGCCTCATGGCCACTACTAAAGAGCAAGTCAGTAGTAAATTCTGTGTTCATGGGTGAATTTGCTGAGGCAAATTCAAAAAAAACCTGAAGGCAAGCTTGACAAGCTGTTGGTTGTAAATGCCTGGTGGCCAGGGAGTGGTCTGGTGGTGCAGCAGGTACAGCCTCGTCAGATGAGGACTATGGCAGCAGAAGCTGCCTCGGCAGTATAATTATGCAAACTAGACCAGATGTTTATGGCATGTGGGAACTATTTATTAATATTCAAAGATACTAATGATGATGACCATGGGTGTTGTTATAGAAAATATTTAAAGTCAACTCTGTCTGACTCTACTAGATGGTTGAGAAAAGACAAGGAAGGAAAATTATATCTTCTTGAGATAGAAGAATCTGTTTTCAGTGTAGGACTTGTGTATCAAGTACGTTTCTTTTGCATCACTATAGAGGAGGACCCTGCCCTTAGACAGGAAAACTATTTTCTTTTCCCCCCACCCCTCACTTCTGTAGTTTTCACAGCCTTAACATTCTTCCACCTTCCTCTTAAAGATTGTCTGCAGTTTGTTGTTAAATCACTTTTGCCCCACAAGACACTGAGAATTTTTAACAATGTTATATATACTGTTCATATGATACATAATCTCTCATGGAACCACGGTCATAGGAATTAATGTTCAACCTAAATCCCCAGCTTTCCTAGTATGTCAGGCTAGTGTATCTCCAAGGATATTGCTTTGCACCTTGCTTTCATGCTGTTCTCTAGCTTCCTTAGAGACTATCTTCAACCCTTGCAACCCTTTAAAAGCAAGAGCCTCGGGGGCACCAGTGGCCCTGGGTGTTTCCCTTAGGGAGGCAGCGCCACAATCATCTGTTTACCTGCTCTCAGAAAGCTTTAAAGTCTTCTGCTTTGTTGGAACCGCTTCTGTGTTCCCTTCTGCAACACCAAACAGCCCGTGGCAGAGCAGGACCCTGCCTTCTCTTCTCACACTTTCAGGCCCCAGTGCTCTGTGTAATTTAATGTGTGTAGCTTTGTTGTAACAGTATCCTAAGGAACAGTCCTGCACTGACAGAGAAAAAGATTATACATGGGAGAGGTGCAACTTCTTTATCTTGTAGAACTTTAGGTTAGAGATTGCAAGGTTTGGGTTTTTTCCCAAGGAAAGGAAAATATTTTCCAAGAATACAAAAGATAAACAATACAATACCTGTGAATGAATGACAAGTTCGCTGTTAAGTTTGGGTAGGAGCTCTTATTTAAAGTGTGTAGGAAAACTGAAACTAAAAGCAAGTATTTTTTGTTTTCATTGCTATTTTAATCTAATCAAGAACACTTCTGTTTTTGTGTGTAGAAAAACCTTCAGATTCATGTCTATTTTAAATGCTCCTTAACTACTGGTGCATTGCAAGCTATCAAGGAAGTATTAAATACACATAGGCTTTTATATAAGGACAGACACTTTCAAGCAGTGGAAGTGGTAATACTTTGGCACATCAACGCCTATTTACAGTGTAACTCCTAGGTACACTTGTACAACAAGCAGAGCCATTCAAACCTACTCAACAGAAGTAATTCTCACTGATATTTGGAGCTGTTATGGTTTTATGACAAGACCTACATGGACATATTCCAAGCCACAAATTACATAACAGAAAAGGTTGGGAGCAAACAATGGATTTTGATATTTGAAGTTAGCATGACACAGTGCACTGTTAATAAGTAATTGACTGTAAATGCAGTTCTGTAGAAGAGGATTGACTGTGCTCTCTTTTGCAACATAATTACTTGACTTAACTCTTTCCCTGAAAGAGAAATCAAATGTTTGATGGGAGTCTTTTGGAGGCGAAAAAACCCACGTTTTAAACTAACATAGAAATGTATTGTTATAAAATGTATAATTTTTTCAAAGTATAAAGTAATGTTTGAGTAAGTTCTAGTTATCTGGTGATGAATGCCTTCCCTGAAGACTGTTGGCTGTTGGGAAGGTGTGAGCTTGATTTGAGTTACCAGCTTGTATGAAGCAAAGTGATGTGATGGTGTGGTGTGTGGTAGCGTTCGTTAGGCTAGTCTTTTGCTGCTGGGGATTTGCTGTGAGGAGGAAACAAAGCTCTTAGTCTAGTTTAGTTATTCACTTGTTTGTTCTTGCTTCCCTTTAAAGGAACTAAACTCCAGTGCTTTAGACAAACCTAAACTGTTTCTGCTGATTAAGCCAAAGAGCCAAGTTGTATCTAGCTGGATGAAAGCTAAGCACAGTGATGGAGACATAGCATAGTTGCATTGTTGTGCCATCCATTCTCCTCTTAAACATGTCAGAGACGCCATTGTAGAAAATATAGGAGATTTAGGAAAGGAAGAGAAGGAATGTGGTAAGGAGAGATGGATGTTGATGTGAAATGCCAGAGGAATAGTGAGCAGATGAAAGAGATGAAGGAGGAATGATGATGGGAATGACTGCATGCTTTATTTTTGTGAAAGAGTAATGGAGAAGTGTCTAGTTTGCTAATTTTCACTCCCTTTGTCTCCATGATGATTACAGCTATCATGGTGCAGAAGGACTGACAGTGTGCAAGATGCTGTATGACCTGTCTTCTGTAGCTGCTTCTCGGTCAACATAAATATGCTTGGCTGATCTGGAAGCCTGTAGACTGTCTGTAGTTGCTGTATTTAATAACCGATGTTCTTGAACCTGTGCAACTGCAGATGGACTTTGTCATGCAGTCTGAGGAGTGTCTGTGCCAGCTGTACTCTGAAGCCTCAAGTGGGACCCCCTAATATCCCCGAGTGGCAATCCTACCCCAGGCCAAGTCCCCAGAGCCCCAGATTACTGGGTGCAGATTACATCTTTTGTAGCAAGTGACCAGCTTTTAGACAGCCAGGTCTGACATAAGGAACAATAGATCCCTTGTTGTTAAAGAACAGCAACTGCAGAATTTCCCCAACCAGGCAAAATCCAAGGTATGCCTTACACAGTTCTTTGCAGGACTACATCACTTTTATCAGATCTTCACAGTTTTGAAAAGACAAACAATTGCACATTAAAAGGTGAGCATAGGTGGATAATCATCATGTGTTGCTCTGAAATTGCTGCTTTCACCAGTTTTTCTGTCTCTGGCAGTCTTTTTGCACTGCTCGAGAGCTGCAAGTTAACTGGATGTCACATTGTATTGTTGTGTGATTTGTTGGCAAACTCTGCAGTGGAGTGGGACCAACAGCGCCAATACAGCCGCTCCCAGTGAAGTTCTATTTACATTCCCTGTAAACTGCTACTGCAGACTCTACAGGATTCAATTTCCTTTCTATTTTTATATCATTTTCCAAGTCTGTAGTTAATATTGACTGACAGGGCCAGCTGAGAATCTTGGGATTTCCTATTACAGATAATTAAGGAAAATACTAATTCATGCACAGACAGATGCCTTGTTGTAAATTGCACTGTATGAATATCATTGCCTTCACTGCTAATTCTGTTCCGTACTGATTACTGAGTCTGACTTCTCATACAAGGTGCCAGAGGCATGAAGCAGGTTTCCAGCCAGTAGATGTGTAAAGAAGGTTGTAGAGAAGCTTGATCTTACTCTTTTTATGAAGTGTGGCTTTTATGGGCCAGTTGTCCTAAATTGTACTGTACCTAGAATATATGAGAGCTTGCATTTTATGCTTTCTTAATGAAGCTTGAAGAAGGACCTGAGAGAGGGGATTGCATTCATCAAGGACTTTTCTAGTTCACCTTAATTATTACCAAATTGATGTTTGGTTTTACATTAGATTAGATTTGGGCTTCCTGTTTAGTTTCAAAGAGAAATTGCTGTCAGGGAGTAGTAAGAGTGGGCTGCTCTGCAAGGTAGTCAAGCCAAGAGCTGGGGATGACAGCTAGGCAGGTGTAGGAAGTGGGTGATCCCACAAGACTTCTGGGAAGGTCCAGTGGCAGGCCACAGTCCTCACTAGACAAGACCATAGCGATGAGGTGTGTCCAAGGTCTAATGGAAAAGCTGAGTCAGGGTCCAGATCAGTGAGGCACATCACACACAGTGAGGCTTACCCAAAACATACTTTAGGATTAAATGGTATGCTTCAGACCTGCTCAGCCAGACCAGTGTGAGAGTCTGAACTGAAATGCAGATTAAAGTGAAATGCAGTCTTTGCACCTGCACTGTATCTGACCCAATGTTGAAGCTGCACTGTATTTGACCTGGCCTTAAGCACAGGGCACTCAGAGGTGGGGGTGGCAGGTTGCAGAGCCTTTTGGTGCTCTACTGCATCAGTTGTAAACTACTACATACTTGCCCTGTTCTTGAGCTATTTCCTAGGCAGGAGGCAGGATATTGTGTTAAAGGGTTCTACAGTCTAATGTGGTGCAGCCATTGTTATGGTAACATGTAAAACCTTTCTGGATGTAGAACAGGACTTCAAAATTCAGCTGAATTAACTACCTCAGGTTCAGCAGGTTTGAAGTGTAATACTTTTGTAAAATAGTGTTTCCTTATTAGTTTTCATCATAAACATATAACCAAGTAAGATCTGATAGCTTAATCCCTGTTCTCTGGAAAGGCATGTGCTGAAGTCTCCTGACTCATAACTTACCAACAAGCAGAACAGCAAATGTTGGTTGTAAATGTCTAAGTACAGTGAAACATAAGCAGAGAGGAAGGAGATATATGTACCTTCTCAGCTGTCTCCTGTGGAGATATGAGAGCAGGTTTGCTGGAGTCTCACCAGTTTGCCCTCATCTGCTTACATCGGGTGCCAGCAGCAGAGGCACTGTGGCAGTTCTGGCTTTTACAGTCCTCTACCCGAGGGAGAGCTGGTTTGAGTATGCAGACTTCCTGCAGTACTGGTGCAGCTCCCAACCAAGGCAGAGTTGCTACTTTGAGAGGGAAGGGGGAGGACTTTCCAGTTGTAGCAGATCAGACCTCATCTGGAATCAGGGAAACAGACAAGTATGGCCTGAAGCAGATTGAAGGTTACACTTCAAACCCGCTTAACCAGAGGCAGTTCATCCAGTTAATTTTTGAAGTCCTGTTCTTTTTTATGTCCAAGTTACCAATCTGAGGGTTCTTTGGATGCTACAATGCTACTAGCAGGCATGCTTCACACTAACTTCCTTGTGCTGTAGAGAAAAATACAGATTAGATTCCTGGAGTTTAGCATGAAAGATGGGAAATCAGTACAAATAAACAGGACATAAGTCTAATATAAGATGAATGTACTCAGTTGAGGTTGCTGAGTGCCCTCAAAAACAGGGAGATGACAAAGCTCGGTAACTGGATTTTGACAGACTCCATTGCAACAGCTTTTCTAGCTCTGTTGTGGCTCTACTTTTATCTAATTTTGTAAGTTCATATCTCAGCATGGTTAACTCTGATTAGGGTCATCCTGATATCTAGACAGTGGGCTGCTTTTTACCAAGCTTTTCTTCCAAGATTCTTAACTCCCTAAATGCTAGGGTTTGCTATTAACTCGTGGCAAAACAAAGCAATCTATGCACCTCCAAATTGCTACTAATTCTTTATATCCTCTCCCTTGGAATATTGCAAAAACAATGTCTAACTATGCACACTTACTCTATTGATCTGAACAACCCAGCGAGTGGTGAGACTCTTGTATTCATGCACTGCAGCCATCCCAACCTACAGCATTGGTGTTACAAAGAATGCTGTATCCTGTGGGCTCTAACTTAGGCTCTTAAAATCATAGGGAGTTGAAGTTAGTATATTTTAATGTATAGGCATTTGTGTGTGTGTGTGTGTATATGGGGGGCCATTTCAGGTATCATATGGATCACTTGGCACTTACTTGGTTATGTAATTTGTCATAGAACTATAAAATAGCCCTGGTGAGAAGAGAGCTCAGGAGGTCTTTCATATAACCTCTTGCTCAAAGCAGGGTCAGCTTTAAGGTCAGACCCAACTGCTCAGGGCTTTATCCAGTTAGGTTTGAAAATCTTCAAGGATGGGAACTACAGAGCCTCTCTGGACACCTCGTTACTCTTGCCTGCCTGTAAAGGTTTTTCTGTATCTGCAGTTGGAATTTCTCTTGTTGTTATTATTACATTCATATTGTAAAACAAGTGTGTTGCATGGTGGTTCAGGAGTAATGTCAGATGCAGAACACAATGCTGAGAACCTACATGGGCCACAGGTGAAGTGCTGCTGACAGGGAGAGAGGCCAATGTCTGTAAAATCTGTTCCAGCAGGGATGGATACAGGGGCCCTACTCATGTGGTATTTAATTGCAGATAGAACTCAATGTCTGTAACTCAGCCAGAGTGTGGGCTGTTAGAAAAGCAGTGCCATGGCACCAAAAGTATTCTGAAGTAGGAGATTATTTGTAAAAGTTGTACTTGATTAAATCTTCTATACCTTGTTTTCCTGAGGAGTTTGGCACATCTTCCTCCCCTGCAATCTAGGCATAATTTGTTTCTGCATCTGCTGCTCATATCTTTGTAGAGCAGCAAAACCAGCATGAAATTGATGTGATCTTCTTTCACTGCTGCCCAAAAGGTTCTGAATAGGAACCCTGGAACAGAGTGGGCTTGTTGACTGCATTCTGCAGCTGCAGGAAAAATCTGCCTCTAAGCCTGAAGCTTCAAGAAAACAGCGCAGCATCTGTTCACATGAAAGATATCTTTGGGCTTGTCTTTTTTGAAATAATGAGAAATTTAAACTACTGGTTTAAATGGAAACTTGGAAACAGGTGACTTGGGCTTCCCTCATTTGTCAAGAAAAGTTTCCCACTTATCTTTGACTGGATGGATTTTCCTCGATTTCATTTAAACATTTTTGCTCCACATGTGGAGAAATTAACATCTAATTTATGAGACCCATTAATCCTGGTATATTATGTGAATCTCTGTTTAGTTAAGGTATGAATACACAGTCTCTTTGATTTTTATGGGCTTGTTCTTTCTATATACATCTCTTTATTTGCATTTGCTTGTCACCATGGCGACTTCCTACGAGTTTGCCTGACACTGCACTTCACAGAAGTTGTGGTTAACCTGGGGCCTGAGTGCAGAGGGCCAGGGAGTAACAGCTGGGCATCTGATTTCCATGGGAGCATGCATAGTTCTGTTCTGATGAAGTTTAATGCATCATGTTTAAAACCAAAGAATTACATTCTTTGACCAGATCTTCAAGCTGCAACGTACTGCGATTTCTATAATGTCTTCTTATTCTAATTACGTACACAGTTTTGTGAAGTCATTATTACGGACATGTTTGTAGAAATCAATATTGAACTAGCACTCAACAGATGTATAGCCTGACTTCTAAAAACAGCTGTACACTTCCTTTAGAAATTGTTCTCTTTATAGTCTATCTTAGAAGTTTTTTGTTATTGAGAACTGGGATCAGCATTTAATTCCAAGTATTCTACCACAGAACTAAGTTGCTTTGCTCCTGTCTGTGTGCTCTCCAGCAACTCACAACAATATTCTTGCGTGTGCAAATCTGGCTGATGTGTTCTGTTAGGAGTGATTTTTCAACTTGGAGTTTGGTACTCAAAAAATCTGTGCAGTCTTTGATCTGAGATGCCTGGGCTGATACTTTGAGAGCTGTGCTGCTTTGTGGCGGTGGGTGCTCATTGCCATGCAGCATACCGCTCCATACAGCATTTCTCTTGTCTTGGGACACTTTGCACTGGAGATGGGCAGACTTTACCAAACTAGGCTTTTGGATAGAAAGCTTCAGTTCCTTGAAAGAAGGATCTGCAGGACAAAGAGACAAAAACTTTGTGTCTTTGTTCAGCCATATCTGAAAGTACCTCAGTGTTAGAGATGAAACGGAGACAACTGTAAGCTTGCCAGAGATAGTAACAGCAAAGTTTCCTAAAGCAATGTGGATGGCAAGACCTCCATCAGTGAGGGTTCTTGCCAACTGTTTGGCCAGACTGTGGTTTGAAAATCTTGCATGTGTTATTTCTCTGTCAATCTCAAAAGAAATCCCTCAGTCCCAGATTGTCTCAAACAGAAATATTCGTGTCCATGCACTAAACTAGTTCATGTAGTGGAGCCTAATGTAGACAGGGAGATGAGTGTGGTGCACAAAGCAGTAGGACTGCTTTTGCTTGTTGTGTTGCTTCTGCATGTTCCAGCTGGCAGTTGTGGTGTCTCTGAATGTGCCTCATGCATATTGCATCCATTTTCTGTGGGGAAAGTCTTGCATCACGTGGGGTTTTTTCAAGAATTGTAGTGGATATCATTTTATCAAAAGAAAAAATAAAATCAAGTACCTAAAAAGAAGTTGGTTACCCTTGGCCGCATTATCTGATCGAAAGGCATGTAGAAATGAGACAACTGTATTTCCATCATAGACAGAGCTGCTTGTTCCAGTTTTTGCTAAAAGGCCAGTGGAAATATCTTATTTGAATCATGGTCCTCCAACTATCATCTAGAGAGTTTACTAGTATTTATTCTTTTGCAAGTGCTGGCTGAAGTTACATTTGGAACTGCCTGTATGACCTACCAGACTGACACAGCTGTGACAACCCAGTTCAGCACTACAAACAGCAAGGATGTGGCAGAAGCAAAGGCATGAGCTCAGCCCAGTTGTGCTACTAAATGGGATCTTACTTTTTGGAATCCATGCTAAAAGGCATGCAATTGAAAGCAAATGGAGATGTATTATTTACTTTTTAACTATAGTCATATTAATGCGATTACTAGGAAAATCATTAGAAACATGTCCTAGTGTACTCTAGTAAGCCGTAAATTCACTGGTCTATCTTAAGCTACTGCTGCCAGTAGATTTGTAAATTGTATGACTTCAAAATACCTTTAGAGCGATAAAATGCAGTTTCAAGTAGTAAAGAATCAGATGGAGTCAAAGTCCCATTTTGAAAAATAAACACAGTTTATTAACTCTAACACGGGATTGTAATACGGTTCATAGCCTGAGCTGCCAAAAATTTATTAGGGATCCTAAGGGCAGGTGCATAAATTAATACTGCTACATTCTCAGGAAACGTTTGGTAACTTCTTTATTTACCAGTAGGTGTCACTGGAACCCAGCACAGAGTTATTGTTGCTTCAAAACATCTTTTCTGCTTAATCGAACGTTTATTTCATAGAGAAACATTCAGTAGTTGTACCTGCTGATGTACACCCAAATAAAAATGAAGAACAGGGGTCAGTGCTCTTTCAAATATGTTTTTTTCCTGTCTCAGCTACTGATGGTGGATAATTCAATGAATTGAGAAAGAATTCTGATTTTTTTTTTCTCTCCAGCATGCCTGAATCTGGTCCGAGCTGATAATGACCAAAGTGATTACTTTATACAAAGATGAAACCAGCTACAAGTCCTGTATGATTACTCAGCCCTTGCCCAATCTTGCATTTGGTGGTGGGGATAATATGGAAAATCAAGCCAAATACAATTTTTTTTGGAGGGGGAGGATGGGGGGAAAGGGTGGGGGCTGCTGGTGTGGTCTGTGTCGAAAATTACAGAATCTTGGAACTGAATGGGACAGGAAGGACCTGGCAACCACAAAGCAGCTCTCTGCAAGACTGAGAAAGCATGTAGGGAGCAAAATTTCCTATACCTTGCATTAGAAGACACAACACTGTGCTGAAGTAGACCATGGAATGATTTTTCCTCTTTTAATGAACTGCAGTTCTTGTCTGCTATATGTTTGCTTTACAGGTGATCAGCAAAGGTATTTTGATTGAAATGAGCTTTCAGATATGCTTAAATATTTACTATCTGAAAGGCACAAGAAAGCACCAACTAGACACCTGTGGTTACTGCATATTGTTCAAGCCTCTCAGTATCACACATCAAAAGACAAAAAAGGAGTTAGTTTTTGTTGTCCACCAGGTATGGTACAAGGCTTACTTGTTACGAAAACCAGAAAGGAGACATTTTGAGTTAGCTGAAGCACCTTAGTTTGAGACTAAGCTCTCGCATCGATACATTCCTCCAACTTCTTTCATATGTTTACAAAAAAAAAAACCCAAAAACAAAAACCTGCTGCATTGTAAACATTTATCTCAGAATTTCAAGGTCACAGATCCAGGAGAGAAGTACAGCATAAGGAGGCTGCCTGCAGGCCAGTGTATTATTAGAATAATAATGTGCTTTTGGACAGCAAATGCACTGCCTGCTCTGTTGCCCTTACACGTGGCTAGGTCCAGTAATGAGTCATTTCTTTGATATGTGTAAAGAACCAAGTAGTGCACAGGTTGTTTTTAGCCTTTTGTTATCATCTTTAAATACATTTCTGAATGTACTGTGCCAGCACTTGTTAACAGGCCCTCTATTGATGCTGCAGAGTGATCTTTGACCATTTAATGGGACAAGGTTCTATTGTAGGCAGTGATCCTTAAGTGTGAACAGGTTTGCAGAACTGGCACAATGTATGGCCCTGGGTGTACCAGGGTCTTGTGCAAGAGGCAGAAGGCATTGCAGCTTTTCTTCATAGTGCTGCATTGTATTCTGATAAAGGTGAAAGTAATTTGTTCAGGGCTGTATTCTGGAAGGAAAGTAGTGAAGTCGCTAACTGGTATTTTGTTGCCTCCTACCTTCCCTCGAGGAAATCTTCATTTAATTATTTTTTTTAATTTTCATTTTATCAGCTTAATTTGCTAGATAGTACATTAATTCTGTCATGACGTTCAAGGACATGTCCATGAAGACCTCATTAGTCCCACAAGTTTTAATTCTCTGTGGATTTTCTTTACCAGTTGTTGTTTATGTTGCTGCCTTGTGTACCATTGCACACAACCCTCAATGGCCACACATACTAGCCTCAGTGCACCAACACAGTTGTTGGCCTGCTATTGCTGGGATTTAATGTTTTGTAAGTGCTGTAGAAATGTTTAGTTACTGGGCAAATTCTACTCTTTCTAAAAATTAGAAACAAGTACTTAGGAAATACAAAGGTGAAAGCAAAAATCTTATAAATTAAAACTCAAAAGGTAATGTTACAGGTTACAGGATCTGCATGTAAAAGCCACATTAGAGGACAAAGGAACATAAAGTGTTGGTCATATACCTGCCCTTTTCAAAACATGAAGGAAGCAAAGTAGCAAAATAGGCAACAGAAATGGCTGCTCCGCTATTGCTGGAGGAGAAATAGAATAGGGCAGTGACAGTTCCACCAATGAGCTCATTATAAAAACAATTTAAAACACCAACTCCTTGTTGTGTTCCCATGTTTCTCTTTGCCCAACAAGCATGATGTTGGTGCACTTTGGTAGCTTTCCTTAAGGGCTGCTGCTGTAAAGGCAGACAAAAATTCAGTAACAATGTGAAACAATAAGATCTTAAAAGAAGGAGTCCAAAAAATTCAGAGAGAGGAAAAGGTTGGTATTCAATCTGCTCCTCCTATAAGGCTGCAAAAGACCTCAGGCATTTGAGAGAGTCAGCCCCTTTTTATTCCTTAACCAAAAATGGGAACTTGTTTTGTTCAAAGGACCAAGGAACCTAGACTTTCCTTGCGGCTTTTAAAGATAGGTTGCATCCTTACTACAAATGCCTTTGGATTTGTTTTTTGGTTTTTGGGGTTTTTTTTCCTCTGAAACATGTTGGCATATTGTAAGATCTTCAATGGGAAACAGTGCAGGTGGTTGCTTTCTCAGCAGAGCTTGCTGGGATAAACTGCATGGCAGAATCAAGTTCTGACCTTGATGATTATAACAAGGTGAAAGCTACTCTGCGCTTTTCCCACTGGTGTTTCACCACAGGTTTTTCCAGTAGACTTACAGGCTGATCACCTGGGGAAAAAACTGCACAGAAAACCACTGAGAATTTAGCCGTAGGTGAATGACTACTGTTGGTTCACCGAGTCAAACAAGTCTTTCCAGAGGCTCTTACATTGCAGAGATGATGCTGCCTCTCGTGATTGCAACACATGGGTGTGGAGACCAGAGAGAAAGTGGAATAGCACAACTTTTTCTGCTGGCTGCTTGGGCCTGGCTCAGTAGTGCCACAATCAAGGGAACTTGCTTTTTTTTTCTTGTTTGTTTAATCATGGCACTCATATGAGCATTCCTTTGTTCTATCCAGCAGAACTTGTTTTAACCTTTCTGTTACTAAACTGAATTCCTTTGCTTGACCACCTCATATGAGGAAATAGCTACATTGTGATGCAAATACTGAAAAAAATTATCCCAAACTGTATAAAGCTCCCCTCTTTGAACGCCCTTCAGTCTTTCTTCTGAGGGTTCAGTGTCGAAAATAAGCAACACATTATCCATTGGAAATTCCTCACTAAGAAAAGCCATATTCTTGACAGAAATCACACTTGGGTTGCAGATCTCCCTCTCCTTCCCTGCTCCTGTACATTCTGCCTTATGTTGGCTGTACTGGGTTTGTGTAGACAGGTTTTGGTAGCAGGTGGGCTACACGGGTGGCTTCCCTCGTGTCCGATAGAGCCAACGCCAGCCAGCTCCAAGATGGACCCACCACTGGCCAAGGCATCATCAGCGATGGTGGCAGCACCACTGGAATAATGAATTTAAAGAAGGGAAGAAGAAAACTGTACAACTGCAGCTGGAGAGCGGAGTGAGAGGGGGGAGGAGGTACAGAAAATTGGGAGCAAAGTTAAGCCTGGAAAGCGGGGGGGTATGGGAGGAAGGTGTTCTAAGATTTAGTTTTATTTCTTATTATCCTACTCTGACTTGATTGGTAATAAATTGAGCTAATTTTTCCAAGTCAGTTCTGTTTTGCCTGTGACAGTAATTGCTGAGTGATCTCTCCCTGCCCTTATCTCGACCCATGAGCCTTTGGTTATATTTTTTCTCCCCTGTGCAGCTGAGGGGGGCAGTGGCAGAGCAGTTTTGGTGGGCACTCGGTGTCCAGCCTGGGTCCACCCACCCCATGTGCCCAGATGCAGCTGCTGCAGCTCTTGGTGCAGCTGTTCTTGCCCAGTCTCCGGGGAGCTGCTGCTGCACTTCCTGCAGCGAGCGTTAATAGCGATATTAATGAAACGAATGTGCGAGTGACTATTTTCGGAGAAGTTGACCAAAGTATGGTAATTAGTTACTTAAAGTGGCTCTTTACCCTCCCTTCACCTTTGCTATGCAAATAGCAAGGGGGAAATTCTAGCCCCAGTGAATCAAAATGTCAAGGGCCTGTGCGCTCTCACCTGTGTGTGCCCGGTGACATTTGAAGGACAGGAACAGGAGGGGATTGACATTTTGCAAAGAAAAGGCAAAAAGCACCAAAATGTTGAGCATTTCGAGTGGTGCTAACTGGGATGTGAAAGCACTGCAGCCGCTGTGAGTGCAGCAGGACATCCTCTTCACCCCCGTCCCTTCCCACCTGGAGAAGCAAGGAAGTACAAGAGGAAGCTGGGGAGGACTTGGGAGGCAACAGTGACTAGGCTGAGACAGAAGAACAGGGAAGAGGCAAAGGAGAAGATGAGTGGACTGAGAGGCTGCTGGCTTGCATGGTTGTGAGGGGAGTGGTGCGGGCAGCAGGAGTAACGGGGAGAGCTCCTGTGAGCTGCTGTCTGCTTCTTGGGCAAAGAAGCAAAATACTGTCCATGAGGCAGCGAGAAACCTTCCTGGAAGCATATGACTGTCTTCATCTGCCCCAAGGGTATCTGCTGCATGGGAAACCTTCCATTTTCCTGTTGCATTGCCTACCTTTTCTTCTGGAAGAAACTGAAACAGTTTAAAATGATTCAATGGTATCTCAAAACTGAATTATGTGAAAGTCTCTGTACTAGGTTACAGCTTATTTTGAAAAGTCTGTTTTCTTGTCCCCACAGAGATATTGGCCCAGAACCTCAAAAAGAGAACTGGGAGGGTTCTAGAATGTATTAAGATGTGATGCATCCAAATAGCTGTTCTGTCCCTCTTATATGCTCCTTCTACTGTTACACTTTTATCTCTCTTATCTGTAGCTTTGATGTATTTAAGCTGTGCTTTTCAGGGCTTTCTGACTTTATTAGTAGGAAAGATGATAGTTTCTCTCATTGGGGGACAGTAATGGGAAGCTGTAGGACTCACTTATGCCTTTCTCAGAAAAATTTTAAGGTGGAAAAGCTACAGTTTTAAGATGGCTGCTTATCTCCTACTGCTGTTCTCATGGAGGCAAATGCTGAACTGCAGTATTTCATGTCTGGCTTTTTTGTTTGTTTGTTTTGTTTTGTGGTTTGTTTTTTTTTTTTTTGATTTTTTGTTTGTTTTGGTTTTGTTTGGTTTTTTTTGTGTGAAGGGAGATGGTGGAATTTCACAAAAAGCATAAGATGCCTGCTAAATTCCACCCTCTGAGAATTAAACTTACCTACTGCCAAACACAGATGGGACTTGGCTTTTGTTTGCTCTGCCTTGGTGCTCGCATATTTGAGGTAAGCCAGATGAAAATGGAAACAGCAAAGCTTAACGTGTTAACTGCTGAGCCTATTTCACATAAGGTGTGAAATTTTCAAAAGTATCTCAAGTATGTTAGGGGCAGCAAAACTGGCCCATCTCTGCTGTTCTTGAACACAACGTTTGTTTTCCATCATCATCCCAGTAAAAGGCTTTATTAGGCTTACAGACTTCTGCTGATACCCAAGATAGGATAGGCAGCACGTAAATGGTTTTAATTTATCCTCTGTTAGTCATGGGAAATTCCATCATGACCATGAATCTGCAGTGGTTTAGACTATTCTGTATGGGGAGTCTTCAAAGACTGGAAATGCTGCTGGAAATGTGAAGCTATCCTGAGGGTATAAGGTGTGTGAGAGCTTTCAAATGACATCCAATTACTATCATTAGACTGCAAAATTCTCTAAGTTACTGAGTGACTTAGGTAGACCAGGCTCTACATTAGAAACAGTTTTAATTTAATTTCAACTCTTTGAACTTCACACCAAAATAGAAACTATTTCCTATTAGTTTCTTGGTGTCAGTTCCTTACTCTGGCCACATTCTTCACTTTTTCTGGTTCTCTGGACAAACTTTTCTTTACATGTTGTAAAGAACTTCACAGAGCCTCAAGGGATTTTGAGCTTTCACAGTCCTGTGTTTTCCTCTTTGCCTAACAGATCAGTTAGTCACCAAGTAAGACTATGCAAAACTCAAACTGGTTTAGCTCTCCATTTTACTTTTCAAGTTTAAATACACTTATTAGTAGCTCTAATCAAGAGTAGTCCCAGGAAAAAAAATCTTCTCACTTTTTGTACTCAAAATATGAATTTTAAAGTTTCCAGTGGCTCTTCAATAACTGAGTCAGGTGGTGAGATGCAGATGCTTGTAAACCTTCTCTGACACACAAACCCCAACCATATTTCAAATGGCAAGGCCCAGTCAATTTTATCTTTCCTCTCTCTGGTAGCACCAGTTGTACACTGGCTTTAGAGAGCACATTTTGTCCATCAGAACTAACACCTAGAAGCTGCCAACACATCAGTAGGTATCAAGTAAAGACCAGATTGACTCACAGGATCACTGAACAAAACCAGAGTCTTGCATATCCTTACTGAATGCCCATGATTTTGCACTGGGTAAAATAAATATAAAACTAAGAAAAAATTAATGTTTCTTAACTAGAAGTATTGAGACAACTCTAACTTCTGTGCAGTGAAATCAGCCTCTTAGATTTTTGAATTTGTTTTGCATTTGGGACCTGTACTATAAAGCCTCAAATGATGGATGGCAAATATGAGCACATGTTGTGATGCCATTTTAGGCTCAAGGTTGTGGAGCTTTTTTTGATCCTTCTCTCCCCCCCCCCCGACTTCCTCGTTCCTCTGAAAAATTACCCAACTACCTCTGCAGGTGTGATGTTCTTTTTTAATATATTGCTTTTCTAGTCACGCATCTGTAGTGTTCTATTCCACAAGCATTCCATACCGCCTATGGAACGCGAAACGTTGAATTTGGTGGCCGTGTGATGCCCGCACGTATTTGCTGCGCGACACAACCTCCACGGAGCGTTTCTTCGCTCCGCGCGGCGCGTGTACCGTGAACTAAGGGCCTCAAAGGTGCGCCTAAGTCCAGCGCACGTGGGTGGACGGAAGAGCCCGTGGAAGCGGGAGCCCGTGCGAGCCGCAGGTTGGCAGCAGCGCGTCGGCCGAGCACGTGTGCCGCCGGGCGCGGC
>VZRE01009651.1:441199-463222 GCA_013396775.1 Cephalopterus ornatus
GGGGTGACCCGGTTCCGCTCGCACCCCCCCCGCCGCGGGGGGAGGGAGGAAAAAAGAAACTGTCACCGTGGGATTTCATCAGCTCCTTCTGCCTTCGTGCATTCAACCTATTTTTCGTTCCTTTGGTTATGTAAGAGGAGCGGTGTGGAGAGGAGCGATGAGGAGGGACGGCTGATGGGCTTCCTGGAGAATTACCGGGTGGTTTTTTTTGTTTTTTTTTTTGTGTCCAGCTGGCCCTCCGAGTTAACGCTGGGAAATGCGGGACAACTGCGTCTCGGGTTTTTACGTGTATTTACTTTGCTTGCACTGCTTCAAATATTGCAGCACAATGCAGGAGAGGGTGGCAGGGACTGGAAACAGAGTGCAGTTGGCCAAGTTTTTTATTTCACTCTGACTGAAAAGCAAGAGAATATTGTAAGTAAACAGTAAAAATCCTGTTCTGCTGATGCTCTCCTGTAAGGAGACATCGATGTATTTCCTTATCTCTAATTTCAGTCTGAGATATAATTTTATAGTGTAGTGTATTTATATTTTCCTGATACTAGCCTTTTAACCTGTTTATATCATATTTAGTGTTAATTTGGGTCTTGCTATTTTGATTCAAAGCTTCTTAGGAGACGATCTTAATTTCAAAAATTACGAATAGGAAAATGTGCCTCTACTTTGTGAAAATGAAGCCGTCTTGATTACATGGGTCTTCTCTGTGATAAGAACTGCAAACCACAAGTCATAATTTAAATCTGTTGTTATTTTTGCATGGGCTTGATACGTAGTGTTGAAAATACTTATTTGAGTATTTTTTTAATAGTACTTTTATATAGATATTGAGGGTTTAGGGGAGGAAAATTGCTGATGATGAGTGATGTTTTTTGTTTTGTTTTCTGTAAGAGTTGTATAGAAACTGACATATTAATAAATATTTCACTTTAGTTTCTGTAGCTCTAAAACCTGGCCTGTCTGGTCTAAAATATTTTGGTTGCTGTTAGAAATATTTTCAAGCATCAGCAAAATAAACCTGCTATTTTACATTTGTTTTGCTGTTCGTTTGCTATAGCACGCGTGGATAGAAAATAAAAAACTAGAGCTACCTACAGGGGAGCAAAAAAAAAAAGAATTAAGTTTGGCGGCGATGTGTTTGGAGCAGCACAGAGCAGGCTGATGACACTGTGGGGGAAAAGAGGAGATGGGGTTAAAGAGCACTGTGTCCCTTCCAGCTCAGCAATCCATCTGCAGAGTGGGTTTCCCAGCAGAACTCTGGTCACTAGATAAGCATGTGCCTTTGCCATCTCTTTGCTGAACCCCTGGGGGAGAAGAGCCTTTCCCAGTGGGATTGTTCCTGTGTCTCTTCTGCATTGCAACACCATCTGCCTGGTAAACTTCTGGAGTTCAGATTTGATCCTTTTAGTTCACTTGACATTTTCTCCATGGGTTTCCTCCCTGTGAATCGCTTGGTTCATACAATAAGTGGAGGTTGGCCTTGTCTGATACAGGGAAACTATTATTAGTGAGGCAGTTCAGCTGGAGTGAAGTGATAGAGGGACGCTTCTGGAACCAGTCTGGCAGTTTTGGCAGAAGCTGGACTGGCACTTCAGGTTGAAAAACTGCAGGTGCTTGGGATGAAAACTGAAATATGGCAGAAAGACAGTATACCACAAATTCATTCAAATGTACCGCAAACAAGAAGAGTTATACTGAACAAATAAATCATGTGATAAGTTCACTAGCAATTATTTAAACATTATTTTTCATATGCTTTACTATATATGAAGTTAGTTGACACTTTTTAAGTTGTATTTCTTTGATTCTGTAGCGTAAATAACTGCCTGCTTTTCTTAACAGACTTTTTTCTAGTATGGAGAGGAATTTCAGAGAGAAAGGTGGACTTGATTAGATTCAAACTGACTATAAAGAACTGCAATTTCCTATCCGTTTTTGGGCCGAAAAGAGAGAAATACTGGTTTACAAAACAGATATGATGGTTTTGAGTTTATGTTGTCATTTGTCCAGTAGTTGAAGTATTTGTTTTTGGAAACAAAAACCTAGTGGTCTGTTTTATCTCTTGAGTTAAACAAAAGTAGAAATAGAACACATGCAAGGAACTCTTAAATGTGTTCCTCTTCAATATGTTCATACTTCAGTGTGAATTGGTTACAAGTGTAACAGCCAGTAAAAAGTAAAGGTTTATGCTGGTCTGCTTGAGGTGGCCTCCGTGTTCCTGGAAATGGATTGAAACGTGTCTCTGTTCCTGTCCTGTGGTCGGTCAGATTTACTCGGGGGGGTTGCTGTGTACCAGTCCTGACCAGGACTGATGAAGGTAGCATCAACCACATCATATTACAGAGCAATATACTTGCTCAGTAAGTCTAAGTGGCAGAGAAGAACATGGGGTGGAGTTGCTGTTGTTATTTCTGATTAATTAGTACTTAAAATATCTACAGCAACTTGAAATATTCTGACAGTTTTTGTATTTAACTGCAAAGAGTCTTTTTTAAGCCATGCTGGGCTGTTGGACTCTAACAGAGAGCTGCGTGTTCAGATGTGGTGAAAATACTGGTTAGTTGTTTCATGATGTTTCATAATAACAATGCCTTCAATACTTGAAAATATAAAATTAGAGCAAAGCAGTACCAAAAATAACGCCTTCCTAGCAGCTTTCCATTGTTTTATAAATGTGCAAGCAACTGAACAGGAGTTGGACTCGATGATCCTGATGGGTCCCTTCCAGCTCAGCATATTCTGTGATTCTGTGAGTTTTGAGTTCCTTTGGTAGAGACTTAGTGCAGAAAGTTTTGGTATAACAACATTCACATATGAAGGGGTGAGCCTGAGAAAAAAGCAGAACATGCAGCAGTTGCTCATGTGAAATGTGCCTGCCTGGTGCTTGTAGGCCTGATAAAGGGTGGAAGTAACAATCATTTGTGCTAAAAAGTTGGTGAATTGATGTTTCTTCTTTCTTTTCCAACAGAGAATATGAAACAGGAGCCAAAATGACATCCCGATTTGGAAAGACCTACAGCCGGAAAGGGGGAAACGGCAGTTCCAAGTTTGATGAAGTGTTTTCCAACAAACGGACCACCCTTAGTACGAAATGGGGAGAAACCACCTTCATGGCCAAATTAGGACAGAAGAGGCCCAGTGTCAAACCAGATATTTCTGAAGTTCCTAAAAAACCCAAAGTTGAAGATGAGGTAACAGAGGATCCATTTGGATTTGACAGTGATGAAGAATCTCTTCCTGTGTCTTCAAAGAATGTGTCACAGGCTAAAAGCTCCTCTCAGCTGGAACCCGGTGAAGCTGCTCAGTCTGAGGACTTCACTGCTCTACTTGAAGCTAACAGCAGAATTAATCAGCCAGACAGTGGAGAAAATGTTGCATCCAGCAAGTGCATACCTTTTGACAATACTGTTCCTCTCTTAAAAGAAAAGAGCACAAGCAAAAACATGGAAGATGGAGAATGCAAGGGCAGTAGTGCTAAACTTGCAGCGGCAGGTATGTTTGCTCAGCTGTCCAAATACTTCTGTCTTCCTCTGATTTTTGCTAATCTACCTTTACACTTTGTGTTTTCAGGGGATGCTTAAATGTTCTAATAAAGTTTTGGGACAGTTAATTATAAAAAATTGTAAAGGATACACTAAAAACACTTGGAAACATCCTGCATTTTACACATTGGTGTGAGATCCTTGGCACTCTAATGTTTGTGTTTGCAGTTGAGATACAGTGCTCTAGATTCAGTGCAGTGTTAGACAACCTTGACTAAAATGGAATTACCACCTTCCTTTTCTAAAATTGCTCAGTGCATTTGTGGTTTTTAAACACGTGTTTTGAAGAGGGATGAGTTCGTGGTAATAGAAGGCTTTATTACTAAGTTTCTGGCTTTAATTTAGTGCAGGTAATGTGCTTTTACTACCAGGCAGGTGCAGATAAAGATTATAACATGTCTTATTTCATTATTTGGATGGAAAAAGTAGTTTTCTGAACTTCAGTTGCACAAAGGTTTTTTGTTTGGTTTCATTTGTAATTAACACATCTTTATCAATGTGTAGGTAAAAAAGCTTCAGGCTTGTGAAACTGAATTCTGTCAGAACGTCTTTTAGGGGCTGTTTCTGGGCTCTTGAGTGTTTGTAAGGTACCGTAGTGCTTCTGAGAGGGAATTCACAAGGCCCATGGAGCTGAACATCTCTGTAATTTTATTCAAGTCATTTTTGGAGGAGATCAGGTGTTGTTATATCTCATGAGAGGCTTCTGTATAATGGGCTGATTAAACCACAGCTCCTGTAATTGGGCAGAAGATCACATTAGCTGAACCTTGATGAAGATGACACCTACTGACTTGCTCTGGGTTATCAAAATCAGCTTTAATGAGAAGAACTTATGTAACTTTCATTTCTCAGATATAGTTAACTTAACCCTAGGATCAGAAGTTTGAGTGGACTTGTTCAGTTATAATACAGTGGACAACAAAATGCTGAGTAGTAGAAGATATGCATAGCTCAGTTATTTGCAATATACTTCTATTAGAGATCTAATTGAAGAAAACACACAAAATGTTGATTGGAACTGCAGTTTGACAGACACATTGGTGGGATGTGTAGTTGCCTTTTGATCTTGCTCTTGTTTTTGCTGCTAAAATATTTCATGTTTTCATGTAGTTTTCAGCAGTTTATCTGTAAGTATGATTCATCTTCAGCCGGGAAATAAAATTTATGTTTTTTTTAAGTTTGAATATAGTTTTCATAAGTGATGGAATAAGTTCATCCCCCAGTATTTAGAAGGAGAAGAAATAGTAATGAGTTTCCTTAGTTGTTAATGAGGCCATTGTAGTGGAACAGGTTTTACAGTGAAATGGTTTCCTTGTAGAAAAGCTTTGTTAGAACAGTATTTTTCAGGTTGGAAAAGAAAATGAGAGAGCTGTGGGCAGAAAAAGTTAATAGAGCTCTGAAAATTTGTAGTGCATGAGAGGCCAGGAGGAACAGACCTTAGCAGTTGCATTGGTGCTTCCTGGTTCCAGTCTTGTGGAAAATAATAAAATACAATGTTTGGCACAGAAAAACTTTCTAATTTGATGCTTATTTAAATTCTAGAACTCTTTGTTAAAAAACAATATTATATATACTATGAATATACAGCTCTGATTGGAAGGAAGCTGATGATTCTTGGTGGATAAGGCCTTCAGTGGCTGTTCGGTGTGGTGGTGGAGGTCTGGATGCAGAGAGGGAGACTACTTAAACAACAGTTTACTGAAGGAGTTCTATTCCTGCATGCTGTTCTGAAATATTTGTTAATCACTGCAGTTCAACCAGTAATACTGAAGAACAGTACTACTAGATTTTCTGGATCTTGACCTGATGTTCCTGTTCTTTCAGGATGTTTTAGATTCTGTTGACACCTAGACCAATGAAGATAAAAACCCATTTCGTATCTTTCTTCAGAAATTGAAATCAACTGAGAATGAATCTTTGCAGAACATCCTAGGAGGGTCTTTGGTTTCCTTACACTTATTTAAAGGCCGTAGTCTTGGTGATAGTGTTTCTTTTTGACAGTTAGTGTAAATGGAACTTGGATGGTTTAAGCTGCTATTATGCTTGTGTGTAAACTGATCCAAAACAAATAAAATTGTCTCTGAGGACGTTGCTCAGAACACTGAGCAATTAGAGATAGTGGTATAGTCAGCCAGTGTAAATGTAGGTGCTTCAAAGGCTTCTTTGTTGTAGTGACTGCTAAGTCAGGTTTGCTGCGGAGGCTGCCTTTCAGAACTGCAGAAAGTCAGTTTGATTGATTCGAGGCAGGGTTCTGGAGGAGAAGGGAACCATGGGGAGCGTACAGGTATAGTGTATCTACTTCTACCGCTGACATGTCCTCACCCTCCCTCTAGTTATTTTCCCCTTCCTGGTGACTCTTGAACTTACCAGGTTCAACCACATTTTTCCAAGCTTGACTATTCCTGATGAGGAACGAAAGGGGGGTGGGGAAAGCGAGCAGGCAGAAGAATATTAATATTCCCAGTGTAAGAGACTGCAGTGTGAGCTCAACCTTAACCCACATATACAGCAGTGTATCTCTAAGTGCAGAAAACTAGGCTGTGTTGGTACTGATATTCAAGAAAAGGCTTGTTGCCTTGTTTAAAGTGCAGTCTGCTGGTCCTTGTCCTAATACTGACTAGACGGTGCATGAGTGAAGGTCTCCTGACTTCCTGAGAGCGTGTGCCATCATTTTATCTTAATGTACTTTAATTCTTAACCTGGGTGGAATAAGGTTAAGAATTAGTATTGAAAACTGTGCCTTAACATGGCAGTGCACAAAGTGAGAGGTACAGTTAGTCCTGCTCCAGTTCTGCCTCCATGTGCATTCCTGTGGACATTAAAATGAAGGTGATGCAACGTTGGTTAATTTTATCTGATGTTTGATATTAAAAAGCAGTTGATTTTGGGGGTTTATTTTAGTAGTTGTATGTATGTAACAGTTGAGGATCTGTATCTTTTATTTAAAATGGCAGAACTTACTGGTCTCTTTTTTTTAATAGCCTTCAGCTAGTGCTTGTAACAATCTTATTTTAAAGGCTTTGAGAAGCTCTTAATGTGTAAAGCTTCTCATAATCTTACCCTAATGTTGCTTGATCAAGACTTAATACTGTCTGAAGAATGTCCATGAGTAATCCTGTATGTAACAGGTAATTTAGAGATGGGAGTTCGGGTAAATTTGAAACAAACTGTTCGGTATCAATAGCTACTGTTAGGTCATATTTGTGAAGGCTGGAGGACTTGGTATCTAGAAAATAAGTTGTCATTGGAAAAATACCACACTGGTAATTAATATCAAGCAAAAATGCAGCAACTTAGAGAGAGAGGTTTTTATGGGAGAGCCTTACCCTACTGTAAGGTGAATACACACAGAGAATACTTGGATTTTTGAAACACTCTGGTGGGATTTTGTTTATTTTTTTAACTGTTAAATTTAGTCTGTAAGGCATAACCCAAATAGTATTTCATGCTGTATTCACCTGCACACAAGCTTTAATATAAACACACTTATGGTCTTGTAGAGCAAGTCATGAGGTCCTAATTTTAAAAAACTTTTATAACTTGGTTCTTTTAGAATATTTATATTAGCTTGTAGGTCAAAATTAATGTAGTACAATTTTTCAGATGAAAATTAAAGTCAAAGCTTGATGAACTTAAGAAGTTGGTATGGTATTTCGTAACCAGTATATGAATTTGTTTCAGATTGGATAACTATTTTGCCTACTCTGACTCTTTCAGTTTAGGGAAAGACTACTTCTGGCATTATTGTGTGAGGGTTTGCATTTTAACTCTGGCTGTTGTGATCACCTGCTCTCTTTTGCTTTTTTGTGTACAGTGCTGAGGTCTGTATCTCACACTTTTGGATATCTAGTCCAAGAGCTTGGTGCTGTTTGTTGGAGAAGGCACTTGGGTCGAGAGATGTCCCTCATCCTTGCATACCTCGTATTCCTGTTGATGGACTATGAAATAATATTCCTTTTTTGCATTAATTCTAAGTGAAAATATTAGGTATTTAATTGTGCTTTTAATGGAGAAATTTTTTAATTGTGCATGGATGAAGTCTGGGTTGTTTTAAAGTCTGTGATTTTATTTCCTGAAAATGTGTTTTGCTTGCTGTGGAGAAATAGAAAATAGAATGGCTTAAAATGTCTCTCCAGACTACAGAACAGCATAGGAATAGTGTCCCTTTCTGCTGTGTTGTGATGCTAAGTACAGATTTTGTGGTTATTGTCTTGGCAGTGCCCTTTGAGGCTTTTTAAGATTAAAAGAACAAATTATTGCATGTAATGTATTTGTGATACTTGCTTTCTTTTTTCCCCCAAACATTTAGAGTAATAATGAAAATAGCTCTTCATCATCTTGTCATTTGTTGCTATGTACTGGTAGTCAAACAGGTCTTTCTTCTGGCAGTAGCTTTGCTTTTCATGCTTTAAGGAAGCATTTGCCTGTTGACTGTATTTGATTCTTTTGTTTTTCTAGGTAGTTCTTAATGCCCTCGTTTTTCACTTGGGGACTGTGTGGGTATTGGAATCAAATCAAAATGGCAAACGCAATCCTTCTTCATAACTTGTGCTTATGTGCAGGAGCAAAGGGATGTGCTTAACTGCTCCGTGGCCCAGGATGCAGGATCCAGTTGTGTTGAGTTGCTGGAAAAGCACAGAGAGAGCACAGAGCACTTTGCAGAAAATGGTTGCCCTTGGGAAGGAGATGGTTTAAGTCATCTGGCCTGTTCCCGACAGACTATCCTGATAGCACCTCAGTGACTGTGTGTGCAAAGCCTCTGCATCCTGATTATGTGGGTGGGGAGCCCTATCTTTAGAGTTAAGTTTCAACTTCTCAAATGCAGGTTTGTTACATAATTGCATTTGACAACGAGATTGGGCAGGGTATTGCTTTCAAATTGTTTCAGAGCTTCTATTTTGTGTTTAACGGTGACATGGACATTCAAGATAATAGTTAGGTCAGAGTAATATTATCTTTCTTCCGCTGCAGAGTTGTTGAGTGCAAGTTATTTACTTCTTGAGGAAGAATTTCAACTTAGTCATTTTTCTGTCCAAAAATGGGAACAAAAAGTTGGGGAAAACTGAATGAGGTTTGAGCATTTGGCTGTCTTAGGAGACAGCTGGCAGCAACCATGATTAAAAAGAACTGCAGCTGTGCTCTGGCTGGGTCAAAGCATTAAGAAACTGATAGGGGAGAGGGGGAAAGGTCTGCCAGAAAATATGTATGCCCATAGAATTTCAGTGTTGTGAGGTTAGTTTAGATGGGTATGTAGATAGCTGGGTTTTATCCACAAGACGTCTCTTCTTTAGTTGTTTTTTTGTTATGTTTTCCCTTTTTGAAGATATCCCTTTTCTCCTTAAAGGTAGAATTGTCTTGCTGTGTCAGTAGCCCAGGTTGAAACTGGTGTGATAACTGTGCTCAAATTTTTATTTCTTTTGTCTGATACGTCTTTGGTGGTGGCTTGTTGGCTTTTTCCTGGGGTGTTTTTCAAAAGTCTGAAATGATTGAAATTCTGTTTAAATCCCAGTGTTTATACTAGTTTGCTAAAATAGCAATACAGAAAAAAGATTCCAGCATTTTGGAAGGAATCTGATGTCTGCAGCATATTTTTTTCTAATAACAGGCAAAATCATACTATGTATGTCCAAGTACGGAGCACATGAAACTTCCTTCCCCTAAATCCATATCTCCTCTTTCCCATACAGCAGTGAATTTTGCATTACATACTTTAAAAATCATTCTTTCTTATGGATTGTACGATGAACAGTTAGTTTGTAAAAGATGATACTTTTGACTGCTGCTTAACTTTGATGTTTAAAAAGTTGGACTAACTTTGCATTCAAAACGGTTGGTGCTTGTAGAAAACAAACAAACCAAACTCTGTTAACCTGAGACCTCTTATGTGGGCCAAAGCTGCAGGAGAGCAGAAACCTGTTGGTAAGGAAGCCATTTTGGGCTCAGACTGCCGATATTTTATTAACTGTATGGAAAATGTTCTTCAAATTCAGACTGTACTGCATGATAGGTTGGGTTTTTATATAATATTGGTATCTGTAGAGTCACATTATAATTAGTATTTTGAATATGGATAGATACAGATGTGAAACAATGTTAAAGTGTTGTAGAAGAGTTCTAAGCAAGATTAGAGAGCATAATGAAGTGGTAATGATAGCTCTTCCATCTGTGAAAGGCAAGCTGTAAGACTCTAGGTGCAACTTGGACAAAAATACTTACATGGCAAAACAAAAAATTTCATTACTGTAATTATACTAGTGTGTCATTGGTTGTGATAACAGAATATACCTGTTTGAGCTGCCTAAAAATACTCTCTGAGGAACCTGTGAAGTTGTCCAGGCAAAAAGGTAAGTAGCGTTAGTTTGACAAAACAGAGCAGCTATGACAAGCTGTGTCACAAATCCTGGAAAAACACTTCAGGGTCCTGGCACCTCTTGTGCAACCTGTTAAGCTCCTGTCCTGTCCATAGTCCCCTATCCTTGCCCTGTTATGTGCTTGTTTTATGGAATAAAATGGGGGGGGTGGGGGGAAGAAGTTTTGCAGTTTTTAGACTTTCCACCATCTCAACAAGTGTGTAATTATATGATGTATTTTATTATTATTGTGATCAAACTAAATATTTTGTGAGTGGGGAGATATTCCTTCTTTTTCTCATGTAGTACAAAGAAGAAATAGTACTGCTTCTGAGGGCTATTTGAGAACACCTTTTCAGGTGTTTTCTTTTAAGGAAAACCTTTTAAAAAAAAGGGTGAGATGTGTTACAGGTAATTAAAGAAAAATGAAGTTGAAATGTGAGACATTTTAATGTCAGAATTGTCAGAGATGTCAAGCTGAAGCATGTAGATGTCTCATCTCTAAAAAAAAATTAATTTCTCTTTTTTAAAAGGAGGTGTGTTTTTTTTTTAAAGTCTGGAATTGAAGTCTTCGTTTTGTACATGATCTTAAAAATGAAAAGGAAGGAGGTAGTACTACTGTGGCTACCTGTGGTAGTCACAGGGCATTTACTGTTTTTGTTGGACGTATAGAAAAGCATTTGTTCCATCTAATGAGTGAGTGCTTATAGTAAGGATGTATTTTTTTAAAAAAAGCTATGTAAAGTTATGTAAAAAGAATGTAATTTTTATATCCATATAGTGTAATTGGTACAGGTCTAGATGCATATTTGTTAAATGTTTAAAGGTTTATTACTGAAAAAGCAGTGGGATTTTGACAACTCTATTACATTCCTGCTGTTTGAATGTTTTCATATATGTAGAGGAGCATAAACTTCATTATCTTAAGTGAATTAAATATCTTGCCTTGTCTGAACTCGAAATTTTGTCTCTAGTGGTCATTTTATAAGGGTTACTTGGAATAATAATCATCATAATCAGTTAAATATAGTTTTACAGGTTTCATAATATGCATCTTTGTGTGTGTGAAAACATCCCATTGTGTTGGGTGGGAAAGTAAAAGTTTCACTTGTTTGTTTGTTTTTTTTAAATTCATCAGCAATACTAAAGACATCTCTGTCTTGTTAAGTGACATAAACTAGAGCATAAAATAAAGCAAGAGTTATAGGAGTGTTTATTAGTTTGTGTTCCATTTAGACCTGCCAGTCATTTAGATTGCTTTTCTTATACTCTGATAATTAAGTTTTAGAGATTTAAACTGAAAACAAATCATGATTACCACAGAACATTGTTATGGTTCCTGGGGATGTTGTGCTCGTACCTGGGCAGGGCAAATTTATATGCTGTTGCTGAATTGAAATTATGTGGGAGACTCAATCTGTTATTTCAGCCCCAAAAGAGCCTAACTGAAGTTAAAAATGGGACAAGTTACACGCCTCTCTTGAACTACAGGACATCTAATAATTCACCATTAGTTCACTTTTTCATATTCTTCCTACAGTCATGCTAGCTTCTGCTGTAATAGTTACTACCAGTAAATGCTGTAATTTTTAAAATCAAGGTTATTGGAATTGCTGTTATTGTACACCTTTGGGTAATTAGCAAGTAATTTGCAGTAATTTCTGGTGTAGAAGCTTTAGTCTGACAGCTATTGACCCACTGATGAGATGAGAACAGTGGCTTGACGAACTATCCTTTGAGGAAGTATTCCTCTAAATGTCAGTGCTTAGTTGGCCATTAATGCTTTATGATGATCCAGTTTTAAAGCCAAACTTTCTACCTGGTGAGCACTAAACAGTTTAGTAGTTACATTTTCCATCAGCCTTGCTTATTATGGGAGGTGGAAAAACCTCCCTGGCACAGGTAGTAAGACTTTTGAAGTACTGTGTGTTTTTAAAATTTTGATGCCTCAAAATGAAGGGGGAGGTTAACTGCCAATTATTTGCTGTTTAAGAGTAACCTGGTCTGCTGTATTAAATTACTAACTGCAAGTGAAAAATGAGATGCAACACTTTGTTGGTACTTGTGGAGTCTTCTCAGACAACGCAAGATTCCAAGTTGCTCCTGCACATCCTCAGAATGCTGCACGGCTTATACAAAGCCAACAGAAGTCCTGCTGCACACACAGCGTTGTTACCCGTGTTTGCCTTTGCAGATCATTCCTTGGGAGTGTAGTAAACAAAGCATCAATAAGGCCGTTTGACTGGGATAGAATGGATTTTTTAGTTATTAGTCTACTGAGCTGACCTGAGAAAGTGATCTTACATTTACAAGGAATTGCAGGCTGGAAGCGCTAGATGTGTGGTGCTACTGCCTTAACCCAGTCTGATCAGATCTTACTTATCTTCAGGGGTACTAATGCCTTGAAGTATCTCTGCATTTCTGGTGGTTTTCATAGAGCTGGTGGAGACTGGCATTGAGGAATTAACAGCTGGCTCTGTTTCTTTGGTTTTGCTCTTGGGTTGTTGGAACAAGCACCAGAAGAAGGGCAGGCGGGTTGGGCAGGTGTGAAATTGGAGATGAGAATAGGAGCCACTCTGGGAAGAAAAATGTAACAACCTCAGTATAGCAAGTACAAAAAGAATTGAAGTGGAGAAAATAGGTGGGAAGTGGGATTGTTCTTGTCATGATGCATCTCTTAACTGAGGCTTCAGTTTGTCCAAATGAGGCTGCTGCAATAAGAGTAGAATTTTTTGTTCCCTTAATAGGTCACAGACTACTAGATGGGGTTGTGTTGCTTGCCTTGTTGCTTGTTCTACCAATATTGGGCTAATTTTAGCACCTTTTAAATTGTTCTAGAACAATTTGTGGAATAGTTTTTGTATAACTACATTATCATAATTAACTTCACTCGTTATGAAAAAAATTATCTGTTTGACTTTATTATTACTTGGTGAAATATCCAATGCATGTTGGACAAACTTTTTAAAATAAAAGCATCATATTAGTTGATATAAATGTCATGAGAATCATCTTTGTTGCAGTGGCCTGGTAGATGATGGCTTTAGCTCTTGGCCACTGACAGAGTAACTTCCTGGCAAGGGGCTGCAGAAATAAAGTGGCTTCAGCTGCTAAACACTGTCAGAACTGGTGAACGGACAGAAGAATTCAGGGAGTGTCTTAGATGAACTGATCTGAAGTGAAAGAGTTAAATATGCACTCCCTACATATCTTTGCTTTTTGCAAGATAAAAGACCTGAAATTTTAAGAGAACATATGTGGAATTATGTATTGCAGAGTAATCGGGATTTTTGTGATCTGCTAGTAGCAGAGTGTAAAAATCCCAATAGACTGAACTTTTTCAGAATAGTTGATTAGTGTTTCTTTGGAGGCAAATTCCTTGATAATTTTTTCCATTAATTTTTTATCGGTGCTACTGATATATATCAGCTTTGGCCTCTTCAGTCAGTTTTCCAGGCTTGATGTGTTGATCATGTTTCCTGCTTGAGAGTACAGACTGTAGCTAAGATCATAATGATTTAAGCAAAGGCAATATAAAATAAAACTTCAATTTTTTTTCATCTCAAATCAGATTCCTGAATTATTTGACCCTTGGGTTGTTGTAATGCACATACATACATGTATAGTCTATTCTTTTCCTGGGAAGATGCGATTTGTTTCACTCCTGGTATGAAATGCAGCTCTTTTATGATCCTAGACTTTCTTAGGATGGGAAAACTATTCCTTTCCCAGATGTGCATACTGACACTTCTTCACAACAATTCAGCATTGTATAGTGAGCCAAGGCAGCCATATTTTAAATGTACTTATTTTCGTGTTGCTTAGACATGATTAACTCAAATAAATATGCACTCAGATATGGAACAGAAAGGTCTGAAAATTATTTTAATTGATTTTGCCGTTTTTCGTGCCTAAGTGTTGTGGTAGTCTTCAGCTGCACAATAACATTAAACATATGGAGGAAAAGGTACACTGTCAAACTCACTCCTTGATTACAGAAATACATTTTGGTTGGGCCTCTTGGAATTATCACAAGCATCAGATTGAAACGGGAATAATGAGATTTCTTGTATAACATTGATACTGAAAAAGACTAACCAAGATTCTATCATTGAGATGACAGGGATAGGTTTCTTTGTTCTTTGAGAAATGTAGTTTTGCATTTCATATATTCTGTGAAGAGCTTTTTTTATTTCTAGCTGAGTATGTGTACTTCTGTGAGAGACCTCAGCTAGATTCCCAGGAAACTTCAATGCCATTTGTGAAATACTACTTGTCCTGGCTCCCTGAGGAATTTTGGCTGGGATTGAACCAATTTCGTGCAAAACTGGATTTGGTAGCCATTTCTTTTTCTAGAATTTTCAGCTTGTACCCTAAAGTTCTTCCGTAAACCATATTTGCAAAGATGGCTTGTGGGTGATGCCATTTTAATTTGAGAACAAATGAGCAAAAGTCCCTGGGATGGTGCTGATGCTCAATTCCCTCATTGGGAGGGCTGAAAACTTCTGGTCAGTGCTGTGAAACTTCTGAGCCACCTGGGTAAATGGAAGCTGATGCAGTTTAATGCAGTCAGGACTAGTGCTTGTCTTGCTGCTTCTTGTTGGTAGACACTTGGGTTCCGGTGTCTGGTGACATTGTCTCAGAAATTTCCAAATTCTTGTTTCCAGAAAATAACGCACTTGTATTGTTGCGCGTCTTTGCGTGTGTGTGTGTGAGATCAACAGCAGAGTACCGCAGGTGCAGTCATTGTGAGCTTTTGTTGGTATTCAGGGAAAGCAAAGGGAATGGTTTCCCTACCAGTTTAGGGGACAACAGGTGGAAGACTTAGTACTGGCATTACTATTATGTGGATTCTGGTTGGCTGGAAACAAAGCTTACACAAACTGACTTCTTACAGAGGAATTTGTTCTCTTGGACAGTGTAAGGTTGGAGAAGACTAATTTTTGGCAGCAGCTTTTCTTCAGAGAGGCAGAAATTCATTTTAAGAACCTGCATTTCAGAGTTTGTATGAATATGCAAATGTAGCTAAGTCACTGATTCTTAGATGTTTTGTGTTTCTAATGACACTGCCCGTTTTTTTCAAGTTCTATGCAAAAGTTAAAAGCACTTAAAGTTCATCTGAAGCAAATCAGACCCTAAAATCTATGTATTGCAAAACTTTCATTTGAAACACAAGTGTAGCTGAAATAGTTTGTTGTAAATAAGGATTTTGGGGGGGTATGTTTACATAAGAATAAAATAAAACAATCTTATGACCTGTGTACAGGAAGGAAATTATTTTCTTATATAATTAGAAAATGCATCGTAGTTGTTCTCTATCTGTAATTATTCCCTGTAAGTCACTTGTGAGTGAAGCATTGGGAATAATCTTCTCTGAAAATTTCACTGCAGACTTTGTCTTTTTTATGTAGTTTGTCTAGGGAAATAAGTGGTTGTTTTTAGGGTTTACTGCTGTCTTTTTCATGATGTGCATGTTTTCAAAGTGATGCTTGTTTTGAGGATTTATTTACTAGAAATTATGAGAAGACTTTATCATAGCAAAAACTTTCAACTGGAGGGCTTAAAAAGTATAAACCAGATGGATAAGGACCTTTTCAATGTTTTTTGTCATTGATGACTGAGTATTTGTTGTTATATTGTGACTTTTTCAAAGTTGCCTACAAGTGACTATTTTTTGTAATTGCGTTTTAGTGATAAGTTTATCTTTTCTTGTAGATAAAATCCAGAATTTGAATGAAGATAATGAGAACAGTCATTTTATCTATGGGAATGCTGAAGACAGTAGCAAAACCAATGCTGAGACTACAGACACTTCTGGATGCAACATTGAAGCCAAGGACTTGACTGATTCTTGGGACTCCCACATCGGAAAAACAGCAGACTCTCCATCAGAAACATCTCAGACCAAGGGGCCATTAAGAACTCACTTGTATGAATGGGAGGATGAAACCGAAGACACCAGAACTGGAGAGTGTATATTAGCTTTTGACAATGAACATCTCTCAGAGATGAAGAGCAAGGATGAGGAGGGTGATAAAGAAGATACTGAAAATCCAAAGGAAGCCATTAGTGAAGAACTTGTGCAAACTATTCCTAGGCCAAGCAACTGTAGGACATACTGTCGATCCAACAAAGCAAAACTGCAGGGGGCAACAAATTTTGACAAGCTGATGGATGGCACTAGCCAGTCTTTATCCAAAGCAAACAATGAGTCAAATAATGATGGCCTGAACCCAGGAAAAAAAGTTTCTTTAAGTAGTGGGACCAGTTTTAGAGGGACGGTGGGACGGACTAGAGACTACACTGTTCTACATCCATCTTGCTTGTCAGTTTGTAACGTTACTATCCAGGATACCATGGAGCGCATCGATGAATTTACCACGGCAGCCCCGACTGACCTGGGAGAAGCTGGACGCTTGAGGAAAAAAGCAGACATTGCTACCACGAAAACCACAACCAGGTTCCGACCGAGCAATACCAAATCCAAAAAGGATGTCAAGTTAGAGTTTTTTGGGTTTGATGATCAAGACGAGGGAGGGGGAGATGAAGGCGCCTCTAGAAGTTCTGGGAGTTCCAATTACAAAATCAAGTACTTTGGGTTTGATGACTTAAGTGAAAGCGAGGATGAAGATGAAGAGTGGCAGGTAGCGGAAAGGAAGGCTAACAAAAAACGAAGTAGAACTGTACCATCTTCTTCACTACAGTCAACCTCTGAGGGCAATGAAAACTGTTCCCAGGACAGCCAGCTCAGTACTAATGCAGGTATGTAGAGCTCTTCTGGAAGACATATTTAACATTTAATTTTAATTGACCTTAATCTTTTGTTCTGTTTGCAGTATACCTAAGAGTTGGTTGAGCAATAGCACTATTTGGAAATCTAACAGTTAAATTCACTTATTTCTGCTGTGGGCCTGTCTGGTGTTTCATATTTGCCTTGAAGTATGCTTTATACTCCTTGATCTCTTGCCAGAGGTAGAGTTTTTTTTTCTTCTGTTTGAACAGAAGATTCTTACCTTACTGGTGTGTTGAGCGTACAGTGCTTATGCCTGGAAGGCAGATACCTTCCCACCAAAGCTCCACATCAACTCAGAATTATGGAGCCGAGTGCAGAAATTTAAGTAACTCTGAGGAGATAGGAGAAATATCTCTTTGTGCTTTTGAATGTGTTTGTAGGCAGTTGGGACCTTTCTCAAGTTCCATCTTATCTGAGGATGCACAGCCTGGGAGAGGCTGTGGGGACCCACGGAGTGCCAGTTAGATAAGTGGCTTTGGGAGAACCTCTGCATATTCATGTGTTTCTGCTCCTGTTTTCAGTTTTTAGGTATCTCCCTGTTGTGCACAGGTGTGTGGGGGGGTGTGTGTACTCACACATATACATGAGTCAAACTGTGCACGTGGCATTTGCTGAGCAAATTCTGGTGTTTGAGATCCTTTGAAAAATTAGACTTGCGTGGTGGTCAGTTGGGTCCTGTGTAATGACTCAGATCAAGGTTAAGGTATGTTGGTGAAGAACAGAAGGAATAACTTTGGGGAAAGGTTGCTTTTAGCTTTTTCGTTTTGAAAAAGTCCAATGCCAAAGAATCATGCTTGTTGGAGTAAGTATTTCAAAAGACTGCCTCTGTTCCATTGAACTTTTTGGTCCTCCGTTTTGGAATGTGAAGCGTAAGAAGTTTTCATCCATTCACTGAAGTGGTTACATTTGTAAGACTTTGGTAAGACCTACTTCATTGTGATGGGGAGAGGAGGGAACTCAAATCTAGCCTTGCAAACATTGGAGGGTTTTTTCCCTACAAATAGCTTCTCCTAATATAATCCAGAAATGACATTTCACAGGAAAAAATGTTCATTTCTCTGTTCTAATTATAGCTGCTTCTAAAATCAGAATTTTTTGTAAGCCTTTTAAACAAAGGTAAATGTCACTGCTAGGGTTTTTGTTAGATTTGAAAAGGAACAAATGGATATTGATGTTCTATGAGAAGATTGTGTTTTTAACAAAAAAGACCTTGATTTGTTTTCATAAATTTTACTTATCTTGAGACACTTGCATTCCAGCCTCTTTGGAAAATGGGCTTAACTTACAGGGCCGCTTAAGAACTACTCGGTCCCAGTCTCTGATGAGTCTTTGTTCAGTCATTTATTCCATGGGAAAAAATTGCTTGTACAGTTAATGCAGCTGAGATGCTGACCCATCAAATAATCCTTTCAGCTGCTGTCCTCAGGAGTCTCAAAATATCTACAGTTTGCATTACAGAGCAGGCCTTTATGCTCTGAGGTATCATAGATTATTTTTCTGAAATATTTTCCTAAGAGATTTCTGTGGCACAGGTAGATGTAAATTTATGTTTTGTTAGTTCTTAATACACTTCTCCACTTCTCAGGTAAGAGCTACCTCTCAGTGCCTCTGCTGAGAGATGCTTCTTCCCCTTTATTTTGCATCTCCTTTGCTCATTTGATTCCTGTTTCGCACTGCTGTAGCCAGGTGGGATTTGACTTGCAGTTTTTCTCCTGGAATTCGAAAGGGTGATGTCCTGTTGTACAGATTTTAAAAACGGAGTCTGATGCTGCCCTAAAATTGGTAGGACTCCTTGATAAAGTTCATGCTGTCTTCTCTCAGACCTTAGCAAATGTTGAGCATCGTGATCACTCAGAACAACGATATTAAGGTTCTTAAATATAGTGATGCTGAGTCTGAGAATTCTGGACTTCTGGATCCAAGCCTGAAGGTGCAGTAAAAGTGACATTGCTCTGAGGTATCATCTTTACATACCATAAAAATGGGACTTCTGTGTCCATGAAAAATGCCAGCTTTGACTCCAAGCCTCAGAAAAAGCCTTCAGAACATCTTGCACAATAAAACTTTCCTGAAATGACAAACAGTATTGAGAGTTGCTAATGTCACCTGAGTTCTGTATGTGCTGTTCTCTTTTTGTACTAATGAACAAATGCACAGATAAAAATCCAGTGTTCCTGTTCCAGGTTGGCAGGTGAGTTGCCAGATTGCCTCTCTGAATTTCATTTTCAGAAATTCCTAAGACTGATTTTGGTGTTCCGTGCATAAGGAACATTACGTGGCATAATCAGTTTTGCAAGAAACTTGCTGCTTTCTCTGCTCTCTGTTCAGTCCTACTTGGCCATAATACTGATTTGGTTACTTACTGTAATCCAGATGTATTTTTATGAAATGTATTTCAGAATCTTAGTTTAAAATGTCTTATTAAGATTTTGTAATAGAACAGGGAATTGACTATTCTTCCAGTCTAGTAGCTCACAGTTGAGGGAAAGTAAGTTTAAGAATACATATTTAAGTGTTTCTACAAATGAAGTTTAAGAAGATACAAAGACTACAGGGACAATATTGTTAGTGCAGGAAAAAATGCGAAATAGATAAATTCAATTTTGATTAGACTGTCTTTCACTGAATTGTCTTTTCTGTTGCTCACTTTATGATAGGCTTTCCTGCTTGAAGTGGTTCAAAATCTCCAAAAAAAGCCAAACACATAAAACCCCCAACTCAAAGAAAAAAAAAAGAAAAAAGCTTCAGATTTTAAATTCCTAGGTGCTGTTCACAAGCTTTTATTTTATTTTAATGAAAATACTTCATAACTTTATTAGCCTTAGGTTTTTGCTGAAGCTTTAAGTTCTAGTTTAAGTTTATTTTATCTTTTGCCCTTGTAACCTAAAATTGTCTCATTAGTCAGTGCAGCAGCCCAGTGAAGCAAAAGCCCCTTTGACTCGTGAGCTTCCCAGCTGTATTCTGCCAGAATGCCAGGGGCTAAAAGTACTGGTGAGACCTTCCTAGATCTGAAACACTCCCTCTGTCATCTCAGTAGCCAGAGCACAGGATGACTCCAGTGAAGAGGAGCTTTTAATACTGGAAGAAAATGCCTGACTTGACTGTGGTAATCAATGGGGAGTTGTATCCAGGAGGAACGTGTATTGCAGCTTAGTCTTTTGCTTTGTAAATCAGTTCTGATACACAGCTTAACCTTTGTGTCATGCATTCATTTTTACTTGCAGTGATCAAGATGGGATTCCTGTAATCATTCTGGATAATATAGCTTTTGTATATCAGTATCTATCACTCGGGTCATTTCTGGTGAGCCAACTTGCCCTATTCTTTTTTTTTTAATTCCTTTGCATCTTTTCAAAAACTGAATCACCTTAATTGGGTAAATATTTTAAGCCAGTTGAAACTACATCAAAGTCCTCAAAGGCAGAGTCCTGTTTGGACTTCAAAACCTTCTGCAGAATTACTCTGAGACACTAAAACAAAACTACGTTGTTGTTCCCCAGGAAATTTCCTGTGGTTGTTGCCTTCTGGTTGATCTTTGAACATCTTTCCAATTCTAGCCAAGACAGGCAAATTATCTCTAAGATTATAAATGCCTTGAAAATGGTTGGATAGAGGAGCAAAGACCTTACAAGCTCCCATATGGAGAAAATGGTCAATATGCCCAACATCTCCATGAGGGGGCAAAAAAAACCCATGCAGGAGAGAGATGGTGGAAAATGAGGGTCGCTGCTTACCAAACAATTCATGTGTTTGCCTCACTCAGTTAATGTTAACAAAACACTTCTCCTCCAAACCCTGTTTAGTTAAATTTGAAAGTTTGCTACTATAATGTGTGCAGAGTGCTTTTAGGGGACCTGGAAGGCCTCCAAAAGCACTGCTCAATTAAAAGCATTCCAGATGATCTTACAAAGCCAGTCAATGTTTGATGTGCTAGCAGCATCAGAAAAATCAGAATTATCCTGTTGTAAGTAGGAGTTGGAATGTTTTTATCAAGAAGTTTCTTTAAATTTAAAATTACCTAATTTGAATGGGATAGTTCAGAATCACATAAGACTAGAATTCAAACAAAAAAAACTTAGGATGATTTTAAAATTATGACTTAGTCAATCCAGAGCACTATTAATCATTATTGAATAAAGACAATGCTCCAAATCTTAGCACAGGGCACAAATTACTGCGCTGATTTGGTGAAACCCATCTTGCGTTTCTAGAGTGACTTGCATGTTTGTAATTGCTGGAGTCACGTAAGTTACTTTTCAGCTTTTAATCTACAGTAGGAGGGTCCAGCTCTGTTGGTTTGGCTTTCTTTGGGAATGAAATTCAGGGCCTAACTTCTTGGGAAGTATTTCAGGATTTGCAAGGATAGGTATCAAAGCAATTTGATTTTACTCCTTAAATTGGCAAGTTCCAGCAAGGATTAAATTGACTTTTTATATAGATTTGGAAGCAGATTTGCTTTATATAAGTTAATGAAAATTGATCTGTAATATTTTCCCTCTGTTAGACTAATTTTAGCAAAAAAAGATAAAATTAAAAATCAGTTATTTTCAGAGTCAGTTTTAAAGTCAGTTATTTTTAAGTCAGTTATTTTCAGAGGGACTGCTCATGCTGTTTTCTTAAGCTCTTGTGCTCCCATCACACAACTAAACTGAAAACCAGTGGGCTGGGGTGCCAGAGGCTGATTCCAGTGGGTGCCTTGCAGTAGAGCATCCTGCCTGCCCTGGTGCTGCCAGGCTTGTTGAAATTTACTGCAGTTTCACAAACTTTTGGGCCTTATTTTAAAAATACTTATATCCTTCAGAATAGTTTTATATGCTTGAAAGTGCCATTAGAAATTTGCTTGCCTGATTTGCCTTTGCTTCCTTTCTTACGAAGGTGCTTGGCCAATCCTGCTTACTGGATGTGGGTGCAGCTGGAATTAAAGTAACCAATCCAACCTGCTTGAATTTTGGCAGTGCAGTTTTCAGATAGCACCAGCTTCTCTGGAATAGATCAATTTGCCAAACAATTTCAGATGAAGCAGTGCCTGTCTTGATTTCCATCTTAGTTCGTGCCAAGTAAACCCTTTCCCTTGTCTCCAAGGGATAAAGCTTCAAATACAACTCAGGTTTAAAGAAAAAAATAAGGAGAAAGACGAAATTAGATGAGTGAATTGCAGATTTACAGTCCAAACTGAGTACTGGAATTACTGGTAAGGCAAGTATTGAATGCATTGAAAGGCCATTTCAGCAGTTCCTTCTAGCTGACTCCTTCCTGAGCTGATGATCACAGTTTTTTCTGCTTACAGCAGAATAAGCAAATACAAACAGGCTGCCTGGAGTACTGTGTCCAGTTCTGGGCC
>VZRE01009653.1:3516-15365 GCA_013396775.1 Cephalopterus ornatus
GAATCAAGACCTCTTTTGTGATCACACCTGGAGTTATTTCATCACAGAAATACCTTTTTACCAGTATTAAAGCTTACTGAACTTGCCCAGACAGAACTAATGCAACATATGGCTTACAAAATATATTTATACTATTTCTGAGAAACAAAGCACATATGTTACCAGGTGATTGCTGTTGTTGCTGATCTAGCTGATGTCAACCTGTCTGATACTGCTTTGTATTCCCTGGTGTTCCTAAGGTATCTGTTATTTGCATGGTAGGTACCTAAAATAACTTGGATTTCCCTTTCAACAAAGGGTCATAGAACAATGCAGCAACTTAAAAGATACTCTATTCAGTAAAAATAAAATGGAGATTTAATAGCATTTTGTAACTCAGATTGTTAATTTGGAAAGACATGCTAGGTTATGAAAACAAGTATCACAAGTCTTTTGAAAATTCTAACTTTCCCATTCTTTTGAAGCAATGTAAATTACAAGAACATATTGTAGCCTCACATTCTATCACATTGTAAGTCAACACCTGAGTATGTAAACAAAATGTAATAACTCATACCATTAGATTATGTAACTTAGAACAAAACTGCCAATTTTTCTTCTTGTATGCAGCAATTTTTCAGCGTTTGAACATTGTTACTATGATCAAATGATGCTGCCAAATAAGAGGCCATTTTTCTTTATAAGCTCATAGATATTACAATAATGTGCAGACATAATATTCGGCATACTATTCAACATGCCAAGATGGAGTTAGGAAAGTCAAAGCTCAGATGGTAAAACTGGTGGGGGAGGTCACAGAATCATAGAATATACTGAGTTGGAAAGGACCCATCAGGATCACCAAAGTCCAACTCCTCCTGCACAGGACTACCCCAAGAATCTCATCATGTGCCTGAGAGCATTGTCCAAATGATTCTTGAACGTCGCCAGTCTTGGTGCTGTGATAACATCCCTGGGGAGCTCGTTCCAGTGCTCAACCACCCTCTGACTGGAAAAGCTCTTCCTAATATCCAGCCGAGACCTCCTGTGGAAACAGCTTCATGCCATTCCCTCAGATCCTGTAACTGGTCACCACAGAAAAGAGATCAGTGCCTGTACCTCCTCTTCCCTGCAGGAGGAAGTTGGAGACTGCAATGAGGTTTCCCCTAAGTCTCCTCTTCTCCAGGCTGAAAAAGCCAAGTGTCCTCAGCCACTCATAGTATTGCTTCCCCTCTAGGCCTTTGACCATCTTTGTGGCCCTTCTTTGGACACTCGCTAATAACTTTTTATCTTTCTTTTATTGTGGCAGCCAAAACTTTACACAGGACTTGAGATTGTACCAGCAAAGGGTAGAGAGGACAATCACCTTTCTCAACTGACTGATGATGCTGTGCTTGATGTACCCTAGGAGAAGGAGATGAGAAGCTGAGGAAAATCTGAGGCCAATGCTCAATGGAGAAGTGAACTCGGGGACAAAGGACAGAGAAAAGGCTGAGGTCCTTGGTGCTTGTTTTGCTGATTATGTCTGACATCTCAGTACCTCATTTACTGAGCTTAGTGATAGAATCGGTGAGAATGTACCAAGCCCTGGGAAGTTCCTGATGGCTGGGAGATACAAATGTTGCATCAACCTTTATGCAGTGCAAGTAGGAGGATTGGGAGAACTAGAGACCAATGAGATTCCTTAATACCTAGGAAGGCGAATGAACAAGTCTTTCTTAAAGCTGTTTCCAGACACTAGAGGAATGAAGACATGACTTGGAACAGCTGATGTGTATTTGCCAAGGACAAATTATGCCTGGTGGCCTTCCATGATGAAATGACCAATTCAATGGACAAGGGGAGCACAGTGGAAGCTACTTATTTAAATCCTGGGTGATGGGAACCAAGCGAGTCTGTGGACATCATCAAATTGAGGGGGAAATGTCAATACACTGGAGAGCAGTGCTACTATTTATAAAGGCTTCAACATGGTGGAAAAGTTTGTAAGGTTCAACAAAGATAAATTATTTTGGGTTTATTTATGACCAATTCGAATAGGAACAGTAGAATTTGTTTCAAAGTATTCATTTTTCTCTTAAGCATAAGTTCAAGGTGTAGTCTTTTTTAAGAAAGACAGTAATGTGATCAGCTGTTGTCACTGTAAGTTTTGCTGGAAAACATTTTACACTACTGCATCTATCCACGAATCTACCCCGCAATGTTGTTATTCTAAGGGAACACAGACAGATGATTCATATTTTGGCAATCCTATTTCATGCACTGTCAGTCATCTTAGACAACTGCTTGAGCTGCAGAAGCTCTAGTATTTGATTTTTAAAACTTTTAAAATTTTCTCTGTTCTCATATGGCTGGCAAATGTTCCTGGAACATAATTACAATACCAGTTATCACTCTTCCTGCTAAAACAAATGAAAAATCACAAGTATAACTAACAATGCTTAAATATATTACTTGATCTTATAAAATCTGTGCTTCCTTTTTCCTTGTAATTTAGCTTTCTACCCAATATTCTTCTTAAAGTAAATGAAAGCCTAACAGAAAAAATAAAAAAAATAGAAAGAAAATATGGAGCAAGATCCCTTTGTTGTAAGTAGTCTGTCCCTGCTCTCTTTGACTGTTATGACTGGTTGTAGCATGCTCCTTCTAGTGCCTTGGAAAATATCTTCTTTCATTAATGGATCAGAGAAAATAAGATTTCCTGTTTTCTATACTCCTCACATGGATGGTCAGCATCAGAAGTTTCATTCATCTTCCTTCCTCTACTGTCCTTTAAGGTTGTATCTTGAAGTAAGTTTCACAATCTTCTTGTATTTCTTGCATTTCCCCACAGACCACACTTGCAGGATTCCTCCTAAAGCTAGTTCTGCAGTTTTTATTTCATGGGAATGAAATCCTCCAAAGATATTCACTGGATGACTACAGATCCAAAATATACGGTTTAGTATATGAAACAAATATGAACAGCTATTTTCCTACATATTTATCACATACATCAGAGCTCATATAAAAGCACGCACATATACAAGCATGTTTTGAAGGTGAACAGAAATAATTAATATCTCTTATTTCATACAAACTTTTCTGATACACATATCTCTATCCAAATATGCCTGAATAGTTGACTGGTTTAAGATTGTCATCTTTTATCAGACAGATGTAATATCAAGTCTTGTTTTAGAAAGGCACTTAACTAGAATAAGCATTGGGTTAATAAAAACACATACTTTTATTTGTAGATATATAATAAATATACAGTCATATACAAAGAACATGGTTCTCACAGGTGGAGACAAATACATTTCACTTTCTCAGAAGATAATGCAAGTTATCTGATTTCCCATTTTCTGTCATCTGGGAGTGAGCTAAAGGCTGCTTCTTTTAATATCTTATTTGTATGACTCAGTGCCCTTCTGAAGTGTCAGCACTGGATTGCAACCCAAATGCTAATAAAAAGCCTAAATCTAGGTAAAATGCTACCGCTCTCTTTGTCTTTGTGATAAGGAGAGGTAATGACTGTGTAGAATCACTGCAGCAAGTTTTAAATAATGTATGAAATTAAAAATCAGCTGCCCAGTGCACAGGAAGAACACAGATAACACTGCAGTTACTGCTGTGTTACGGTATTTGCAGTCATATTTAAATTAGATACGTCCTTTGACATAAACCAAGCAAGGAAACAAGCAAAAAACCCAGAGCAGAAGTATTAAAAATTTGTAGATGAGAAGAATTAACATTAAGCTGTGTTTTGTTTTGTTCTTACCTCCCTTTCCCAATTTTCTCCCTCCTTCCCACCACACTTTATTTGAACAACATCTTAAATGGCAGCTTACCATCAGATAGTTCCTGCACACTTGAGCATAACCCCACGGGACATGCATAGACACATGGAAGGGAGATAGGTGGGAAGAGAAGAGGAGACCTGAGAAAATTGACTTCGTCCTGAACAGTCCAAGTTAAAAATAGGTAAGGAGTTGAATGCAAAAGCTATACTGCAAGGCTGTCTCCGAGTTCTGCAACTTCCCAGCTGCAGAAGTAACAAAAGTAAGTAAGTGGCTTTTTGAAGGACTTTATAAGTCCTTTAGCAAACCATCTAATTTATCTACTCTCACCCAACACTGTATCTGAAATAACTTAAGACAAAAAGAAGGAACATGCATGAGGAAGTCTTCAAGCAAGAGTTTGGCATTTTGCATTTTTGAAGTCACTTCATTTTACCAGAAAGGCATAGAAAATGCCTAGAAGTCAGTATAGTTTGATGTGAGATATGCTGAAGTATTTCTAGAAATAGATGGCAGGAAATTACTTGGTCACACTCTTTTACTACATTGATTGGCTGGCTACACAATTTTTTTTGAAATTATCTTTCATCTTGTATTTTCCATCTGACATCTTCCTTTGATTTTTTGTTTTATTAATATGAGCTGGCATCAGTGCTAAGGCTCCTGTTTTATGAGTAGCTTGCCATTTTCTGGGTTTCTGGGTTGTCAAAAAATAATCTCCCTTTAAAACAGTGTCCTTCTATTCACCATTATTCCATCCTTATACTTGAAAAATGTGATCCTGAGTCAGACTGAAGGGAATACCGCTGGCATGTAGGATAGGAAAAAGTTCTGTACTAAGTGGTATATACACGGCAGACTAGTAGTCTAGTATGTCACAAGCCATCTGGGCTAGGAACATTGGCACTATTCAACTGGAAAACTGGGAAACTCTGGTTTTGCTTTTTAGGGACAAATAAAACAAGGTTCCAAGCCTTGCTATTTAAGTATCACTTATTTTAGCTCACTAAGAGGTTATGAAAACACTATTTTTCTAGTATTCTTCTTAGTTCATCCTCATTGCACAAAAATGTCCCTTTACAAGTCACCAGAATGAATGCAACTTTTTTGAAGGTTTTTATAATATTACGTTGTCAGAATAAGTAACATAAGTGTGTTTGTGCTGGGCCTTGATATTTTATATTAAGTTTATTTTTGCATAAGTAATGAAGTCATCCAAGATAATGTGTTAACATTCAAATCACACTGAAGCTTTATGAATATTATCAGAGGTTATATATAAAATGAAAAGAACTGAAAGACTCTGTAATAATGCATTTTAAAAATGAACCTGTGTTTTGGCCACTACCCTAGCTCTGCCATATTACATATTTTTATGTGTGCTCTTACATCTGAAAAACTACCTACTGAAAATGCCAGTATAGAATTCACATATTATTTAAGTAAATATAAAACAAAATTTGAACTGAATATAAAAAAATTATTAAAGTAGTCCTGCACTAATTGACAGTCCTAAACTAAGCTGAATCTCCCTGGTATATATTCTCCATATCCATCACAAAAAGATATATTCTGTACTTCATTAAGTGAACTGGAGTAAATCTAGCTTAACAATGGGAACACCAGATAGACATGCAAAAAAGAACTGTGTGGACGAAATTTATCTGGTTGTTTCCTTCAACGTGATTAAAGGCAGAGAGTGTCTATAACTTCCAGTAACCCTGCACATCTGGTTGAGGATCCAGAGAGAATAAAAATTTAGAGTCAATAATCTTTTTCATTTGTCAGAATAACACAAGGCATATCTTGAGGATTTTTTTTCAGCTTGGTAGAAGCTTTGTCCATCAGAGGTTTACAAGCATTTTCATTTCTGAAGTTAAGCAAACTCAGCAGGGAGATCTTTTTATGGTGGAAGACATTTTAGGAAAATTATTATACATAGCACATTTATAGACTTAAACAAATAACTGATTTCTTCGTTCATTGACAATTCAGAAAAGAGGAATTCAGCAAATGCAAGGTGAATTTTAATGCATCCTCCAACTCAACAAACAGACAAAAACTGAATTATTTGGGATTATATGAAATATTTCCTACAAAATAGGTATTTTATTTCAAACATGAACATTTATAAAGGCGTAGAAACATAAAGGAAATGTAAAGCTAAAATATTAATTTGAAAATTTAATTTCAAAATAAATCCTTAGCTTTTACATTTTTTGACATGAGCTATTTTGTCAAACATTCTAATTGTCAAAACATTTTGATGTTTGCAAATTTATATTTTTCACTAGAGTAAATACAATCCTCTTGAAAATCCTTATTCATGGGTAATATTCCATTAGGTACAAAACGGATCCTAGAGTTACTAAGCATTGTGATTTGAGTACACACTTAAGATTATAAATCTTCAGAAATAGCATAATTTGCATACTTCAGGAAGTGAAATTTTACTGAAAAAATGAGTGAGTAATAGGACATCTAAACTAAATATTTTTCTTAATTCCCCTTCTTTTAGATTCCAATTACCCAGTATCTGCCTGAACTAAATGCTTCTTCTGTAGGGCTTTCTTCCCTTGCTCCAAATCAGGATGGACTCTAATGGCCCGTTCCTATACCAGAGGGGAAGTAGCAATTAACTTGCAGTCTTTTCAGGACTCTGACACTTGTCAGCAGCCTTCAGTGACAAGAAAATTCAAGATCTTATCACACTCAGGTTGTTTTGAAAGTCATATACCTTTCTTAGTGTCCTGCCTACTTGTTCCCAGTGGTGAATCAACAGGGGGAAATTTCTGCAGCACTACAGGATATGCAAAATATTTGAAGAGAAATATTTAAATAACTTAGAAGAGTATCTATTCACTGTGTATTCAATGTAGTTCTCAGCAGCTACCACTGATCTCCTGAAAGATGGTACAAAGAATTCACTTGAATTCCATCAGATCTAACACTCATTTCAGACAACTGTTCAGTTTGCTGGGAATCTACTCCCAGTTCTGAGATCCCAGAGCTGTTTCACTATTTTGGAAAAAGATATCACATTAAGATATCTGTAAATTCAAACAGTTTAGCAAAATAAAGATGGACATTGATATCTACATGCTGTACTATTAATGTTTTGCTCATTTGTGCTTGTAAAAAGTTAATCAATTTGCCCCTTCAAACATCTCACATGAATGAACACTTTATTGCAGAACCAATGAATCTCACCATAGTATGTCTTTCTTGTGCACTTAATATAATTGTATTTTGTTTTAACTGCTTCCTCATTTTTTTTAAATTTTACTGTAAAATGCTGATGCATTTTAGATTGCAAACAAGAGTTTTTGTAAGACCTATGAGGAATGTGAAGTGGATACTAAGAAGATATAAAGGAACACAGCAATTCAAAACTATTATCCTTGAAGACCTTTTTTTTGAGTCTCAGGTATAGTTACTGGAAAAACTGCATTTCAAATGAGAAATATAAAATCAGATATGAATGATTACTTTAGAACAATTACCTTTAAATAAAAATTTTGTTCTAAATCTATTAAGGTTAACTTATGTCTCTGAGGACAAAAATACATATCGCATAGGAATTCATGTATGAGCCACTGAATTGCAGAAAATCTAATTCTTTGTAAAAAGTCTTAAAACCAGTTCTAAATAATACGTTGGCTGGATTTATTACAAAGGTATGGATTTACAATGTGCAAGATAGATATATTTGATATTTATATCTATCAATTTAGATAGATATTGAGATACATATATATATAAATGTGACAGATGCATATGCACAGATATTTCAACAGTACCTTTTTAATTTCACTGTATATTCATAGAATCCTATTTTGTATAAATGAATATAAATGTAACTTTGTGAGCCATATATTGAGAAATATATTTTTCCCTATTGATTACATACATTGGATGCCTAAGCAAGTCTTTAGCACAGCTTCCTCTAAAATTTGTTGAGTACTGATAAACTTCTGTGCCCCCTTTGTACAGATATCTTTGAATGCTTGATATTTTTTCTGTCTCTTTTCTGGACTTTTTTCTTTGTAAATAAATCTTAACCTAGACAGTAAGACTCAAATACATTTTATATTTCCAAGTCAAAAATATTTTCTTGGTTCTTTTATTAATAAAGAGTAGCATATTATTTGAGGACTTTATATGTCCATGATAGCCAAAGACTTTATTCATTTAAAAATGTCTTAAACTAATGCTGAGAAAATGCTCAGTATTTACAGTGTTTTGCATACTTATCATACTATGTTAATTAATAGAGATTTAAATCCAGGCAGTCTGGTTCACTAATTTGTCATGATAGTAATAATAATTTATTATTGAATATGCAAAGACAGTGTGCTTAATCTTTGTAAGGTGTGTTAAGAAATCCTAAAGAGTTTGCTAAGCCAAATGCATTTGGAAAGTAGGCAATTAAAGGATTTGGATGCCTTTGTGAGAACTTTCAGAGGTTGCCTGCTGTCTAAAAAGCTGCAGAGGATAAATTCAATTTTAAGAATTTCAAAATTATCTCTGACACTGATGTTGTTATAAGTATAATCTCAATATCTAATGATCCAGTAAATGTTGGAGTGGAAGATCTGCTCTTGGGAGTCCAGATTTATTCCTTGCATATTCCCAATATGCACTGAAGATATTATTTCAGAATTATGTGCTTTTTTTCCCATCAAAGCAGAAAATAATTATTTCCACTTTTATTCTTTTTTGCAGTTTCTTTCATGGTTTTCCAATATAATGTGTGCATGGTTTTGTATGGAGGAACTGTGATAAATTACAATGTGGGAAACATTGTTTGTGTGGGATAGATAAGAAATAGGTACACTCATGTAGGCAGGAACAGATAAATTCTCTTTATCTGAATTTATCCTTGACTGTGTTCAGGTTTTCCTAGACTTTGTAGTGGTCTTGCTGTAGTGAAATCGATCGTTTAGATACACCCAGTGTTTTTGTCACTGTTAGTCTTAAATGATGCTAAATCAGAATGGCCCATCTGAACAAATACTCAGACAATCACACAGTGATAAATGGCAGTGTCAAGAACGTACATTGACCTCTGAACATAAGAGAATAAAACCCACACGTTCTTAGGAGATATATGTTGATTAGAGATGTTTCATGCTTTCAAACTGGTATATGGGCAAACTATTATCAATGATTTCTGGAGTTCATATGTACAAAATAAATTCGGTCTATGAAAATAATTTCAAACAAAAACAAAGAATATAAAGACATTAAATACATAACTGATAGGACTTACAAAGATTCAGTATTAATTATAACTGTAATTTTGAGAAGTTTAAGTAAAACAACCAACCTAAAAGCTTTGTTTAGAGGGAACTATTATGAAATTTCAAGAGGTTTGTAACTTGGGAATTTACAGTGTTTGTCAGCTTGCATCTATAGAATGGCAGAATGACAGCTTCAGCTACACTTTCCAGGAGTGACACTGAATGTATATCTAAACAGCATATTAGGAGTGAGTGACTGAAGATGAATAATATGAATAATTATATATATTTAAATAGATTTCACTCATGGCATAACTCAAAATGTGGAGGTTGAACCAGAATATCCTTCACAATATAGAATTCTAAAAAATAATAAAAATAATATGTCTCTTGTATTCACACACAAATACACATGTACTGAGAACACATATTGATTTCACATAAATTTAAAAAAAGGAGTAAAATAAAGTTATTAAAAAAAAAGTCTTTCATGTCAGATGTCTTTCTGTCCAGGACCATTTCTAGAGCTGACTGAACTGAATTGCCAAGAGTGCAGGGTACTGTAGTGCAATAAGCAAGGAGAACGTGAAGTATAATACTACAATTTTAAATTGGAGTTATAGATGTTGTTTGAATTGAAAGAGATGTAAAAATAGACAAATTTTTCCCAAAACATTCCAAAGGCTTCCACTTTGATCATTTTCCCTTTGCAATAAAAGGTGTGTACTTTTTCTTTTCAAGCAAGGTTCACAGGCTAAGCAGTAAAATAATGTAAGGAAAAGACTCCTTATACTCAAGTTTCCTGGACAAACAAGCTTATCCTCTACTTGCACATCCACATATCTACATCTCATGAAAGATTTTAATGCAAAGCTGATAAGCATAAATTTCATCATTTCTTGAAGAGAGGGAATGGAAAGATACGGAATCTTCTAGAAGCAATAATGAACAATATTCAAATACTGTATATGATGAATAGAACAGAACAGAACAGAAAAGAATCAAATAGAATATTTCATTTGGAAGGGACCTACAATGATCATCTAGCCCAACTGCCTGACAAATTTAGGGCTGAACAAAAGTTAAAGTATATTACAAAGGGTGTTGTTCAGGTGCCTCTTAAACACTGGCAGGTTTGGGGTGTTGACCAAACCTTTAGGAAGCTTTCCCCAGTGTTTCAAAAACCCTTCTGTAAATAAATGCTTCATAACGTCCAGTTTGAACCTGCCCTAGCACAGCTATGAGCCACTCTCGCACATACTATCACTGCATCCTAGGGAGAAGAGATCAACACCTCCCTCTCCAGCTACCCTTCTCAGGAAGCTGCAGAGAACAATGAGGTCACCCTCAGCCTGATTTTCTCCCAGCTAGACACGCCCAAAGTCCATAGCAGCTCCTCCCAGGATATTGCTTCCAGTCCTTCCAGCAGCTATGTTGCTCTCCTCTAAACATAACTGAGGACCTTCACATCCTTCTTAAAGGTTCAGAACTGCACCCAGCACTCCAGGAGAGGCCGCGCTAATACCAAATACCACAGGATAGCAATTTCTTGACTGCCTGGTGATGCTGAGTCTGATACATCCCAGGATGTGGCTTGCCCTCCTGGTTGACAGGGCACATTGCTGACTCACATTTAGCTTAATGTCAACCAACGCCTCCAGATCCCTTTTGGCATGGCTGCTCTCCAGCCACTCTTCTCCCCCTTTAGTCTTGTGCCTGGCATTGCTCCATTCTAGGTGCAGAGTTCAGCATTTGTACTGAAAATAAATTTCATCCTGTTAATCTTTGCTCCATGCTCCAATGGACATCCCTGTTTGGTATCAGCAGCAAACTTGCTAATGTGCATTCAAATTCTGCGTCCAGATCATTTACAAATGTTAACAAACCAATTGAACAACTGATGAAAAATGAACAGTTACCTACATGTGTAGATGCTTGACTATGAATTTATAAGCTTGATTTTACCTCATTGTCTACAAATACATATATAAGTAGGAACAGAGCACTGTTATGTTCATTAAAGCTTTCAGGGTGGGCACTAGAGGAAGCTGAATAAATAGCAATGTATCTTTTTGCCTGTATATCACAGGCAAAAGTAGAAGTTTCAATAAGTTGAATCTGAGCTTAGTCTGCAGTGGTGGACACTGGGCAGTTCACACAGGTGTGAAAGTGACTGAGGCTTACACTAACACTCACACAGCACTACACACTCATGATTTTTCACTAAAGTGTGCCTTCAAATAAGATTTGTAAGGCATTATGTATTTAGTAAAGATTTGAAAAGTTTTCTTTGATGTTCTTTGTCCCTGCCTGCCTAGACAACCTAATGAAAGCAAGTATGAAGTGCCTTACGTCTTGTGTGGCAAAGCTCACAGTTTTAAGAATTGTTTTCTACTCTGGCCCACAATTTTCAGTCTGTAATGGACTGCAATTTCCCTTTGCACACAAGTTTTTTCATCATACTGTGACAACTGAGTTCCCTGGGGTGCCTGAGAACAGCGTTTAAGTGGCTTATATCTAATTTATCAGGATGGAGCATATGGTGAGAAAAAGAGTAAGAAAGTTTGCACAGGCCTTGGCAACAGCACCTGGATTCTCTGAGTGTGTCAACTGTGTTCCCTCAAACCTAGGTAATCCTTTCCAGAGACAGGAATTCATAAATTTTTACCTGTGAAAAACCCATGCTGAGACACCCTGGAGGACACTGGGAGGACACATTATTTTTTCTCAACCTGGTCCATTTTTTAGAGTATTAGAAACCTTAATGAAATGTTGATGCTTTAATATGGACCTTGATTTTGCAAATGCTCATTGCAATTCAAAGCCCCCATACCAATACACGTGA
>VZRE01009654.1:0-10968 GCA_013396775.1 Cephalopterus ornatus
TTTTATTTTTTAAAATTTTATTTTATTTTCAATTTATTTTATTTTATTTTCATTTCATTTTAAAAATTTCATTTTATTTTAATTTTTATTTTATTTTATTTTATTTTTATTTTATTTTATTTTTATTTTATTTTATTTTATTTTATTTTATTTTATTTTATTTTACTTTATTTTATTTTATTTTATTATGTCCAAGCCATGAGCAGCCATTTTCTCCAGGAGAATGATGTGGGAAATGGCATCAAAGACTTTATCAATCTGTCTCCATGTGTCTTGCTTCCTTGACGTGGAAAAAGGGAGGGAGAAGAACATCACCACCACTTCCTTGGGAGGTTTCCCCTTCCACAATGATCAGGAGACCAGCTGGAGAGTCAGGAGACTTTGTAACCTGTTCCATTCCTTCTGCTGTTCTCTTTTAAGTCATTTATTTGCCTGGGGTGTTTTTTGGGCGTCAGAAACAAAGGTGACTTAGTGACCTCTGGTCCTAAAGGGTTATAACACAGAGATCCCAATAAACACTTAAAGGAGCAGGGATGTCAGATTCCAACATGAGAAGCAGCAGAATTCCTGGGAGGAGGCTCTTCCAGGCCTTTTAATGACCCCCAGTGGCCGAGATCAGTTTTCTCTGCAGCTTTGCAGGAACATGTGCCCGGGCATGGAAAGGCTTCGCAGCACAAGTCACGGCCAGAACTCGGCTGCGCAGGAGCCAAGCACCAGGAAATAATGTGGATATCAGCTCCAGCCTGGGACACAACCAGAGCTGCCTTGTGGCAGTGCTGCTTACTGGGCTTTCTCAGCTCCTTGGGCTCGGCTTCCTCTGTCTGGGCCTGGATTTGCAAGACCGAAAAATAGATGAGAGTACTGGTTGTGCCTCCTGGGAGGAGCATCACCAGGTTTGAAGATGCAATCTTTTGAAAATTAACAAACTCGGGTTAGTGTGCTGTAATGCAGGAGCTGTTCTACATCTTTTTTTTACCTCCTTATTTTCCTTTTTTACCTTATTATTTTCCTTTTTTTACCTCATTATTTTCCTTTTTTTAAATTTACTTTATAACTGGTCTTCAGGCTTCAGAGGAAATCTGAAGCTAATTCTGCATCTGAATGTTCTGGTGGGCTAAATGCTTGGCTGTTTTTTTTTAAGAGATGATGTCTCTAGTCCTAGGTTAAAAATTAGAAAATGTAAAATACCTGTTGATACCTGCATTGATATCAAACTTGTGATTGCTCTGCTTGAAGATAGCTGATAAAAGTTGCTGCTTCAGAGGCTGAGAAACACATTTGAGCTGGAGCAAAGAGGCTTGAGAAGCAAATCAAGTGCTTGAGTATGTTTGTAGAAACTTGTTTTTCCTTCATGACTTGCACACATGAGGGTCATTAAAACACAAGGCTCTATAATCACATACTCTGATGTTAAACCATGTGAAGGGCGTAATTTTTATGATTTAGGGTACAACTGTTAGGGATTTGTTTTGGGTGGTCGGCCCAAAGTTGGTCACAGAAGAGGCAAACTACCCATCAATGTGTGAAACTCGCTGTGAGAAAGCATCACCATGGCCAAAAGTTCATCTGAGCACAAAGAGGGACAAACTATTCCTGTGGCCTCTAAGAATATACACAACTATAATGAGGACTATATAAGGGTAAGAGGATTAAACCCTTCTCCTTCAAGGTTTTACAGAAACTCCTAAAAAATGAAGGCTTTGAAGGACCATTCCCACACACGGGACCTCTCCAGTTTGTTGCTTCTTCGTAGGTCCTTGATGAAGGTGTTGAAGCAAGAATTTCTGTAATACCTGTTCTTGCCTTTACAAAGGCTTTGTTTGGGTAAAAGCCTTCTAAATTTTCCTCTGGGATATGTTTTGGAAGGGCAAGATGGATAAATAATTAGCTGTGGCTGCCCCATCCCTGGAAGTGTTCAAGGCCAGGTTGAGTGGGATTTGGAGCAGCCTATTTAAGTTGAAGGTGTCCCTGCCCATGGCAGGGGGCTTGGAATGACATGATCTTTAAAATCCCTTGCAGCCCAAACTTTTCTATGTTTCTATGATAAAACTGTCAAGAAATGGGGCTGTCATCCCCAAGGCAGAAGAAGTGAAGAGCAGCAGTTTGCCCTGTCTGCAGATTTTAATTTCTTTGCAGTAATTAGGGACAGACCAAGGTAAAGTTGCAGCCCCACTTGGTTAAAAGCACCTTTCCTGGACAACCTGTTCAGACATTGCCCAGTGTTAGTGCAACCACCTGCGAGATCAGAGGAGAAATGTTTTGTGCATGGTGAGTTTCCCCCTCCTAAGGCTGGAGCAGGAATAAATCATTTATTTTGTTAATAGGAAAACATTAATGTGAGACAGAGCAGAGTCCTCATTTAGACATGATGCCCTGACATTCCCGGTGATTACATTTTGTGCAGGATCAAATACTGACCAAGCTTTCGTAGTAATTCTTCAAGGTCAAGTTCCTGTGTCCAGAAAGGACCCAGCTGAGTGGGAAATTCTGCTTGATTGAAATCTGCAAAGCATAACCCGTGTCCTTGCATCTGCAGTGACATAATTTTGCTCTGGGATTCTGGAGCAGGAGCGCGTTAAGGAGATTGTAATACAGCAGACATGTTTGATGTCCTGTCCTAAATCCCAAACTATTAACTTAATTAATGTTGTAGGCTCTTAACACCTTTCCCTGCTCAGGAGCTGCCTTGCATGAGGCTGGAAAATGATGCTGCTTCACCTTTTTTGGCCTTGTAGAGGCAGAAATTTGTGCTGTTTGGTCTGGATTAATTATTTCCCTCCCAGGGTCCTGATCAGTCTTTGATGGAGAGCTCCACGTGGGCTTTTAGCTCTGGGGTTAAGCAGCTTCATGCCAGGGGCAGCTGTGTCTTGCCAGTGTGTGCAGAGCTACACTTGTAGATGCACAAACCAAAATCCACTTTCTAACTGTTACAAAGGTGTTTTAAAGGGTAAATGAGGGTTGTTTTCCCAACTGTAAAGGTAGATAATATAATTATGCACTCTTTTTAGCTTGAGTAGTGCTGTCCTCTGACACAACCAGCCTGGTTTGGGTTTTTTTGAGAGATGCTGGTGCAGAAAAAGATGCAAAATTGCTCCAATTGATTTGCTGTTTGTGTGGACAAAGGGGAGGCTGAGATGGTTAAGTTGCCATCTGATGTGGAGATTAAATTCTCTTTGAGCAGTGTAGTGATGCATCACTGAAGATGAGCTATTGAATAGGTGATTCCTTAATCAGATGGTTTTTAGGTATCTTTAAAGTGTTTGGTTTAAGTCTACAGCTTGTCTGGAAATATTTGGGGCCTGGAAGAAGTCTCCCCATAAGAAGGCCTCCATCTTTCCTCCATAAAGAGAGAAGAGGAGAGGATGGGGAATGCAGAAACTTGATTTTCCTTAGTGTTCAGGACAGGACTGAAGAGTTGGATATCCCAAGGTCTTGCCTCAGACCTCACACTAGTTTCTTCACCACTTCTGGATGAAATCTGAAACAGCACTTCTTTCCCTGATGATGTTGATAATTTGTGTTTCACACTCCTTTGTAATTTTCAAGCATATTGAGGATCTTGCTGTGATTATGAAAATTGCAAGGAAATATTTCTGTGTTTCCAAGCTGTCAGACTGGGCAACAAGGCAGGGGCTAAAAAAGCCTGCCTCCTACTTCTTAGGGATCCAAAGGCTGGTAGAGGATGGGGGAAGAGTTGGGATGTCCAGTCTCCTGCCAGATGATGCCTTAAAACACACATTATATAGATTTTAGCCCAGACATTTTGCCTCTTGTTAATTCCCTCGCTCCCAAGGGCGTTTCATCATTGTAAAGGTCTCGTTGCAGATTTTGCTTTGAGTGCTAAAAGCTTTGCTCCCCTCTGCCTTCCTCTGTGATTTAAAAGCCACGGATGCTGATACATCTCCGAGACAGAATCTATTACACTTCTCCTGCCAAGCAGAGCTGTGCCACTTGCTTTATTTCCCTCCTCCCAACACTCAATTTGTTCTTTGTTGGTGCTCAGCTGGCCATGCTGCTGAGCACCAGCAGGGCTCCCTCTGTGCAGTGGTTCCCATTAGCTGTCTCCTTCTTAATTTCGTTATCCATTTCTAATGGATATTTAATGTCGGAGCTGAATTTACAGTACCAAGTAAGTGTTTTGGGGAGGGCATGGTTGGCCATCCACCACTTTCCTATAAGAAGATCTCCAGGGTGGGAAATGCCTTTATTGATATTTTGTTGTTTTGTTTTTTTTTTTCTCTTTTCCTTGAAAGCGGTTACTGGAGAATTCACGTGTGTGTACTGAGCTTCCTACCAGTTTCTAGCAATTGCCAGTTTTCGCCCTTTTTCACAAATTTTTGAATGTTTGGTTGGATGTATGTTGAGAAAGTCTTCGTCCGCTTGGATCTGTTCAGGTGTAAGAAGGTTGCCCGGAGAGGTTGTGGACTCCCCATCCCTGAAGGTGTCCAAGGCCAGGCTGGATGGGGCTCTGACTAACCTGGTCTAGTGGAAGGTGTCCCTAACCATGGCATGGGGTTGGAACTGGATGATCTTGAAGGTCCCTTCCAACCCAAACTGTTCTGTGGTTCTGTGATAGTTCTAGGTCATGATGATCCCTGGGGATCATAGTGCAAAACAGAGAAATCCTCTGTTTTCTGAAAAAGAGACAAAGACAGCAAGACCTCTTGCTGTTGGCCTTCTAACATGGTGAGAGAGGTACCAAGTGCAGTGCATCGTCTCTCCCCTCTCTCGTTTTCTGTCCCACATAAGGTAAATAGAATGGGAAAATTGTAATTTCTCAGGCATGAAACTTAGTGTGACCATACTTTATAGGGTTAAAGCAAACAAACAAATGAATAAAACCACCAAGTAAAACCCCCAACCAGAGCTCTCTGCTGTCTGGAAAGTTTCTTGCTTTTGCTTTACGGTTCTAGCTGGGAAATTTGTGTGTAGTTTTGAAAGTGAAAAAAGAATTTCCTCAAAGGGCCAACTGCCATAAAGTGAGAAATAAGAAAATGAAAACTGATAATATTTATGTGAAGACCAGTGACCAAAACTAATGGAGGGGGGATAAGTATTCATCCCCTGGAAAATAGAGATTATATCTGCCTCTATCATCCCTTTTCTGCTGAGCTTCTGGTGCATTTATTCACTGCTTTATATCCTCAGCAAAGACTTACACTTAGAAGTTGTGTTTTACCACCACAGAGGGACAGGCAGTGAAAACAGAGTAGGATGGGCAGCGCTGCCTTTTGGAAAGGCAAGGACAGAAAAGATCTTGCTGATGCTTAAGGTGTGTTGTTGTGATATTGAGGTTTGTTAAAGCAAAGCCTGGGAATTGTAATATGTGTGATCTGCTCCATCAGGTATTTCCTGGACCATAGAGTGGATTTAGCTGAGTTCCTCTGGAGGGAATGACTGTTTTTCCTCCCAGTATAACTGATACTCATGTGCTGAAAGTAAGTCTTCCTTCTTTTCAAGGACAGCTGCAGTAAAGCGAGCTTTGAGATGAATTTTCCCCTTCCGTGGCCTGCAATCTGCTCCGCTGCAAGAGGGAATGGAAAGGTTTTATGGTTGGGTTTGTTTTTTTTTTTTTTTTACTGTTTAAACACTATTTATGTTATAAATCCGCTCAGCAGCATTTGTTAACTCTGAAGAAAACCAGGAGTGTTCAGCACTCGGCCAAAGCCAGGCACTGTGTTGCAAATGCACCTCTCCCTCTGGAGAGGAAGGAACAGGGGTGTAAGTGGCTTTACCAGAAGCGATATCAAGTCACTTTGTGCACTTTGCTGAAGGGTTGCTCTGAAAAACTGCAGAGCCCACAGCTCTCACTCTCACATCTTTACCCACGGGAGAGGCTCATTTGATGCGTTCTCCTAACGGGGCACGAGGCTCTGTGAGCCACCAGCTCAGCTGCCTGTTTAGGATGGTTGGATTTAGTTTAGTGCTGCTCCTAAGCTCATACAGGCAGGGCTGTTTAGCTCAGATACACTGTTGTGACATGGCTGCAAGCCTTCAATCTGTCTGTGGCAGGTCTCTTTGGTGGATGGGGGTTTGGGAAACCTGATCTAGTGGAAGGTGCCCCTGCCCATGGTTGGGGTTTGGAAGAGGAAGATCTTGAAGGTCCCTTCCAACCCAAACCACTCTGTGATTCTCTAATTTTTCACGTCCTGTAAGGAAAGAAAAGGAGGAGATGAGAAAAGTGATGCTAGCTCAGTGCAGGTGCTGCCTCACAGTCTCTGTGAGTGCTGTCAATTATGCCAATAAAATTAATTCCTTGCCCTTCGAGCCTCCAGAGGATTCATTGAAGTTGGCCAGTGTTCTTCCCTGTGCTTCAGCAATGCCAAAAAGTAATCACTGGAGTCTGTAAAAAAATAAATACAAGAGGTCCAAAGAACAGGTAAATTTTGGGAGTTTCATTTATTTTCAGCACTGGGGGAGGGAAATTTGCTGTTACTTGAAATTTGCCCACAGCTTAGAAATGTAAAGAAATATATGTAGTTGTAGAATCATAGAACGGTTTGGGTTGGAAGGGAACTTAAAGATCATCCTGTTCCAACCCCCTGCCATGGGCAGGGACATCTTCAGGTATCCCAGGTTGCTCCAAGCCCCGTCCAACCTGGCCTTGAACACTTCCAGGGATGGGGCAGCCACAGCTTCTCTGGGCAACCTGTGCCAGGGCCTCACCACCCTCACAGGGAATATTTCCTTCCAAATATTTAACCTAAAAGTCTCCTCATTTAGTTGAAAACCGTCATAATTTGCCCTATCACTATCTTCCCATGTAAAAAAGTTGCTCTCTCTCTGTTTTATAAGCCCCCTTTAAGTGCTGAATGCACGTATTCGGCTATATCAGATACACATATCGGGTAGATCAGGCTTTGCTCTTTGCACAGAAGGTCCAGTAGGACTTAAATATGCTGGAAATAGAGAAGGTCACTCATTTCTTCAGAACTGTAGTTTCCAGGAGAGGTTTGTAGATGTCCTTTCCAGGAGAGGGTTGTAGATGTCCTTTCCAGAAGAAAGGTTGTAGATGTCCTTTCCAGGAGAGGGTTGGATCAGTCCTTTCCAGGAGAGGGTTGGATCAGTCCTTTCCAGAAGAAGGTTTTAGATGTCCTTTCCAGGANGAAGGTTTTAGATGTCCTTTCCAGGAGAAGGTTGTAGATGTCCTTTCCAGGAGAGGGTTGGATCAGTCCTTTCCAGGAGAGGGTTGTATGTGTCTCCCTTACGCGGTGTGGTGTAAGTATAATTTCTATTTTGAGAAAACAGACTTCACAGACTGGCTTTTAAAAAGACAGGCCTGGCTGCCTCAAATGAATACACACCACATAATAGAGTGCCTGCCTTTAATCCTGACTATTTTTAGGGGACTCCAGCCTTGCCTCACACGTGAGTGAACTTGTTATTCTTGGAGGAGCCGTTAACGGACATATGTCTGCGGGGTCGGGCCCACCCCAAAGAGCAGATTTAATTACATGCATGGCAGGCTCATGGACTTGCTGGAACAAAGAAACATCCAGTGCAGGCTCTTCTGGGGAGGAAATGTTTAATCAGGCGTGTTTTGTGCAGAGCTTGGCGCGACGGAGCGTCGGGGAGCAATTCATCCCCAGCACCAGTGCAAAAATGGTGATTAATAAAATTATAACCGTTTATCTCACTAATACTAGGGTTTAACCAGTCTGGTTGTGTCTTTTCCCTGATTCAGGAGGTAGGAGATAGGATACAATTATTTTCATATACGTGAAGCTCGGATAATGTGATAGCTCAAATGCTTACTCTCTAGTTGCTGATTTAATTATATGAAATGTCAAGTTAGTTTAAGAAATACTTGGGAAAACCCCTGCCTCTGTCAAGTAGGAATATGCCAAGTGTTTCAGAAGACAACTTGTACCTTACTATTAGGGGAAAAAAAAAAAAAAATCAGGCCAGAAAGCAGCACTGTGCAATATGTAATGCATCTTGAATATTATAGTAAAATTGGAGCAATAGGTGGGATTTTCTTTCATATTTTGAAAGGTGAATAAACCAGCTTTGCGGTGCTCATGGTGTGTCTCACAGATGCATTTTTATTGCTGCTGAGTTTCCAATATGGTGAATAAAGGTAGGATCAGGACCTTGGTTGGGGGGAAAAAGCATTCACGGGGTTTGCAGTTAATGAGGTCCCTCAGAGGTACCTGCGTTTGACACGTGAAGTGAACTTTGCTGCTGTGACACTGGGCCCAGAGAGCAAAGATCAATACTTCAATGCATATGTTATCTAAAAGAAAAACAGACAAGTTGAGGGTTCTGCTGCCACGAGGAAATGGGCTTCTGACCTGGAAGGAAGGCCTGGGTGAAAAAAAGGAGTGGGCATGCTCTTTGCTGAGATCAGAGAGTGTTGGGGGCTCTGAAGGGCAGCAAAACTACATCAGTTTAACAAGTTGCTGTGGTTTGTCCGTCTGCTGAACCTGATGCACGTGAGATAAAACACACTCACCTAAACCTTTCACACGGGTGCAAGCAAGGCAGATTTATCTTGGTTTGCTGTTGGCCTTTGGTTCCGTCAGTTCAGTGGTGTAACTTGGTTCTGCACTGAAGTCAAAGTCCTAAATACTGACACCAATCGCTCTCCTTTGTCACCAAGAACTCAGCTTACAACTGCAAAGGGCAGCCCACAAATATCCCCGCTGAACCTGACTTTCTAAGAGTGATTTTTGAATTTCAGAGGTGTCCTTATGGTTGAATTACGAAATTTCAGAGGTGTCTTTCTGGTTGGATGTAGCCCCCTGCAAGATGTGGGTGGTGCCTGGGTCACATCCTTCTGCAAAAGCCAGGCCACTCCATCAGCCCTCAGAAGTTTACTTTGATGTAAACTACTTTTGAGATGCAAAATATTTGGAAATCTCTTCTGAACACAGGGCTGGATTTAGTAACATCCTTGTGGCATTATTGGATCAACAAGCACTTTGCACACCAGTGTCATAAGAGTGTTTGAAGAAATAATTGGTTGCTATTTTGGGGTAGAGCTTAAGTAGGAAAAATATTAATACGAAGTGAGGAACTTTGTCAGTATTTAAGAAATACTTTGCCAGACTTGGGAAGATAAGTGTCTTGTCAAGAAGCACAGACAATAGCTTCTTTTACTAATTATGGACAAAGACTGTCTGAATTTTAAGAAAGCTATCTAGAGAAAGGGAAAACTTTTACGTAGGCATTAAGAGTATTTTTGGTTCTCTTCGAATAACAGTTTTGCCTTCTCGGTAGGTTTTTGCAAGATCAGTGATCTCTGGATGGGGACTAAATGTATGGAATAGTTGCAACGTGATTAAAGGTGGAATTCTGCACATGTCCTGATATGACACCCAGCCAAGGCCAGGTTGGATGGGGCCCTGAGCAACCTGATCTGGTGAATGACACCCCTGCCCATGGCAGGGGGGTTGGAACTGGATGACCTCCAAGGCCCCTTCCAACCCAAACCATTCTCTGATTCTACCATTCTACGAGACAAAAGTGGTTACAAGGCTCCTCAACGTGCACAGGTGTTCTCTGTATGGCATTGTAGATACTGAGACCAGCTCTGGATGGATCTTGGAGGTCTTTTCCAACCTTAATGATTCCTCTGTTAGTCAAATCCAGTCAAACCTCTGGAAAGGATGCCGCAAATTGTACTGATAAAGGAAGAGTTGCATTTTTTATGGTACCATTGCTGCTCCCCTGAAGACTCAGATTTATTTTTGGGAGCTGAGAAGCCTGAGTTTTTTTTTTTTCCTCAAACCTTTGGAAGTCATCCAAATTCAGCTTTCCAGTACCTAAAGGGGGCCTACAGGAAAGCTGGAGAGGGGCTTTTTACAAGGGCATGGAGTGAGAGGACAAGAGGGAATGGTTTTAAACTGAGAGAGGGTAGGTTTAGATTAGATATTAGGAAGAAATTCTTTACTGAAGGGTTGATGAGGCCCTGGCACGGGTTACCCAGAGAAACTGTGGATACCCCATTCCTGGAAGTGTCCAAGGCCAGGTTGGACGGGGCTTGGAGCAACCTGGGATAGTGGAAGGTGTCCCTGCCCATGGCAGAGGGTTTGGAATGAGGTGATCTTTAATGTCCCATCCAACCCAAACCATTCTATGATTGATTCTATGATTCCACTTAGCAAATGCCAAAAATGTTCTAATAGAAAGGCTCAAAAGTCTCTTCTAGTTTAAAATATCGGGTTCTTCATCATAACAGAGGAGTTTATGGTGAGTTGTTTAAGGCTCTGTAGTAAGAATGAATTTGCGTTCCTGGACTTCTGAATGAGTTGGAGTTGGAACTCCAGTTCCATAAATCAGGGTTAATTTGACCCATTTATGAGAAAGGAAGTTATTTGTAGGAGCACAATATGCATCGGTCTTGTTTCTGCGAGCAGAAGGAGTTCCCAGCAGAGGAGGTGCCTTTAGCAGGTGTGGTCTCAAACGCTGGCAGAGTCACTGTGACTGTCACTGAGAGCTGCTGTGGGTCCCTTGTGCTGCTGTGTCTGGGTGGATATGTGTGATTGGGTGATGTTACTGCTCTTCCTCTCCTTGAAGTTCTTAAATCATGAACACACATCTCTTTTTGGCTGTTATCTCCTTTAATACATGTAAGGTGTTGTCATCAGTTCCCAAAACTGACATTGCAGACCATTTCTGTGCGTATATAAATCCATGTATGGATTTTTTTTTTTCCTTTACTTGTCATGTATTTTCTGGTTCTGTGGATTTGTTTAAGTGCAATTCCTTGGAACACTGTGTTAAAGCTCCTGTTCCTAGTCCTGCAGACCCTGGCAGGACTTGTGAGTGATCATTCGACTGGCATGAGGGCTGAGTCATCCTGCCAGCCTGTCCTTACGGCCAGAATCATGGAATTCAGCCTATTTGTACAAGGAGCTTCAGGGAGATAAAAACAATGGAAGAACTCCAAAGAAAAGGAAAAAAAAAAGAAAGAAAAAAAAAAGGGAAAGGGAAGGGGAAGGAAAGGGAAGGGAAGGTTTGGGA
>VZRE01009655.1:0-10444 GCA_013396775.1 Cephalopterus ornatus
GAGGGCACTGATGGGGATGGGGATGTCTCTAGGCTGGACAGTCCCAGTGGTGATGGGTGCGGATGACAGGAGGAGCAAGGTGTGCAGACAAAATGGACAATGAAGATTTCCCCACACACACCGAGAAGGGGAAGGAGAAAAACGAGAAAGAAGGCAGGCTTCTCCCACGAAACTTACGCTGTCCCCCACATTTCGTCGATGAGCACAAATCACTGCCAAACACGGGAGTGGAGGAGGGAAAGGGCAACCTACTCCCCAAAAGGTTGCTCTGCAGCTGCGTCAAACCTCTCTGATGAAGTCTGAGCAAGCCCGGGTACAGGCAACGAAGGCAAACTGGAGCCAGAAAACAGACAGATGACCACGCCGAAAACAAAACGACCTCAGAGCCTCTCCAACACACACCTCTGCCTGAGTTAAGGCAAAAGTCAAGTGCCCTTTTCCCAGGAGAGAGAAAAACAACTCATCCGCCCACCCCTCCCCACTTCCCCACTCTTCTGTCGGCCATCAGTGTGAAACGCAGGCCTGCAGTTAGTTCTTTTGTGTCTGTCAATTCCTAGGCAGGCCCCTTCCCCCTCCCTCATTCAACATCTTTCTTTTACAGCGACCAGGGAAAAAAAATTCCCTGCTTGGTTTTTTAGAACAAGTAAACCTATGACAGCACCCCAGAGAGAAAGGTGATGTTTTTGCCTCATCCAAGGAGAAGGGTCAGGTGAAATGTCCCCCAAGAGCAGCTGCCTGTCTCCAGCAGTTTTAACAAAAACCTGCTGCACGGGGCTCATGTGGGGATATGGGAATATGCAAAGCTCTTTTTTCCTAAAACTTAAACATTAAGGCAAACTTAAATCTAGCAACTGATGACAAATTTGATGCAGGAATGGATGTGACCCTGTGACCTCACATGGTATTTTAATGCTCCAATGGCATAGGCCCTTCTGGGTCCAGTTAGGGCTAAAAATTACTTTGGGCTGGGATTTAGGTTTGGAAAGAAAATCCAAGAAAAGAAAGGAGGGGCACTAGAAGAGTATGAATATGAAGGTTTGAGGGTCTGGTGGATGTCTCAGCTGAGCTCAGGCCACAGAGTCTCCCCTTTCTCTCCCCATGTAGCTCCACAGTGCCTTCATGTCTCTCCAGCCATCCTTTTGGTATCTCCAGGGCCGTCACTAGGCAGCTCAACCCCATTCCAGGAGGGACCGTGGAAGGCAGAGGTGCAGTCTGGCAGAGAAATCCATGTTTGTTCTCCACAGGAGCAGAAGCACCTGATTGTTGCACACCCCCATAGCCAGAGCCGTGTGAGCACAGCAGGGCCTCTGCCCCTGTGTACCCATGCATCCAGGGGAACATCAGTGTGGGCACGCAGAAGAGCACACCCGGAGTTGTATCACGTGGTCATGGACACACAGGTTCCTTTTGACACAGGAGTATCGCAACCCTGTAGGGGAAAAGGGTTGGTCCACCCGGCTGGTGAGTCCTTACGGGAATTGTAGGCAGACGCTGATGATTGGTTGAGGCAGGGAAAGCTTTATTGTTGGCGCAGCCCACAATGGGTGTGTTCAGACCCAGGGCTGGAGGGTGAACTGGGAGGTGGAGCAAGGGACGGGACTTTTATAGGGTTCCGGGGGAAGGTGCTGGAACAAGGGAGGAGCAAGACTATATAAGGGAAACGGTGGGAGGACACAGGGGTGGAGTATGTAAATGAGGGGTGTGAACATGCCAAATATGGAAGGGGATCGCACGGCGGCAAACAGGGACCAATAGGAAATTGGGAATAAAACTGAGGGAAGTCTGAGGGGAAAATAACAGGGGATTTATATTTATACTATATTTATATAATAATAATTTATATAATAATATTTATATTATTTTAAAACCCAAGAACGCATGATAACAGTGTATTTAACATGCAACAGTTCATAAACATTAAATAACTTCTTTCTTCAACAGTCTCCTCTTCAAACTTCGTTTTCCTCTTCTAATGCTTTTTTCCACTTTTCATAAAGTTGTTTCTCCCATTCTGTCTTGTCCGCTACATCTCTCCCTTCTTTGTTTGAATAAAAAGCCTGCGAAAAACTCTTTGTTAAACATCTTTTAAAACAATAGATAACACATGGAACGAAGATTAGTATTGAAAAAACTATTAACAGAACTCCAATCAATCCCCTTAAAACTTTTCTTGCCCAATCGGGCAGCGAGGGGAAGTGTAACCAATCAAACAGTCCATTAAATCCTTTTTCTTGTGATTAATGAATATTATTGGTGAGTTGTCTAATTTGGTTAATTGAATCATGGATTGGTTTTGCATGATCGCTGAAGTTTAAACAACACAGGCCCTCGAATTCCTGGCATCCGTGCCCATGGGCAAGGAGCAGGAAATTGATGGCCGTGCGATTCTGCAAACTAATTTCCTTTAATGATTTTGAATCGGACAACAGCCCATTGAGTGCCAAGGATGTCACATTGGCCTCTTTGCTGAGCCAGCACCCCATGTGCGTGAGCACAGAGAGTGCATGAGCTGTGCCTATTGCCGGGAATGGAAATGAACCCCAAAAGTTTTTCAACTTGGACCAAATTTCGATGCTGGGGTCACAATCAGGATTCACGTTAATTAAAAAAGGATTTTTTGTAGGTGCGGGGGTACATCTTGCAGCCAATTGTTCCCTATACTTTTTAACTTCTTGTTCCCTTTCTTTTTGTTTCCTCGCTTTTTCATAAGCTGATGAGTACACCATACCAACGGATCTTTTAGGCCGAATTAACAAACTGGATTTAATTTTCACCGGATTGAATAGCGATAATTTGCCAATTGTGCATGGCCCCCCGAGGGGAAAACTAGGAATTCCCCGCCATGCCTTGTCCCCGCAGATAAAAAAGTACCCTTGGGGCAATTTGGAAGGCCGATTGAATCTTTCGGTGTACATGCGATGGGGTTCCGAATTATTGCACTAGATACTAAGATTTTGGTAAATGGGGGAATCCGGATTGATCCTGTGGATAGTAAACCCGTAAGAAGTGTATGCTCGAAACTCAACGCATGCGATGGCTGGCAAAGATCCCATCAGGTCAAACTGTTGAGGTTCGTCTGACAATGGGACCTGCGCTGACAAGACTTGCATAAGGTTAAAGGGTGAAAGGGGCAACTTATCCGTGGTCCACTTTAGGTTCAGGAACTCCTTCTAGTCTCGATGGAATGAGACTGGAACTCCAACTAAACACGTTTTAAAAGGTTTGGACGCACTCTCCAGGGACAAACATAGAGTGTCTGTCTCGGTGACTTTGGCGAGGGACACCCACACGTTGTCTCTGGATTGATGCGCCCACTCAGGCAACTGGACTTGGTCAGTCAGGTTTGGCAGAGTCAGGAGGTGGCTGGTGAGGATGAGGATGGTAGCGACGCTGGTTGGTGATGCAGACGGACCCATCTTGATGGCACCCACGTTGGTCCGTTGTCTGTCTGGATGCAGGCATGTCCTCTCCCCCGAGTTAGCAGAGGGACAGGACCCACCCACTCTCCTGTAACGAGATTTTTAAAGGTTACTAACGCCTTTGAACCATTTGGAATTGTGCTTGGGGAACCAAAATGTTTTTGTACCGAGGTCAAATTATCTTCAAACCTGTTAAGAAAATTTAAAACATAAATCACCTTTTGTAAAATCTCGTGAGGGGTAAAACCTACACTCCCCTTCTTTTGTTTTTTAATCATATTTTTTAGGGTAAAATGGGCTCTTTCAACAATGGCCTGGCCAGTGGGGTTGTGGGGAATGCCTGTCTTGTGGGGAATGCCTGTCTTGTGGCAAACGCCCCACAGCGCTAGAAATTCTCTTGTGGCTGAGGCTGTGTATCTCGGTCCGTTGTCGGTTTTTATCTCTTGAGGGATACCCATATGTGCAAATGCTGTCATGAAGTGTTGGCGCACATCTTTGCTTTTTTCACCAGAATGTGCTGATGGTACAATAAATTTGGAGAACGTGTCAATTGATACGTGCATGAATTTTAATTTGCCAAATTCAGGATCATGTGTAATGTCAGTTTGCCAAATTTGCAATGGGAACAAACCACGAGGGTTCGTCCCTTCTGGAATGATTGGGGAAGCCAATTGACATTCAGAGCAAGTTTTTGTGATTAATTTAGCTTGGGCTTTGGTCATCTCGAACTGCTTTTGGAGTGAGCGAGCATTCTGGTGAAAGAAGCCGTGCAACAGCCTCGCCTGTTCCAGACGCTGTGGGACGATGGTCACTCCCGCAAGATGGTTGGCACGGCGATTCCCCTCCACCACTGGTCCAGGCAGTGTCGTATGTGCTCGGAGGTGTGTTATGAAAAATTTGTGTGACCTGTTTTGGATTAGAAAAAATAATTGTTTTAACAAAGAGAATAAAAGAGGGTTAGATACTTGTTTTAAATAAGAGTTCTCAATTCTCTGAACGATCCCAACAACATAAATAGAATCTGAAACAATATTAACTTCAACCGAAGAAAATAAAGGCTCGAACAACTGCAGAGAGCTCGATGATTTGAGGGGAGCCTTGCACTTGGTGTATGTTCTCTTTCCAGGTCTCTCCCTCTTTCCATGTGACCACAGCGTTCCCTGACCTTCCTGAACCATCAGTGAACACTGTGATCGCATTTTTCAAAGGTGTAACTGAAAAATTATTTTTGAGTTCCAATTGAATTAAATTTAGGCTTCTAAAAAATTTGCATGGTGGTAAATGTACATCCAATTTCCCTGTAAAATCTGCTGTCTGCAGTTGCTGGAGGTGCAGAGTTGTCAGAGGAAGATAAATGGTCTGTGGGTCTTCCCCTGCCAATTCTCTACACCTCAATCTCCCTTTAAATAAAATCCTACTAAGTAACTCAGGAAAAGTAACCAAAGTTTTACTAAACTCATGTGGTAAAAAAACCCATTCCCACAAACACAATTCCGTGTCTTGACGATGTAATTGACCTAGTAAACCGTATGGCTGAAATTCTCCTCGGAATATTATAAAGACTGGTAAAATGTGAGGTAGTTTACAGTGGCATTGTCGAGAGGATATTTGTTGTTCAATTAATTGTAATGCAGATTTGGCTTCTGTTGTTAACTTCCTTGGGGAAGCCAAATCTGGATCTCCTTTTAATAATTTAAATAAAGGTTGTAATTGATCTGTGGAGACCCCCAGAAATGGGCGAATCCAGTTAATATTTCCTAATAGTTTTTGCAAGTCGTTTAAATTTGTGACATTGATTTTCAAAGAAATTTGTTGGGGGACTACTGTTCTCTCTGTCATTGTCAAACCCAGGCACTTCCGTGGTGGTGATTGTTGGATTTTTTCATTTGAAATATGTAAATCGTGAGCAGCAAGGATGTTTACCATTACTTCTAGGATGTCTTGGACCTCTTGGGCGGTAGGACTGCAAATTAAAATGTCATACATGTAATAATAAATTAAAACATTGGGGAAATTGCATCTCACCGGGCTGATGATGTTCAAAACATGATTTTGGCACAGGGTAGGGGAGTTCTTCATCCCCTGGGGAAGGACCTTCCGATGAAAACAACGAAAAGGTTTGGAAATGTTAACAGAAGGAACTGAAAAGGCAAACTTATGACAATCATTAGGATGGAGTCGAATGTGAAAAAAACAATCCTTAGTATCAATAATAACAAGGGGCCAACCTTCAGGTAACATTGTGGGCGAGGGCATGCCAGGCTGAAGCATGCCTAGGGGTTGAATAACTTCATTAATTTTTCTTAAATCATGGAGGAGTCTCCATTGCCCTGAGGACTTTTTGATTACGAACACTGGTGAATTCCAATTACTCTGTGATGGTTCTATATGGTTTTTTGTGAGTTGTTCGTCAACCAATTGATAAGAACACGCAGCTTTTCACCGGTGAGTGGCCACTGGTCTACCCATACAGGTGTTTCGCTCATCCATTGGAGAGGGGGTAGATGCTGCGCTCCAGTGGCCACACTCAAAAATCCAGGGCAACAGAAACTCCCCATTGGGAAAGAACATCCCTCCCCCACAATGTTACTGGAAGGGGTAAAATAAAAGGCTTAACTGAGGAAGACCTTCCCAAGGGATCCACAACTTTGATTAAGGTAGTGCTCTGTTTTGGTGCTTGCGCTCCTCCTACTCCTGTGAGGTGGATTCCTGAAGAAGTGACCGGCCAGGTGGAGGGCCAATCCTTCTCTGCTATGATTGTCACGTCTGCTCCTGTTGTCAAGAAGGCCCTCGACCGAGATGCTGCTTTGTTGGCTAGGAGAGAAAAAGTGACAAGTTAAAAGTGGCTTCTGCGACTGCATAATTTGTGTCCATTGGACTTCTGGGCAGGAATCATAAGTTGTTAGTGTTTCACTTGAGATCTGAGGCAATGGCAACAATCTTGCTATGATTTCTTCACTGGTAAGAGTAACAGGTGGGCTGACAGTATAAATTTTTAGCAAAAAACAACTTGCATGCTGATTAAAAAGCACTTGAGGGAGGATGACGATTCCTTTTTGTGCTGCCTGTATTGAGTTGCTTAATAAATAGATGTTATCTGTCATAATGGGTCGAGAAGCAATAACAGGTAGAGTATGTTGATTTGTGCAGATAATGATGTTGTCGTCTTGAGGAGTTAGGAATATACATGGTGTTAAATGTCCGTCTCCTTGACAACGAACTGCAGAGGGTTCTGCACCGGGTGACAGGGGCAGTGCGGCAGGGACTTCTGTATTTGCGTGCCACTCCCCAGGGAGCTCTTTGCCCCGTTTCCCTGCACTGGATAGCGTTTGATGTTTCGGGGGGATTTGGGTGGCAACGGTTTCCCGTCCACATCAAACTGTGATCTACAGTCCGACAACCAATGTTTGCCTTTACGGCATCTGGGACACATTTGTGGGGTGACACTTTTGGTTATCTTTGGACATTTGTTTCTAAAGTGTCCAACTTCTCCACAATGGTGACATTTTTCCTTTTCTTGGAAAGCGGCTATGAATAATTTTTGTTTGTATTTATGTGAAATGAATTCCCTGCAGGCCTCAATCATACCCTTTAAGGCTGGATTTTTTAAATGGACGAGGAGGTCCCTGCAGTCCTCGTTTGCACGCTCAATGGCCAATTTTTTTAATAATTCATCTTGCGTGATTTTGTTTATGACTTGTTTTGAAATTGCCTCTTGGAGGCGTGTTGCAAAATCTATAAAAGATTCTTTCGGGCCCTCGTGAATTGTTACAAAGGGTTTGGTAGGAGTGGACACGTCAGCTACTGATTTTAAAGATGTTAAAGCGAAGGATTTGCTGCGGTCTAGATCGTCAATAGAAATGCGGGCTTGTTGGTTACGTGATGCGTAGGGGCTCTCACCATATAACCCGTTGATTGTATCCTGGATGGGCACTCTCCGAATAGCTAAGTTTTCCTCCGCATATTTCCTTATCAGTGATTTCCATTCAGAATCGAATAAAGAATATTGCACTGTATTCAGTAGCCCTCTTGTGATGATTCGCAAATCATTGGGCGTTAGGGTGTAAACAGAGAAAAAGGATTCTATCAATCCCATGGTAAAAGGTGCTCCCAACCCGTATTCCTGAATGGCTTTCTTTATATCTTTGAGCACTGGATACGAGAGGGGCTGCCATGTGGGGGGACGTCCTTCTTCCAGGTAGACCGGGAAGGTGTTTAGAAATTGAATGTCCCCTGCGGTTTCTGCTTGCTGATGGATTGAATTCCACCTGCCGCTAGCTCTGCTGTACCGCTTGTGGTTGGCGTCATTCGATTGCATGTGGTCGGTATCGGCACAGGCCGCTGTGGTGTAGGCCACGGCCTGTGCATGGTCGGCGCCATCTTGCCCCCGGATGTTTACACTGAGGGGGCCGCCATGCTGGCGGAAGTCATGGGTGCCGCCATCTTGAATCTACTGACTCTCCCCTTGATGGAACTTCCAGGGTGTGGCTGGTGACGTGGGCGGGGTCAGGGAGGTGGGCCTATCTGTGATATTGAGGGAAACCCATGTCATCTGGGTGATGGTAGGTGTCGTGACGCTGTTTTGTAGGGTGTTAGATTTCCTGCGCTTCCCGAGACCACCATCTTGAGGAGGACCATTTTTCCCGCCTCTTCGGTGTTCACCCTCACAGCTGTCGCCATTTTGTCCTCCTACAGATTGTGGCGCTGATGGGGATGAGGAGCCGCCATTTTGCTCAATAAAATTGTCGCTTTGTGGAGATGTTTTAGTTTGCTTTTTCTCCCTTTCTTTCTGGTGCAGTACAATTAAAATCAATCTCCATACAATCAACGCTTTTATTGCTAATTTTTCTCCGTGATTGCTTTCCTTCCATAATTTTCTTCCAATTTGATCCCAATCATCAACCATTAAATTTTCTGGAATTGACTTTTCATTTTTTGAAATCCATTTTGCTAATGATTTTAGTGAATCTTTGTCAAATTCATGACTGTGCCGGGAAATTAAAGATTTTAAATCATGGTATAAGTTTTTCTCCGGCTTTGTCAGGTGGACTCCCATTTTTCCAAATTATTAGTTTAAAATTAAGGAGGGAGGGCAGGAAAAATTTATCTCTTCCCCAGTGCTCACCTCGATTCCAGATCAGGTGTTTGATAGTTGCCGGCCGGGCTTCTTCGTCCACCAGGGGGGGTTGCTGGAACGCAGTACTCTCTTTCCCATCGCTTTGCTCCAGAGAGGTCAGGCGAGTTCCTCAACATGAGGATCTACAACCCTGCCCCACGTTGGGCGCCATTTATCGCAACCCTATAGGGAAAAAGGGTTGATCCACCTGGCTGGTGAGTCCTTATGGGAATTGTAGGCAGATGCTGATGATTGGTTGAGGCAGGGAAAGCTTTATTGTTGGCGCAGCCCACAATGGGTGTGTTCAGACCCAGGGCTGGAGGGTGAACTGGGAGGTGGAGCAAGGGACGGGACTTTTATAGGGTTCCGGGGGAAGGTGCTGGAACAAGGGAGGAGCAAGACTATATAAGGGAAACGGTGGGAGGACACAGGGGTGGAGTATGTAAATGAGGGGTGTGAACATGCCAAATATGGAAGGGGATCGCACGGTGGCAAACAGGGACCAATAGGAAATTGGGAATAAAACTGAGGGAAGTCTGAGGGGAAAATAACAGGGGATTTATATTTTAAAACCCAAGAACGCGTGATAACAGTGTATTTAACATGCAACAGTTCATAAACATTAAATAACTTCTTTCTTCAACATTCTCCTCTTCAAACTTCTTTTTCTTCTTCTAATGCTTTTTTCCACTTTTCATAAAGTCATTTCTCCCATTCTGTCTCATCCGCTACACAGGGGGATGGAGATGTTTTCACTCGAGGTTCTCACAGGTCCATGTGCAATACAGGGAATAGATTTGATCTGGGTTTATCCATCAGACACTGTCAATACATGTGAGTCACAAAGATGCTTTCGGATCAAGGCATCCAGAACACATTTCTGGTGGGCCTGGGCCTGGTGGAAGGGCTGGGTGTGGACATGTTGGCATGGCCAGGGCTTGTGGGGAGGTGATGCCCTGCCAAGCAAAATGCTGGCAGTTCCCCACCAGAACTGGTGCAGACAAGCCCAGGGGTTGGCACAGGGCAGATTCCTGAGGACAGGGACAAACCCACTGGGAACTACAGGGATGTCTGTAAATCAGAGATCTGGAAATGCAGAGGAGCTGCAAAGGGTCCCCGGGAGCGTGAAAGGCCCTGGGGGTGCTTGTCATCAGAGGCTGAACCTGAGCCAGCGGGTGCCCAGGTGGGCAAGTAGGCCAACGGCATCCTGGTCTGTATAGTGTGGCCAGCAGGAGCAGGGCAGTGATTCTTGCACTGGACTGGGCACAGGTGGGGCCACATGTGGAGTGCTGTGTCCAGTTCTGGGCCCCTCAGCTCAGGGAAGAACATTGAGGGGCTGGAGTGAGTCAAAAGCAGGGCAAGGGTGTGGAGNAGGGGCTGGAGTGAGTCAAAAGCAGGGCAAGGGTGTGGAGTGCCTGTCCTCTGAGGAGCAGCTGAGGGAGCTGGGCTTCTCCAGCCTGGAGAAGAGGAGGCTCGTGACTGATCTTCTCACTGTCTCCAACTTTCTGACAGGAGGATGGAGCCACGTGGGGGTCAGCCTCTTCTGCGAGGCAACAGGCAATAGGACAAGAGGACGTGAGGACCTGCCTGTCAGGGGATGTTTGTCAGGGATAGGAGCAGGACTTTTTGGACAGAAACAGGCATTAGGTATTGACATGGGCTGCCCAGGGAGGTGCTGGAGTCACCGTCCCTGGAGGGGTTTAAGGAAAGACTGGATATGGCACGTAGTGCCGTGGTCTGCTTGACGTGCTGGGGATGGGTGGTAGGCTGGATGCTGCTTGACCCCACAAGTCTCTGCCAACCTCATGGATTCTGGGCTTCTGCGCCATGCCAGCCTTTGGGGACAGCATGCTGGTGGCTCAGAGGCTCTGTCCTTGCACTGCCTTGCCCATCTCCTGGCTGCCAGGCA
>VZRE01009656.1:9891-20729 GCA_013396775.1 Cephalopterus ornatus
GGGGGGTGTCTTTGTCCGATCCTCTCCTCCCGCCCCTCCCCTGCCATCCTTTAACAGCCACTCAGCTCCGGGAGCTCTTGATTGACTTCAAATGTAATTAAATCGTCAGAGCGATGAGCGGCATCGTTCGGGGAGGTTTCATCGCCCGTCGGAGAGCGGGAGGGAGGGAGACAGAGGGGTGTTAATAATGACCTTTTTATTGCTGCGCGGCTGGAAGAGGTTCAGGGGGATTTGTGGCGGCGGAGGGAGGTGGTTGGGGAGCGGCCTCGGAGCAGGCCGGGGTGGGGTGTTGGGATCGGGGAGGGTGAGTCTGAGTTTTTTGGCTTCAATCCCAAAAGTCCTGGGAGAGATGGGGGGTGTCCCGGTATGGGTATCCCATGGCGCTGTCCCGCTGTTTGCTTGGGATCAGCCCCCAAGGGATGCAACAAGTGACAGGATGAGAGGACACGGCCTCGAGCTGTGCCAGAGGAGGCTCAGGTTGGACATGAGGAGGAATTTCTTCATGGAAAGGGTTGTTAAGCATTGGAAGGGGCTGCCCAGGTAGGTTTGGAGTCCCCATCCCTGGAAGTGTCCAAGGAATGACTGGACGTGGCACTCAGTGCTCTGGGGTGGATGACAGCGTGGGGGTGGGTCACAGGTTGGACTCGATCTTGGAGGTCTTTTCCAACCAAAATCCTGTAATTCTATTTAAGGAACACCCCGCCCAGACCTTCCCTGTGGCCCATCTGACCTGTCTCTGGATATTTTCCGGATGCTCCAGGCCTGCTCTGGGACAGGGAAATTTCTCATCCTGCCTTTGCTCTGCCAACGGCCTTTGCATCCCTGATCCACGGGGAGCAGGAGCCGCTCGTGTGGGTTCATAAACATCTCCCACCACATCCCGAGGGCATGTGGGGAACAGGGAGGAGCAGAAAGCCGAGCCCCAGAGTCAGGATTTCTTGTTTGATCCACAGCATTTCCTCTGAGAAAGGAGGGAATTCTTGCACAGTCAGGAACACCCAAACTCAGGACAAGGACTTCTCGTCTCTTCCTCGCTGTCTCCCATCGCTCTGCTTTAGGTCCTCTGGGGAAACACTGTTTTCCTGAACTATTTTCCTGGATGATATTTCCAGAACTGGTGCTTTCAGCTGATGCTGACTTTTTTTCCCCCCTCCCTATTTTATCTATTTATTTTTTTATTTATTTTTTTTTTTAATTCCACCAGAAATCACTTCTGCTCTTTCCTCTACATCTGGGCAAAATAAGTCCCTTGGGGAGAGGAGGTTTTTCCATGAAGGGGTTCTTCTCACCTAAAACCTGTTAGATAAAACCTCCGAGTTGATCCTCTCTACAGTGCTACTGGTTCCAGAAACTTAGGGAATCTTTTCACTTTATCTTGGTAATTTCCTTGTTTCTTTTGTGTTTCCCCCCCCCCCCCCCCCTCTCCCGCCCGCCCCCGGGGGTGCCTTGNCCCCCCCCAATTTCTCGCTGAGCCGTCGGGGTTTGTTGAGCTCGTGGGGTTTGGGTTTTTTTTGGGGTAATCTGCGCAACTTATACTTTTCTTTTAACGTTGTGTTGGGCTTCAGGACTGACGGCTCCACTTGTAGCCTGATCCAGGGAAGCTCTGGAAAACTCCTACAGTGCGAGGAAAGACCCCCCCCACACACACCCCTTGGTGTAATCCAAGGAAATGTGGGGCCACATCCAAACTCTTTGCTGGAGAAACAAGAAGCACAGTTTGGACTTGGGTGATACCCGACGGGACTTTAGGTCGAGGATGACTTTGAGGTTCATAAATGGTGGAGGCTTCGCTGTGTCGGCCTTTTTTGCAGGTGCTGTTCGTTGCAGAGGAGGATCCAGTGGTGGGATGGCACCCTCCTGTCTCCTAACTGGTTTTACACAAGCCTGGCTGAGTTTTACTAAGCCGTGCTTAAGACTGGATCCAGTGAGACCCGAGGAACGTGCTGCTGGCCCACACTGGTGTGCTCAGGCCTGGCTGGAGGTGTGTGGAGAGGACAAGGCCCCGGTCACACAGACAAACATTTGCTTAGGGTCTATGAGGTCTGAAAACGGTGCCAGTGAGTTAAAATTTGGGCCTTCAGGAGCAGGACATAAACACTGAGTTCTCCTTTGTGCTCAGACTCTGCCTGAGTTTCAGAGCCCAGTTGCGTGACCTGTGGCAAGGCAGAACCTCCTCGTCCACCTCACTCTTGTCACCTGTCACCTCAGGCCACGCTGCCTCCGTTCTCACCGTGCTTTGAGGTTCACAGGTGAACCACAGGATGGGGCTGTGGATGAGTATTTCCTCAGGAAAAGAAGCGTGACTGAAAGGTTTGGGGAGTGCAGAAGGCCTGGCTTCCAGGAAGGAGGTATCTCAAGCAGCATTCCTTGTGCTGGGAGCTGGTTCAGGGACTGTTTCCAGAGGGAGGAAAACGTCTCCCGTTTTGCACTGAGAAGCAGATGTTGGTGGAAAGGGGAGCTGTGACCCTCCCCGCACAATTAGAGCTGTTTTTCAGAGAGCCACGGGGTGATGAGGCCCTGACAGAGCATCTTCTGTCACTTCTGGCTTGTCCTCCTTCTAGATTGGAAGCCTGGCTGGGCCACTGTGTGTCCCCGTGGCACCTCTTGTGGTGCTTTGCTGTTTGCTCCAGTAAAATCACCTCCCCGCTGCTGTTTCCTCAGCCTGGGAGAAGATCCTCGGACCAACTCAGGAGTGGACACCCCTTGAGGTGCCTTTATGCTGGATCACACACATGGAATGAACTGGGTTGGAAACGACCCCTGAGATCATCGAGTCCAACCCGTGCCCCAACCCCACCTTGGCCCCCAGCCCATGGCCCCGAGTGCCACGGCCAGGCTCTGCTTCAACACCCCCAGGGACGGGGACTCCACCCCCTCCCTGGGCAGCCCATCCCAAGGGTTGATCCCTCTCTCTGGAAAGAACTTCTTCCCCATGTCCAACCTAAACCTGCCCTGGCACAGCTCAGGGCCGTGCCCTCTTGTCCTACTGCCGGTTCCTGGGAGCCGAGCCCGACCCCCACCTGGCTACGATGATGCTCTTGGTTTTCTGTTCCCATGGCCGCCACGGGACCACCGACATCCCACGGAGCTGCAGCTGAGGAACCACCTCTCCCACGTCCCGGAGAGCCGGGAGAAGCCACGCCACGTGCGGAGTGGGGTCCCCACGAGTGGTGAGACGAGGCAGAGCCCGCTGGAGCAGCTGAGGGGGCGGGGAGGGGGTGGGGAGCGGATTAAAATTCTCGTTTCTTCACGCTGGGTGAGAATGATACAGTGGATTAGGCCGGGAGCTGCTCCTGGCTGCGGTGCTCTGCTGAATTAGCAACATGTTTGAATGAGATAAAAGGGGCAGCTTACCCCAGCGCCCTCGTTCCACTAATCCCACTACAGCTGTGAAATGAATAGCAGCAGATCCTCTTTACTCCCTTCACTGACTATTTTCTACCCTTGAGACCGATGCAGCTTTGCCAAACCTGGCCCCGCAGGCGCGTTCCTGCTCTGGACGGATGCTCTCTCCTCTGGGAAGGGCCCTATCCCGGGGCTTCTCGGGGCAGGGGGGCTCTTGGGAGAGCGGGAAGAACCGGGGAGTGGGGCTGGTTGTCCTGGGAAGAGCTTGTCCACCTCACTTTTCGCCTCGCTTGTCACCTGACACGATTCCTGGTGGCCGCGGTGTCCGGCCACCGATGTGCTGGAGGAGGGAGAACACGGCCCCGCTCTAACAGGTCACCTCGGCAGCGTGTGAAGGGTGGCTTTTCTTCCTGTTTCCTCCTCTGGGAATGTGTCAGGCAGCTGAAGTGAGGATGCTCCTTGGTCCTGCAGCCGGGGCTGACTCGGGTTGGCTTTGCTCCCACCCCACCTGCACTTCGCTGGTGACACTTTGCCTCGTGGTGGCACCTCTTGCTTGTCCACGGTCATCCCAAGGGACTGATCACTGCTCGAGGGACGTGGATAACGTCTCCTGTCTCATCCTCAGGGAGTGTCCTAGTGCAATTCCATCTCCTTCAAGTGGGTCCCAGTGTGGCTCCGACCCCTCTTTCCCACGAGGATGCGAATGTTGCAGCGCAGACCTTGGGATAATTTAGGACCACAAACCCCATCTCTGCTCGTGCAAAGGAAGGTTTCTGGGAGAAGATGAGAGAAGGAGACTGTAAATAACCAGGACAAGATCTTAGAGGTGTTTGAACATGACCTCAGATGCCTTTTCCAACCTTAATGATTCCGAGATGCTGCATGATAGCGCTGGGAGGAAAGGGCTGGGTCTTGGGGTCTGCTGACCTGCTCCGGGCACTGAAATGGATTCTCACCTTGTTATGACAGCCCAGGAGTCACATCAGCTGGATGTCCGTCCACTGGAGCTGAAGAGCTCCAAGGTGTCCCTTTCCCAAGTCACTTAAAGGCTGGGATTCATCCCTTCAGTTTTGGGAGTCGTCCCACGGGTGTATCCATCTGAGTGGGGTGTTGAGGCTCCTGTGACACCCAGAAGTTCAGATCTGTGCCATCCATGAAGCTGAGAGAGTAAATTGTCCACTCAGGTGGAGTTTTCTGCTTTGGGAAGAGTGGAAAAATTCCCTCAGCTCCATGAATTTTATCAGCTCATTCCCTGTCAATGGGAAAAGGGCAGGGGCATGAGACAGAGGCATCTCCACTGGAGACAAGAGGTCTAGCCAGAGGAATCCCATCAAACTCCCTTTTATCCAGACGTCCGTGAGAACACACCTGCTGTAGGATTGGATCCTTTGATTGCACAGGGATTTGGAGGCTGGAAAAGGTTTGGTGCCTTTTCCTCAAAAATCTGTGTGTTCGGATTCAGAAACAGTTCAGAAGCAGTTCAGCTGGAAATCACTCTTCCAGAGGAAGGTTCAGGAGGGCCCACAAGGATCTGAGATGGCGTAATTCATCTCATGGAGCTCCATCCTTGCTCCTGCCACGTAAGACATTTCACCTTTCTTGGGTTATTCCTCTCCTGCAATAACTCCCAAATCCAAATAGTTTGATAATTGGGCTGTGTCTCGCTGAGAGAATTTATTCGGGTGGTCTGAGTGTCCAGGACATCTCCTGGTGACCCGCGGATCTCAATCTAATCGTCGCCTTTTCCTCGCTCTGTGGGACATGTGGTGTCCCCCTGGGCATTCAGTGCTCCACCAGAACTGTCCCCAACCCGCAGTTGTCCCCTCAGCCTCCAAAAGAGCAGTTCCCAGATTTCAGCACGATGAGCCCAAAGCGTGTTTCCAGGAGGAGCAGCTCTGGTCCCACCTTCTCCGGGGTGTGGCTGCTCCCAGATGCAGCCGTGGAAAAGCCTCCTGAGAGCCAGGGGAGGCCGAGGAGGATGACCTGGCCCTGACCTGGGTTTGAATTTTGGGTTGGACTCACAGAATCACAGAACCATTAAAGGTCAGAAGAGGTCTCCGAGATCGTCAAGTCCAACCTTTGATTGAACACCCCCACGCCAACCGAACTTCAGCTCCCCTTAAAATTTTTCGGGGTTGAGTTCGAAGCTCCATGAGCAGAAGGTCACTCTGGCTCCTTTGGGATGTCCTGGGCAGAGACGGCGCCTTGCCCAAGGGTCCCAGCTCCTCATCCTCTGCTTGGATCATCAGCTGAAGGCGGCAGATCCAGATTTGCATCCCTGTTTGTGTGTGATCCCCCTCCAGCATCCCACAGAGGTGGAATCCTTCACATTATCCATTTCAAAGACGTCTCTATTAACAGGACAATGGAAGAATAAGCACTTTCCTTTATTCATTTACCCTCTGTCTGATAATATCATATTGATGATAATTTTCCTTTAATGGCCCATTTGCAGTAATTATGATGCAGCGGGTGAGTAATTGGAGCTGACGCCCCACGGAACTCGGCAAACTTAATTCACTTCATTGTCTGAGAGGGAGGGAGGGAGGGAGAGGAGGGAGACAGGGAGAGGACAATCCCACAGGCCTCTTTCCCTTCCCAAACAGTCAGTAGGGAAAATAATTGCTTCTTGGTGCTTCTTGTTCTGTGAGGCAATTTGTGCCTTTCCCTCTTTCTTCCCTTTCCTGCCAGTTCCCAAATTTGCCTCTTCTGGAGCGTGGTCTCCTTTGCAAACTCACGTTCCCAGTTTTCAAGCTCTAGCAGGATTCCCGCATCGCTGCGTGCTTTTTCTCATCACCTACCAGCAGGATCTCCATGGAGTTATATCATGGAATTATTAAATCGTTTAGGTTGGAAAAGCCCTCCGAAATTATTGAGTCCAGCCGTTGACCCAGCACTGCCGAGGCCACCACTGACGGTTGTCCCCAAGTGCCACATCCGCAGGGTTTTTAAATCCCTCCAGGGATGGGGACTGCACCCCTGCTCTGGGCAGCGGCTGTGCCAGGGCTGGACAGCCCTCTCCGTGAAGGAATTTTTCCCAATATCCAGTCTAAACCTGCCCTGGCACAGCTTGAGGCCATTTCCTCTCGTCCTGTCGTCGTTCCCTGGGAACAGAGCCCGATCCCACCCGGCTCCCTCCTCCAGAGCCTCCTTTACTCCAGGCTGAGCCCCCCCCAGCTCCCTCATGGCATGATCTGATTGTCTCCTGGTCCATCCAGGAATATATCCTTGCTTGGGAGAAGGGAAACAGTCCGTCCTGGATTTTAGGCTCTTGGGGCAAAAGTACCGTGGCTTAACCCATCAGCCGCTCACTCAATCCCCAAAACACAGTGGGAAGGGGAGCGAATTAGGGAAAAAAGGGAAAACTGGTGAGTTGAGATAAAGTTTAACAGCAGAGAAATAGAAGGGGAAATAATAATAATAATAATCATAGAATCCTGGAATGGTTTGGGTTGGAAGAGACCCTAAAGCTCATCTAATTCCAACCCCCCTGCCATGGGCAGGGAGACCTTGACCGGCTGAGGCTGGAGATGGGATGAAGTTTGGAGGAGGATTCTCTTGGTAGTGACTCAACCAGCCCGCCCCAATCCATTTGGGATCATCCAGTGGGAGCTGGGGATCATCCAGTGGGAGCTGGGGATCATCCAGTTGGAACTGGGGCTGCAGAGAGAGCAGCAAAGGCACAAAAGGGAGATTTGGACAGGCAGAAAAATCTGTGTACGTTCTTAAAGCAGAGCAGATATAAAACCATCAGGTTCATCACTAGTCTGGAAATTGGATCGGGATGGAAATGAACATTTCTTTATGTACTCCAGCAGATTGATTCCTTGGGAAAGAAAAAATGACTTAGGCCAATTGAGCAATTGGCTCACAACAATTGGTTGTGAGGGAGCTGCGATATTTTGTTTCAGTCAGAAACACTCCGAGTTGGCTGCAAATTTTGTCTTTTTTTTTTTTTTCCTTTTAATTCAAGATGAATTTCCCTCCTTGTCCCCGGCTGCGGAATGAAAACGGCCCTTTTAATGCCTTTCCTTCCATTTTTAATTTCTTGGAGTTAGGGAGGGGGAACTTAAGCACCCAAGAACTCGATGGGATCGAAAGGCGGCTCAGAAATGCTTCGAGAGCGTTAAAACCCCATTTTATTTATTTATTTAATTTTTTGGGGGGCTGTAAGGGATTTTTTTTTTCCCTTGGAAAAGCTCTCCCCAAGCTCTGCTCTCTGGGAGATGAGTGGGTGATGAATTCTGCAGCCACATGTAGGCCAACTGGGGTCTTTGCAGATCTGGGGTGAAGATCAACCTTCTCCTGCCCCCGGATTTGTGCCTCCTCCTCACTGAGGGGTTGCCTCCAAGTTCAGCATTTTCTCCAAGGCTTCATTTCTGTAAATAAGAGAAATTAAGGTCTTTGATTTTTCTCACGTGTGGCTCCAGGCTATCTCCTCATCCGTCTCCCGCCCTTTCACGGAGCTCGAGCAGCTACTTGGCCCATCTTTCCTCACCCATGGGAAACAGCTCACGGGAAAATGGGATGTGGTGCTCCTGGGCCCTCGTGGTTGAGTTTTGCCCCTGTTTCTTGGGACAGAGTCCTGAGACCGGGACGTTCTGGGGTTTGCAGCAAGGTCTCAGAGGTGGTTCAGAGGTTTCCTGGAGGGACTGAGCACAGATTAACCCTGACAAGTGTCTTCTCCACCTGGGGTGAGCCTGGGTGGCTTGAGATGTCCTGACCCAACTCTTCATCCCTGGAAGTGCCCAAGGCCAGGTTGGAGCAAACCTGGGATGGTGGGAGGTGTCCCTGCCCGTGGCGGGGGGCTTGGAATAAGATGGTCTTTAAGACCTGTGCAGGGCCAGGGGTTGGACTCGATGATCCTTGGGGGTCCCTTCCGACTTGAGCCATTCCGTGAATCCAAGACCATGTCCAGGGAAGAGCCTGGAGTTTCTCACATACCTGGAGGTGATGCTACAGCAGGGTGTGGATCTGCCTCTAGATGGAATCCTACCTGGATGCTGGGCTAGTTGCCTGCCTGTGTGGGATGTTGACGTGGGAATCGCGCTGTGGGAGGTCCAGGCTGTCCCAAATCCTTGGGATCAGCACTGGTTGGAGATCATGAACTTAAACAAAAGTAAAGGCACCACAGCCCCTGCCTCACAAATTTGTGAGCTGAGATAAAAACGGTTCCAGGAAAGGAATGGGAAACAATAATAGTCATCATAATAATCACGGAAGGGACCTTAAAGATCATCCAGTTCCAACCCCCTGCCATGGGCAGGGACACCTCCCACCACCCCAGGTTGCTCCGAGCCCCGTCCAACCTGGCCTTGGACACTTCCAGGGATGGGGAATCCACAATACTCCGACACCTGATGCGAGAAGCAGCATCTGATGTTTGCTTTATAAACAGATCCGGCTTCCCCACCCCGTGCTCAGATCTGGCCAGTCCTTCCCAAATGACAACTCTGGCTCTGTGGGAACCAGGGATGTTCGCAAGAATTAATAGGAAACCTGTTTGTTAGCCCAGGAATTTAGGAGTCATTTAGGCAGGTGTTGGATGCCCAATATTTTTATCTTTGCCCTCAGTGGTCTTGGTGGGAGAATAAGGTGGATATGGACCTCGTGTGCTGCTGAAACTCCGCTCAAAACTGGGCTTGTGTTGTGTTTAAGCAGGATTTCTTCAGGATTAATGGTTATTCCTCCTCTTCTCCATTACTCTTGATAACTGGGATATTCTCCTCCAGTGAAGGCTGAAGGATAAACCCTTTTACAAGGGATCGATATGTCAGGGTGGGGAGTTTCTCAGTATCCAAAGAGCCTGAACTCTGCCCTTCACTAGTCCCTGCAGACTTCCAGTCACATTTCAAATCGTTGGAAATGGGGGTGGAATCTGTATTTGCTTTTCATGGATGAGTATCAATATTCCCCCCTCCCCCCTTTTAAAAATAACTGAGTTTATTTTCTTCCCTGGTTTTGAAGTTCCCGATGAAGGAAAACTGGGGTTCGACAGGACGGGAAAATGCCTGCGCCAAATAACGGCGAAAAAACATTATCGAATATATCAAAATTTTAACTTTAATCTACCGAGCTATGAGGGAGATGCAGGAGGTCCACAAGCGCAGGATCCTTCCACCTTTTTGGCTGGAGATCCTGGGACAGCGAAGCTGTGACGGAAACACCAAGAGCTGGATCAAAATTCCTGGAGAATCTCGTCTTTTCCCATCCCCTCACCGAGGAATCATCTTTATTTCATGGAGGGTTTTTTTTGTTTGTTTATTGGGGTTTTTGGCTGTTATTTTTTTGGGTGTTGGTTTTGGTTGTTTGTTTTTCCATGGACACTATCCCTTGCCGTGTTGGCTGTGGGATGTCCCCCAGTCCGGGTGTGTTCTGTCTCTCTCGCAGATTTTCCCATTTATCTAATTTTTTTTTTTCCACAGGAGAGTCTTGAATCAGGAAACTCACTCCGGGCTGATCCTTGGGGAAGCAAATCCGTCCTCTGAACTCAAAGGAAAGGCCTTTATTCCCTTAATTTTTTGATTCTGAGGAAAACTATCATGGAATCCTTTCGGTTGGAAAAACCCTTCTGAGATCATCGAGTCCAACCATTCCCAGCACTGCCAAGGCCACCACTGACTGTGTCCCCGAGTGCCACATCCACATGGCTTTCAAATACTTCCAGGGATGGGGGATTCCACCACTGCCCTGGGATTCCCGTGCCAGCGCTGGACAGCCCTTTCCATGAAGAAGTTTTCCCTAGTATCCAACTAAATGTCCTCTGGTGCAACTTGGGGCCGTTCCCATTGTTCCCTGGGATAAGAGCCTGATCCCCACACTGGCTCCCCCCTCCTGTCAGGGAGTTGCAGAGCCAGAAGGTCCCCCCTGAACCTCCTTTTCTCCAGGATGAGCCCCCCCCCAGCTCCCTCAGCTGCTCCTGGTGCTCCAGCCCCTTCCCCAGCTCCGTCCCCTTCCCTGGGCGCGCTCCCGCTGGTTTTTCCAGGGGAATATTGTGGAAATCAGCATCATAGGCTTTACAAAACTCCAGGCAGACACACCCCCAACCTTTCCCTCATCCCTTAAGGGAGTCACCTCGTCAGAGAAGAAGCATCCCGTGTGACCCCTCTCTGGGACACTGGGATCCATCTATTCCATAAGAGCAGCTGATATTGTTTTTGGGGGGGGGGAAATGGTGTTTTCCTTCCCAAGGGGTGATGCTTCTATGTGGTCATTCCTTTTTCCCACTGCTCCCTTGGAGCAGCAAAATCTCTTGGGTTCGGCCTTTGGCCGGGATCAGGATGGATCGGGATGGAGAGCAAGAACCCAAACCTTCTGTCTCCACCTTACCTGAGACCCTCTGGTAGCTTGGCCGCCTCTCCCTCCCCACCCTGCCGACACCTTCCCGTTTATCCCGTGGCCCTTAACGAGGATGCCGTGACTAATTGGGCCATCCCTGATGTTCCTTCCAACCGAGGAGCCAACGGCGCTGAGCGAGTCCCGCGCCCCCCCCC
>VZRE01009657.1:0-37980 GCA_013396775.1 Cephalopterus ornatus
TAGCCTGTAAATGGTGTTCTTCTAAAGTCACCTATTGGACAACAGTTTATGAATGCTCAGGCATCTACGGATTATAATGTGAACATTTTTTAGTTTGGGGATAAAAGGCAGTTTTTAGGGACAGTTGACGACTTTTATTTGACTGCCTCTTTACATTTTTGGAAAAACAAAATGCTCTAAGCATGCTAAGCCCATCTTCAGGGGAAAATTATGTTCAAAATAAATGACTTGAAAAAGTAAATTTGATATGAGCAAGTCAGTGGAAATCTTGAGGAAGAATATGTATTTAAAAGAATTCAGGCACCCAGAATAAGTTTCTTCATCCATAGCAAAAATTCACAAATATAAACATTTTCTTTAATTTTTATTTAATATTACATTTTCTAGAATATGAATTTGCATCTACCATAAACACAGTAACACACAGGTGAAAATATTTACTAAGGACATGGAAATAAGTGATTAAAAAAGAAGGGTACAATTGCATTGGGACTTAAGCATTTCACATCCTGGAGACATAGTCTCTCTGCTGACATGCTTAAAAATACGGATACTTCCTTAAAGCTGTGGGATGCAGTGGTACTGACATATTTGTATTTCTCTCCTTTTTTTTTTGTGCAATACAGATATGTAGATATTTGAAGAGGTAAGTAAACAGTTTCTTGATCTATAGATCCTAAAGCAATACTTACATCTCTTCATGGGTGTCCGTTATGAGTCATTTCTGGGCATGGCTGTAATGATAATTTCAGGCACCAGTGAGGAAAAAATTTAAGTTTTTCTGCCCCAAAGAGTGCAGTGTGAGCTTCAGTAGGGGAGTACATCTTTTTAGAGGCCTACAAGAAAGCCTACATCATTTTACAGACCTGAATCCTTGTTTTTAAACAGAGATACTCCCACCTAACAATAATACCCATTCACAGGAGAGAAACGTCCTGTCCTAGAAAAGGCTTCATCTAACTTTGAAACCCTATCTCTAAGTGAAACAGTGCCAGTTTGGCGTTTGGCATTTGGCATTTGGCAATGACTTGAACGTTACCATCCACATTCAGGTTTATCAAGATTCATTGCCCATGATAGAAGAACATAGTGAGCCAAAACTAAAACTTTCCTCCAAGTGTTCTATGAATTTGCTATAAACTGTGAACATTTTTCAGACAAATCACCTAAATCCAGAACCCAGGTATGTGCAGGATTTTGCATATCAGTGGGATTTTGAAAATCTACAGACTTATGAGGCTGTGACCTATCTTGGCCAAAACTGTTCTCGTTTCTCCTGCATCACTCAAAACAAAGTACATGAAAGGTTTGGTGGTTTTTTTTGTTTGGTTTTTGGGGTTTTTGTTATGCATATTAAGTAGGGGGAAAAATCACATAATACCTTCAGGCTAACTACATTTTTGGACAGTGATTTGCTAGTCGATGGTTAACTGCAAATTGCTAATTAAGTTCATTGCAGACAACTGGAGATTGAGGCAGCCAAAATTAGAGGCTATTCCTGAAAATAAGTCCCTAATTCATGTGGAGTTTATAAGCTTACGGTTGTAAAGCACTCAACACTATCTGATTAGAGTTGCTATTCAAAGTATTATATTTTCATGTGTTTGAAACTTCCAGGAAAAAATAAGCCTTTCCTTTGTTCTTCTAGTTGGACTGTCAGCTGTGAGGGGGTGGGTATGTACTACAGCTTCTTCTGAGGAATGGTGTAGGGACTATTCCACTAAACTTGAGATTGCCTTCACAAGGGAGAACACATGGACAACCAATGTACGATCATAGGTAAGTAAAACTTTTTTACCGGTTCAAAGATTGTGCATGTAAAATATGAACTTCAGTGACCTTTCACATTTTTAGTTTTTGTGATGTTTCTCCTCTCTGTTCTTGAGGTCCCATCCAGTCTGAATTTCAATGCAGTGTAGCTGACACAATAGGCCATATTTTTCCATTAGACATACAATGGCAGAAAATATTTGATGTCACTGCAGGTTATGTATATGCCTATAAGGAAACTTTGTCCTACTGTAGTTTTCTATATTACTACATATTTTCCAACAATAATAAAGGGCAGCCTCTGCTTGTCTTTCGAAGTACAACTTTGTGGCCCAGATTCCAAAGGCTTTGGCTGTGTTGTAACTCAGTGTGGAACTTAAAATAGAGAAGGGAAGAATCACATTTGCACAATAGAAGTGCTATTTTCTTATAAAAAAACTGCTCTTCACATGCTGGGGGATAGGGGTGGGGAGGAGGGACAGGATATGCCCATTCAATAGTTAAGTAGTTTTTCCACAGTACCGTATGACACTACATCACAAATGGTGTCATATATCCCCACATCACAAGTCTTTCCAAAATTATGACGTACAATGATACATACTACTTGAAGTGAAAGAAATCAATACCTTAAACTGACCAACATAAAAAATACTTTACAGAGATTGTGGCCTGCAGATCCATGAAAACTCACCGATTTGACTGTAAAGTCATTGTTTTAACAAGTCCTGTTTTACAGTCTGTCAAAATGAGCTGTACAGCCTGTGTATTGTATATAATTATCTCTTCTGGTTTCATTTCATACACCAGGGCTTGGAAGGTATTCAAATTTTCAAATTCAAAATTCAAGTTTTGTTTAAATAAAGTGTTTTAATTAGCCTACTAATAGAGTAATTCACTCATCACAAGCATTCCAAGATGCTTTATATGCACATTTCTAATCAATTACATTGTACATTTTTGTAGATCTTATTTTTTTTTCTTTTTTTTTCCCCAGGGGATATAAGAAAATATTTTTTTTCCCATTTACATTTTTCTGTTATGATTTGATTACAGATCAATATGTTAGACTATCTGAAGCCTTTAGAAGATACTATGAGTTCAGAAGAGAAATCCTTTCCTTCTTATGAAGATAAAGTCTAGTTAGAAATTTACATCATATTTTTAACAGTGGGTTGGGGTATAAGTAAAGAGATAAAGGATAAAATTAAAGGTATTTATGAGAGTGTCTGTACTTAGCTAAAAAAAATTACTGAGTAGTTATCACATTTTCAAACATAATTGCTAATGTTAGGCAGCTAAAGGGGTATTTGTTTGGTTTGGGGAGTATAAGCGTTTTAAGCTAATAAGTTACAGAAGGCTACCCTTTTTTCTTTTTTCTGTGATCGTTTCTTCTACACTTAGGTCTTACTCTTCTCATTTAGACTTGCATATATCTTTAGGATCACATATCTCCTTGTTTTTTTTCACCAATGACTAGGAGATAACTAGAAATATAAGTGGGAGCATTCCTGTAGTCATGAGTCTTGGTTAGATTTGTTTAAAATACTTTCTTGGGGTTTTTTTTTTGTTTGTTTTGTTTGTTTGTTTTGTTTGTTAGTTTGTGTTTTGTTGGGGTTTTTTTAGTTGATTCCAGTAAATGTATGTTTGTACTTAAAAATAAGTATACATTACTTGAGTACAAAGGAACTCACCCATGTGATTCTGAAAAATTTGCAGTAACAAAATGAATTCAGGTTATGACTTACTGGAAATCAAAGATGTCTATTAGAACAACTGAAAAATAATAAGGTAAAGTTCTTGTTGACTTTTACCACATGGAGCTTTTTTTCATATTTGAATACTTAAAGATTATGTTGCATGAATTTGAAATTTTTCAAATATAAATGTGATTTAATTTCTGTTTATAGGAGAATCTTTTCTGATATATTTTTATTTTTTTTCCACTAGAACTTTTGGTTTATATTTTATTGTCCTAGGATTGCAATCCAGTCAAACTCTGGATTGTGGGTGTCTCATCCACAGCTCTTTGTTAATACATACTGTGTCATACATTATCTGCAGTGCATGGAGTTTTTTTATTAACACTCAGAATGAAAGAATGGCTGATTAGCCTGACATAGAAAAATTATGTGAATGGTATCATGAACATAAATAGGGAATGCTTGCACGCTGTTACTTATAAGAAGGAGGAAAACAACTATGAAAATTAGTAGGTATCAGCTTTTAACTACTTCTATGGCACATGTAACTGAACCATGGAACTGAATAGCACAAGATTTTCTTCAGGTCAGAAGCATAAATGAGTTCAAGCATTGAGTAGGTAAGACATGGAAGAAAAATCCCGCATGATGGCTATTAATCCAAAGATCTCTCTACAGCCATTATCTCAGAAAGACTTACAGTTCAGGTTGTCAGAAAGTAAACCAGTAGCAGTATTCATGACATCGCTTACTGTTCATATGGTCTTGTCTCAAACTGATACTCTCGGCTACTGTTAGAACCGGCATTTTCATATTCGATGTCTTTTTGATCTCAGATCAGATAGTATGTTGCAAGTCATGTGTGAGCTGCAGAGGGCCACCATTAAGCCTGGAGCATTGGTTAGGCTAGCAAGGGTCACTAGTTCTTCACTTTTAAACCCATTGGAAACATTCAGAAATCATACTTAAAGGTGTTTACAAACAACACAGTGATGAAAATAGAAGACTCTGCGGTACCAGAATAAAATCAGAAAGAACATACCTAGTTCATCTACTAAATTAATATAAAATTATTTGTGGGCTTCTGTGAGCTTTGAGACAGGTAGCAGAGAAATGATTCCAGAGACAACATTGGGTTTTTATCTTACTGAAACCCATACCTCATTAACATGCACATCCTTCCCTGTTTGTCCCTCTATTTGTTCTATGTAAACAACTTGAAATAGTTGGTTTCCCCTTGTGTTCAAACAAGCAAAGATCTTTGATACTATGAAGTAAATTAGTAACAGGTGAAAGACCATGTTTAACAATGCTGTGACAAAACAGCCCTTTGTTTTAAAGTATTTGTCCTTTAATCTTCCTTAATTCCCAGCAGATAATAACTGTTGTCTGTCACAAGAATTCACACATATCAATTTTTCTGAAGCTCCTGCATAGTAAGAATAAACATGAAAAAACAGTATAGTAACTTTATATCATATGCGGTAAAGACGCATGACGGAACACATGAAATCATTGAGATTTACATGGGCACATTTGGCTTCTTTTTTCGTATTTACTTGAATTGCACAATAGAAAGTGAATTAGATTATCTCACTCTAAGGATAAACTAGAATACACATGGGCTGTGATCAAATGCAGTTAGAGTCTTTGTAGTGTAGAAAGAGACTGTAACTTACATTGCTCTTTATAGATTTCAACTTTGGATTATTAAATTCATGTCTTTCTATGTGCTTTGTCACCATTGCCTCTGTGCATTTTTGAGGCTTCTTTTCTCATACACAAAGAAGGTGGAGGTTTTTTTTGGTTTAGGTTTGGTTTGGGTTTTTTGTTTGTTTGTTTGTGGTTTTGTGGGTTTTTTTTTTTGTTTTGGGGGAGCAGGGGAGTTTGTTGTTGGGGTTTTTTTTTAAGGTATTCTAAATAAGTTCCTACCCATTACAAAAAGTCCTCTAAAAGGCAAATATCCTCTTCAGATTTAAATTTCCCTTGAGAGCCACATTTACTTCTTGTATTTTCAATATTAAAAATATTCCCCAATTTTTCCTTCAATGAATACATTTATATTCTTACTATTAAAAAAAGACCTGAAAAAACAGATTAGCTCATTCATAGCCAATTTAAGTTACAATCTCAGTAACTGCAACACCATTATGTTTGCTTTCAGAAACAGAGATCTCTACTGAAGATTGTTATCAAGACCTTAGCAGTTGTTCCTAGCTGCTGAGTTCTGCCAAAAAGAAAAAAAGAAGTCCTATCACATCACCATACTTTCTAAAAGAATTTTAAATACTAGTATTTTAATCTAACTCATTGCACTAAGAAAAACGGAAACTCAACACAAATCAGCTTTAAGATGGCCTGCAACGTATCTTTTTCTAGGGTTTGATGGGTAAAAATCAAGAAAGTTAGGGGAAGAAGAGTGGCCAAAAAAAAAAAAAAGAAAAGGAAAAGGTAATGGAATGTAGCAAACTATAATTTAGCTTCTATACAAAGGTTCCACATTATTTTTTTCTTGTTATTTGCATGAAAAACACGAAAACCATTACTGACTTTTATTAAATGTGTCAATGGTCAAGACTGAGTGAAAAAAGAATATTAGTTAGAGCATCAGTCTGATGGAAATAATAAGAAATATTTTTCCTACTATTTCTCCATCAGTAAAAAAAGATACTTTCTACATAGAATTTAAGAGCTATTCTCTGCATGTGTGAGACTTGTGAGACTAGTATATGTCACAGTCTGAAAATGAGATGTTATATTTCGCTAGTATGTAACATAAAACAACTTTATTTTAGCATGTGGAATTTTCAAATTTTCCTTACCAACAGAATAATATTTCATAGGGCTTAACTTAAACATATTAATTTGTATAACACATGTTATTTTCCAAAAAGATTTCCTAGATTAAAAATGTACCACAAATGTGGCTGGATTAAGAAATCCACAGCCTGGGTGTTATGAAGAGGAATCATTTTTATGGAGAGAAATGAACTTGTCTATCTGCTTATTTAATATCAGAAATACAGTTCAACATCCTGATGGACAGACTCTGAGAGTTAAATATGAGGATTCTCAGCAAGAAATCTGCATGGTTTTTAATTCTTGTCTTTACACCTCTCTACCATAAGTTCACTGTATGCCTCGTCAAAATCATGAGCAGACCTGGATTTTGGCTTTGTGGCTTTTTAGCTTTCTGATGGAAGTTCATTTTGGGTAAATGTTTTAAATCCTACTTTGCACTAGCATAAAAGCAGTTGAATTCTTTCAAAAACAGAGGAAACTAAAAAAAAAATGCTTTCTGTCTTAACTGGGACATTAAATTAAAAATGAAATAGTTTGATGTGGTCTTGATAAGAAAAAACAGGTAAAAAAATGATTAAAGCTCTTTATCCCTTTACTTACCCTCTTTTCTTCTGTGCCTTTCTGCTACCTCTTTTCCCCTCATCTCCCTCTCTCTCTCTCTCTCTCTCTAGCTCTTCCTTCAGCTCCCTCTTTTTTTTCCTGGAACATTCTGTTTCTCTTATGAGCTAACAAGTTTGCTGTGGCCCTGTGTCTCATTCCCTTCCAGGCTTGCAGCTGTTTTGGCAAGAGAAGAAAAAATCCCCATAACAAATCAAATAAAAGTCCATTCTGTGAAGAGGAATTGAAAACAGCAGGCCTCAAAGAGGACTGCACATGAGATGCCTTGTTCTGGCTTTCAACACGACTCAAATCAGAAACACATTACCATAATCTGAAACAGCCCACTGCTAACACAAGACAGATGGTGGGTAATAACCCATGCAACATTAATAAATAAATTCCAGCATTAAAGGCTTTACAAAGTATGACAACATTATCTGTGCAAAATTACTGCCCCTTTTTCACCCCCAACATTATTTCACTTGCCTGTAGGTCTATTTCACTCCCCCTCTCTCCCTTTTAAAGTGATTGTACTTTTAAAGGAAATTAAAAATGGTGCAAATTTTAATCAGATGAAAGTTATATTAGTATATAAGTCTGAAACTCCATAAGGGAAAAATAAAATAGCTGCCAAAGTGTAATTGCTCCCATGTACTCCTATTGGGTCAGCAAATGATGATTTATTGCATTGCACTCCACTAGCTGTCTTTGCCTTCTCTCATATTCTACTATTTTTTTTTTCACTACAAATTTCAAGCAACAATTTTGGCATTGTGTTTTCTACTAAATGGAAAGATATATGTATCATTTCTCAGCTTTTCTTCTAAAAACTGTCTTTTCCCTTTTCTCATTTATTTTAGAGATAATTTTGGTTAAAATACATATCTTTTAACTTTAACAAATGTTTGAGAGTACTTTAAAATATAATAAGATGGACCTACCACAACACTTTTGTGCCTGACCAACATATCATTTGCCAAGGGAAGAGAGAACAGATGGGATGAAATTTTTACAGTGTGTTACACAGTTATAAATACAGAGCTTGAATCCCAGGTGCATTTTAAAATCTATGTTTCCAGAGCTCATAGTGCACTCAGCATTGCAGGGATGCAAGTCTGTCATAAGGACAGAAGAGGACCTGAAAGTTTGGTTGTGTGTGTGGTGTGTTGGTCTTCACTGGCTACCAGATGCCCAGCAAACCACCCTACTGCATTGCCTGGAGCACCTCCTTTCCCTCCTTTTCCACTGATCTCAGTGAAGCATAGTATATATGTATGATGTCTACTGTACTGTTCAAAATTTTGCCTGAAAGGAATACAAAATTTACCAGTAGGAAGAGAAGGAAGCCAGGAAAAGTGATGCATTTGAGCATAAAACAAGAGTCAGATAGTGGTTTTTGTTGATTTGTGTTTTTTCCCTTTTTTTTTTAAGTTTTTCAGGAGGTAACTAATCAATATCAATTTTATGACAGACAGGATCCAAATTATATGCTTGTTATTTGGAGATGTTGTTATAATGTTTTAGAATGTACTCATGTACTCATAGTCCTAAAAGGACTAAAGTGTGTAGAAGGGTTGATTCAAGAAGTGTTTTCTTATATTCTTTTTTTCTTTTTTTGACAGTGGTGCTAGGCCTTGGCTTTGTGCAAAGAAAGGGAAGAAATATGTCTTCACATTTTCTTACTTGTATCATTATCCTGAAAGTAAAGTAGGAGTCTTGTACACCACAGTCAACGCAATAAAAAGCTGAAGAATGAATGATTCGGATAGTTTCAGGAAAATGAACTAAAAAACTAGTGAAAGGAAAAATAGAGTATCTCAAGTATCAGTATGCTGTTTATTTGTTAGGAGAAATGGGATTTCTGAGAAATTATTTCATTATCTATACAAGTAAGTCAAAAGACTGGCTTAGAATTGTTAGCTGGCAATACATTTCTATTTACAATTTGATATATGTCATGTGAGCTCTGACATCAAGGGCATAAATAGGAGAGGGAGCATGAATTAAGACATCCTCTGTCATTTTACGGTGACATTTTAGTGGGATACAGTGTTTCTTTTGAAGAATATAATTGGCAAATATAAAGACATCAATCCTACTAGTTTGCTTCTAATAAAGAGATGCAAGGAAAAGGGAAAGAAAATTGGATTAGAATTTTAAATTACTTTTTTAAAACTATAATTAAAATAAGATGTGTGATTATGGGTCCATAACTGAGAATGAAAGAGTACGAGCCCAGTCAGAGAAAGGATATCCTTGTTACAAATTATCAGCAAAAGTCCATTGGCTATGCACAGTCCTAGTGCCACAGGAGGGCTTGAGGGACAGATTCCAGCTACAAATGACGAATGTTTCCAAATTTTGCTGAATTGAGGAGATACGCTTAGGAACCGAATGCCTTTAGAAATGACCCTGGGTTTCACCCACAGGCAAACTTTTCCTACAGGTGCTAATAATGTGTCTTTTGTATATTGTCAAAATAGAAGGAGCAGCTGGGGGAAATATCTCATCTTTGCAGCATGTATTGAGAAACTAAATGATACAGAAATGAAATAATTTACTGCTGGTTTTTTAATTTCCTTAGTAGATCTGGGCAGTTATATTTTGACTTCAAAGAAAACTTTTGGCCCTTAACTTTTGCCAGGCACTGCAAGGTTTGGCTCATCTCTCTGCTTTGTTTGATAAAACAGTATCTCAGTGCTGAAGAGTCTGACTATCCTCCCACACTTTAGGTGGGCTCCATCTCTCCCTTTCTGTTTCTAATTTCCTACCGAATACAGCAGAAATCTGACTAATGTTGTTGTTTTATAATTTGTACTACAAAGTCCAAATCTCTTAAAGGACTAAATTGTTGCCATTTTCCGTCTTTTTATTTTTCCTTTGAACAAAGCTTTCTAAAATTGTACTATTATTCAGGGATACAAATGTCACTCTGGTGTACACAATCAAACAGCTACTGAACATTCTTTTTTGAGATATGAGAAGAACTAGGGGAGAGCTTAAAAAAAATGCTCTGTTCTGTTGTAATTAAAAGATTTCCTTCATTCTAGAGCATCTAATGCAAGCATCAAATGCTTCAAACTTTCTGAAGTTTACACCCATGGAAACCTTAAAAGATAGAAATTCAATTAACAAGTAAGTTTATATGATATTGAAAATTTCCTGTTTGAAACATACTCCTTATTGTCCACAGATAGACAGCTTCATAGAACAATCTGTTCAAACACAAAAGCAGATGGTAAGTAAATTCATTGAAGATGAAAAAGAAGATTGACATTTATTGCCCCATTCATAATACTTACTGCAAAATTCCCTGAACCTCTGTATATTATTTATTATTTTAGTGTCGTCAGGGGAGATGACTGTACTGCAAAGCATGCAATTGTAGAGAAAAAAAATGTGTGTGGCAAGAAGAGGTGTCCAACTTGCTGACAACAAAATAATATTTAAAAGTAAGGACATTCAAAATTAAGACTGCTCTCATATCCCTAGTGTGATTAACTGCAGATATGTGTTGCTACTTTTATATTTATGCAGGATATGGTACTGGGAGGCAACTGCTAAAAATCATAGGACTCACTTCAAGGAATTATTAATTTTTATATTCATAAACATGAAAAGAATATCTGTAAGATCTATACTGGTGCATTTTAAGGTTCTGATCAGATAGGTGTTTTGAAATGTGAGATGGTTATTTAGATTTTTTGAGGGGACAATTGTATGGGAAAGTGCACTGTTTTGCATCCGAAACAAATCAAATATCTTATTTTTAAGTTATTTTTAAGGAACATTTTTAAAAGATATTTAAAAGACAGCTCTAATAATTTTGTTCTTGTCATTAGAAGACATATTCTCTGGAGGTTAGTGCATATATGGGATTTGACTTTGATAAAAATATGACAGCTAGCAGAGATTATCTAATGCAATCTTTCTGTGCCTCCAACAAATCATTCCTCTAAGTATTTTACATTGAAACCTGGCGGGTCTCTTCTCTGTAGTATTTATGTGGTCAAATGTATACAACGGTTCGGGTTTTTCCATTACTTCTTAAAAACTGTTTATAGTACCTTAATTAACATTTTAGTTTTTGTTTGAATTTCTTACCATTTTTTTATTTACATAAGCAGTGCATTGCACAGTAACTGCTGTGAAAATCCTAATATTGAGTATTTTAATTACACACTTAAATTCACATAACAGTGTCCATGTTTATCTTTATGTGCAACAGCTATATTACAGAGTTGTAGAGTATGTCAATATAGTAGTCATATTTAACAACAAAATAAACCCCAAATAGCTTCATAAATGTTACTGACGATATAAGACAGTTACTGCAACCTGAAAAATTCTATCACATTTTCGTCTATGAGAACATTAGACAAATCATTTCATTTTCATATTTCTATAAGGCTATATATAGGTATGCAGTACAATAATTTTTTTTCTCTTGCCCTTTCCTTGTTTTAGAAGTGTAAAATAAACCAAATATAAGGTAATTTAATAAAGTTCATTCCCACATGGACACCCCCCACCACCAAATCATTATCTGAGTTCACCGTCAACTGCATAACTTTATATCTTGTATGGACCCTGAAAACAAAGACTTGCAGAGCCTTAACTAAAATTTTTAGGAACTTAGAATCTTAACTCTGCTTTTGTGATACGAACCTAACTTTTACTTCAAATGTGTCAGCAAGACCAGATGGGCATTAAAGTTTCTTCATAATTTGACAGCCACTGGTAGGCTGGACAGGAAAGTTTTGTGATGTTTTCCTCTCATTGAATAAAAAATAAATCCGAAGCTGCAAGCCTTAGTACCATAAAGTGATAACACATTGTCTTTATGATTTGTTGTTGGGCTAGCACATGGCTATGAAGTGACAGAATTTTGCCTTTTGCTAGTATATGAATAAGACTGGATTCTCCGCACTCTTTCTTTAGTGTCTTAAATACATGATGATAAAGCTAATGAACAGAAGAGGGTTCACATAAACTTTAAACGAAGACATCACATCATTTATGATTTAATTTAAGCATGAAATGGGAATAAATTGTGTGGTTCATTTAAGTCACTGAAACTAGTTAAGTACCCTCTTGTACGTTCAAGTGAAATTCAGGTACATTAATGTCTTTAGAGTTTTCATATCTAGGAGGAATTCTGCAAGGTAAATAAAATAATCATGTAGTACAGTTATTCACTGTGTCTGATGTGCAGTCAGACTTTTTTTTCTGACTGTGAAACTGCTCATTTGCAGAAACAGATTTGACAGGGTGGTTTAAGGGAAACTAGTTCTGTGTTCCACTTCATTGAGCTTCATAGGTACTGTTCATTTTCCTAGGATATCCCACAGAAAACAGTGTGAGAATCAATGTGAATAATCTTTTTGAAAAGTTGAAGGTAGGATAGTCAAAACTATAGGTACAGTGGTATTTTTATCTCTCTTTTTATGAGTCCTTTATTAGGGATTGTTTTGTTGTTTTATTTCAGTGACATCCAGAAGATCAAAACTGTGCTGGTGAGCAGACAAGTGAAACTGTTGACCACGAGTCAGGAATGCCCAGACATTGAACTCTCAGTTCTTACTTGAAGACTAAGGAGGTCTTTCCTGAGTGCATTGCAACTCCATCCATGTCTTTTGTGGACAAATTTCTTTGAAGTTGAAATGCTGTGAAGGAGAGTCACATGTACTCAGGCTCCATATAAACACATACAAAGACACTTCTGAACCTCAAGGTGACGTATGTGAGACACTAGATTATTATATTAATTATTAGGTCAGACCAATTCACGTGTATATATGGGGAGGCAGGGAGGGAAATAGACAGGTCGAATTTCATGGAGATGTGGTATCCCATATCTCAGCCCCTGAGAGACTCCTGTGGCTACCCCAGAGCAGCTGTCAGTCAAAGGCAGCCTAGGAGCACTGGCCACACCACAACCCCTGGAACCCCTAGCCCAGCCTCTGGCTGGCTGACATAGAGAGAGCACTGTCCTCCACCCTGCTCTGGAACCCCAGAGTGGGCCAGAAGTCCTGTCCGGCAGAAGTGGCTACAGGGGGCCACAGCAGAAAAAAGCAGCAACACATACTGTCCATGTTGTTCAAACCCTGCCATTTGGACACATGTAAGCTGGACTTCCACAGGACTCTCTGGTGGTAGCTATCATTCTCTTTTTTTCTCTCTTTATTTACTTCTTTTTATTCTCTTAATCTCCTTAGTATTTTGGGTAACTTGGAACTGAATGGGTTGGATTTTTTCTACTCTGGTGATTAATCAACAAAAGAAGAGTCCGAAAATATGTTTGTAACGCTGTTAGTTGTAAAATATGCTTGTTCTTATAGACCTATGAATATTATCACAGTAATTTTTTTTAATTGCTTCATCCATGTAAAAATTTTCCTGTATGTAAAAAAAAAGCACATAGCTTAATAGCATGAATTTAATTAATTAATTCCTGCTATAGTGGAAGTAAAAATTTGAAAGACACAATGGTTCAGCTATTAAATATTCAGTAAACTTAAATTATGATAAATATTGAAAATGTGCAAAATATGTTAGAAGTAAAAAAAATACAGTGCTAGAGGTACAAAGACCAATAGATACAAGATTTCTCTAATGTGACATAGATGTCCTATTCCTCAAAGGCAGATAACTGGAACTGAAAATGAATATCACTTGAATAAAGAAAAGTCTGTCCTGACTATAGATATCACTGATCTCATCCAGACATTATTGTGTTAACTTGTGATCATAACAGGAGCCAGAGGTGTAAGTGGTGGTGGGGAAAAAAAGTTCTTAACAGAATTTCTCCAAGTAATAGATTTTTTCATAGATTCCTAGACAAGTAAGGACAATTAACTTGACTCAGATGGACCCTTTACTAGGAATAAAATGGCTGGGTTGAAGGCTAATTGTGTCTTACATCTGTCACCTAATAAAATTTTGTATCCCTCAGGGTTTTCATATGACCAAGATTCATCACTTCTCATCATCTTCAGTACTGAATCCCTGGAAGCCCATGCAAGAACTGACAGTGTGACCTAGGTTCAGCTGATAAATCCCATAAGGAATGAGGAGGGTGTTTTGTTTTAGTCAATCAATTTAAAACTGCCTTGTATTTTAAAGAGCGCAGGGGGAGGTTTTAGGCTTAACTAGTGTTATTACAGAAGCCACCTTGAGCATTCTGAGCAAGATTCTGACTATTATAATCAGGGGCACAAAATCAGGTCAATGGGAAATTGAATAATATAATAGAATATTCAGTGAAGTCTTACGGGATAAAAGCTCAATAATGATAAATTCAGTTCTTTTACGCGAGCTTCCAGGATTTTTCTACCCGTAATAAAATAAAATAATAGTAATAATAGAAATAAAAAAATAACAATAATAGCCCACCAAAAACCAAACCTGAAATTTAGCCTTAACTAATATCATTGTACTTTCTAGAATGGACTTTGAAATGCTTCCTGAGCAAATCATATTATTTTTAAAATAAACCCCAGTGAAGAAGACAAATGATAGCATCCTTGCTCTCTCATGCCTCATTGGACCTTTTCAACGCTCAGAACATATTCACTGAACTTAGACAGCAATGAGTTGAGCAAGGAATTAGTAGAGTTTTCACTCATTTTCTCTAGAGATAGAAATGAGAATTCTTAGTAACAAGAAAAGAAGTAATGCCTTGCATTCACTTTTCTGGGACACGGTTGTTCTGTAAAAAATATGGAAGAATTCTCTTTCAGAAAAAAGTAATTTGACATTTGCTCCAAGGAAAAAACCAGTATGGAGTGAGGAGACCAGTCAAAAATATTTCATTTAAAACTGATCATGAAGTGAACAATTTTAACTCAAGCATATGCTAGGGCTTTCCTTTAAAGTCCTTTGAATGGCCAATATCTTTTGTCGGTCACCCATTTAGCCTGGTGGCCAGCAAAAAGGAGTAATTCTGGTTCAGAAATGCTTCTACTTCAAAAAAATAACTTTTATTTCTGTAAAGTGTAAGAAAGCCTTTATGTTCCTGCATACTTGGCATTTACACAGTCTATAAATGGCACCTCAAACAAGATGGCAGAAAAGCAAATTATTTTTGAAGGTCAGAACTAGAAATTCTGTATGTTTAAAACTCTCCAGGGTTTTGATTATTTTGTAAAATTATAAACATATTTTAAAACTCTGGGGTTTAAATCTTGTGTCTGATTTTTCTCTCATTTGCACAGCTGGCACTTTAAAAAAATACTTCAGTGACTCTCAAGGCTCAGTACAGGGCACAGCATCGATTTCCATTTCCAGGCAATTAGAGTACAAAGCACAATGAGTAACTGAATTTGAAGGACCTTATCCTTGTACCTTCTGTACAAGTACCTGAAAAGAGGTTGTAACAAGATGGGGATTAGTCTCTTCTCCCAGGTAACAAAAGGAGAGGAAATGGCCTCAAGTTGCACCAAAGAAGGATAAGACTGAGTATCAGAAAAAAATTTATTCAGGGAAATGGCAGTTGGGCAGTTAAGATTGGAACAGGCTGCCCAAGGAATTAGATGAATCATCCCTGGAAGTGTTCAAAGGTACATGGTTGTGGCACCTGTGGATATGTTTTTGTGGTGAACGCAGCAGTGGTATTTATCAGTTGAACTCGATGTTCTAAGAGGTCTTCTTCAACCTTTATGATTCTACGAGATTATGAAAGACGGCTGAGAGATGAAGAGCAGAAGTTCTCACTGATACTGCGTGTTTATTTACAGAGGTTGAGTGACATGTATATGTATTCCACATGTTTCTTTACTACATGTGTATGTGTGTGCGTAGAGCTCCAGGGAATAAGGACAACACACTTGTGCAGTAGGGCTTATAGAAGAATATCTAACTGGGAAGATTATGCAACAGAAATATCAGTCAGCCCTTTTAAAAGACTGGAAGAATGGCTGACTGGCTCAAAACAGAGAGGTGGCAAGTGGCAGGGGAAACAGGGTAAGCTCTGCATAGGTGGGGCAGCACACTGCTACACCTCACCCTGCCCCTCTTGAGCCTTAGTCAGCCTCTGGTCCGCTCCAAAATGGCAGCGGCCAACTGCATGGCCTGTCCCAAAATGTCAGACACTGGCATCGCTGGAAACATTAAAGCACAGGAAGACTCCTGGGGCAGGACCACAAGGGACCGGAGCAGATAAAAGGACACTGATGAGATGCCAAGCAGTGCACTCCACTGCCCTGGATTTAGAGGCAGCTGAGGCGATGCTGAATTCTAGGGTTTGAGCTATATACCTTCACTCACCTTTTTCTTTCTTTCTCTCTCTCTTTCATCTGCTACCTTCTTCTCAAAATATACTGTAAGCCAGACTAAAAATTACAATAAGTGCTTTGTTGTATCTGGATAAGTTGAAGTTTGCTAAGTTAAAGTTTGTGAAGTGCCTTACTTTGTCTAGATGTTGTTTCAAAGTTTTCCTAGTAGCTTATTCTGCATGAATATTCTAAAATTTGCAAGTACTGAGCCTCCTGAGAATTTTGGTATTTTCTCCTGTGCACTGCCCAGAGTAAACCAAACTCCCTTCCCCTAAATCTGCTGAGCGGGTAGGGGCATTACACCCTTGTATCTGACTTATGATTTGAGCTGTTGCCCTGCCCTCGGCAAATAAAATAGCCCTTCCTGCAGGAGCCCCTCCAGTCCTGATGCTGACAGCAGTGCTCTAGCTGGGTGGATGTTGCTCCAGCAATATCTCGTCTCTGTCTCAGATAGGAATGTCTGGTAGGTAGTAAGAGCAACTGCCCACTCTGCTTCTATATCTACCAATCTGTGGATGCACAACTGTCCTGAGACTTTCTTGTTTTTTAAAAAAATAATCCTTATATTCTAGAGGTAGTTACTGTTACTTGAAGACATTACTTTGAATTAAAATTTCTTCTTGTTGGAAAGAAATGCTCTGAAGTTTGTCCTGTAGCAAAATAAAATAAATTTTTAAATACTTAAATTTAATACAGAAACATTGTGTTCCAGAAAATTTCGATGGGGACGTTTTGGGAGAAGACATTCAAAAAGATCTTAATCGGTATATTAGAAAGATATTGAAAATAGCTGAATGTCCATCTTAACAGTGCAGTATCACAAAATTGTAGATGACTGAGTCTGAAAGGGACCTCCAAGGTCATCTATTATATCCACCTTGATCAAGAAGTGCTGTCTACAGTCAGTTGTCCAGGACTGTGTCCATGAACATTAATGTGCTTCTGTCTGCTACATTCAGAAAAAAATACATGAGAAATCCAAATACTCACAATTTTATCACATAATTAGCAAATTATATTGATTTTTACAATATAAAAATTCATAAAGTAATATTTGCATGTAAACAAAGAAATAGCATTTACCTTAAAAATCTGGTTAAAAGACTGGTTAAGTTGAATATTTAAAATGTCAAGTATTTATGTAGGTATCATAATTTATTATACACTTAGTATTTTACATTTTATAAATGTTTTCTTCGGTTATATATCAGATTTAATTAATTCAGCTTTCTAGTGTTGTTTATTACCATTTCTCTGGAAGGTTTTTTCATATTTAGATTTTTTATGTAGTAATCTTTTTCAGACTTGAATATATAATTTCTTCTGTCTGTTCCACAGCAGACTGCTTAATGTTGTTATATAGTTATCAAAACAGAACTCGGGTTAAACTTATTCTGCATGCATGACACTATAACTGAAATCCTTGTTTAGTTGCTTATCATATAAGTATTACATTAATAACTCAGTTGTTTTTGATTTAGTGTTCAGATAAACAAATTGAGTCAACCAGTAGTTGCTTCAGAGTTCTGTGCTTTGCTTTAGTCATTGAAATAATCACTGCTTCCACCAGTGTAATTCTCAGCCAGAACTGGACCTGAGTCCTAGTGAGCATATAAATCTCACAAAACACACAGAAAATGAAATTGTACTATAAATTTTGCTGTACAGTAGAATTTCCCTTAGGATTTGCATTTAAATCTAATTTGAAGTTCGCTTAACTTCAACCATACTATGCAAAATCTCAGTCATTTTAATTTTGGCACTCGCTACTAATTCTCTTAAAAAAGTATTTACAACATTTGAAAACCATGTTAATGACCAAAATTGTCTTCCCTGTAAATTCTTTGTATTTGATGAGGTACACCTATTTTTCAACCACTGCTGAGACATGTGTCCAATTAAAAGTTAAAGAAATTCATTGTAAGGAAAGTCATGGGAAGCTGAACCATGTGCACTGGTTAACAAGGTCAAATTATATATGTTTAAAAGTTTCCTCAAAATGACCATAACAAACTCTGGTTAACGTTATTTCAAATGGCCACATAAAATGTGTTAACTTGGAACTCTTGGAAAACAGTAGGGTTCCAGACATACTGTATTTATCTCCTGGCCTGCTAATTAGTGTGTGTTTGCACTTCACGGTGCAAAAAAAAGGAGCTGAGTTGTATTGCTGCAGCTCTCTGCCTAGGCTCATTAGCTGTAATAGCAGGGCTAATAAACTCAGATGCAGAACAACACAGCTATGGATGTCCTGCTTTTGGATTTATCATTTACTTCAGTATTTTCATGGTACCACTATATTCCTTTAAAATGACTGTCAAAGTTTCACGTAAACATAAGTGTATTAATAAGGACTCTGCTGTTGTTAAACTGAATACATTTTTGTTCAGTAAAGTAAAAACTGCATCTGTTGTTACTTAATGTGTTAATGGAGTATTATATAGCACAGCACATTCATTGTTAGAGATGTTGATTTTATATGTAAGTTTTGAATCACAAAAAGTTGTGCATCAGTTATTATCATTTACTATTTCTTGAGGTACATTACTTTTCAAAAGATTTCATTAACCCTTTAATAAAACTGAAAATACTCATAAATCTAGGTATCAAAAAGTGTTTGGAAGGAGGAAATATGTTCCTGTTTCATCGAAGAAAAGAGTTTTTTCTCTTTAGCTGGTTTGTGCATATAGATATGCACATACGCAAAGTCCCTGGAAGTGTTCAAGGTCAGGGAGATTTGAACAATCTCATCTAGTGTAAGGTGAGCCTACCTGTGGTGGGGAAGTTGGAACTAAATAATTTCTAAAGCCCCTTCCAACCCAAATCATTCTATGATTCAATGAACATTCCTGCTGAATGCATCTCCAGGAGCAAACTCCCTTACATGCAAATATGGTATTTGTATTATAAATTCTTCTTTCATCTGTGGCAATTTCAACTTGAAAACTGACTCTAAACTTCTGGTATTCCACATTATTTTGTTTATGTAATCTCTGGTAACACCCACAGGGTGGAATTGTAAGTATTTTGTATATATAAAGAAACAACAAAATGCCATCTGTACTGAAGTTTCAGTAATTTGTAGGTGATAGGATTCATCATGTGAGGTATGTCATGTAATTAGTAGAACAAGTTGATTTTAAAATTTATGTATATACATCACTCAGCATGATTTCTAAAACCTAGCTTATTACAGGACAGTTATAGACTTTGCCACAAAATGAAAGCTGAAATTCAAGTGTTTTTCAAGATCATGTTTATGTTAGGTACATATGATACAGCATAATAAAATTATCATTAAAACTCCTCCCTAAGAAACTGCTGAAATGAGAGAAAATGCTATAGTTGGACCAATATTTCATAAATTAGAAGCTTGAATGTAAGGAATGTAGCTGTCTTTTTAAAGATATGAAGAAAACTGTACTGTGCCAATATTATGTAAAAAGTGAACTTTATTCTATAACCTCAGTTATTTTGATTCTTTTAATGAACACACCCAACTTCTATTCATGCTTGAAGGGATCAGCATGCTGTGCAACACTATAAAGCTAATTGGATGGTCAATAATTCATGTAGCACCCATAGTCATAGAATGGCCTGGTTTAGAAGAGACCTTAAAGATCATCTAGCTCCAAACCCCATCCCGTGGGCAGGAGGAACTTTCACTAGACCAGATTGCTCAGAGCTCCATCCAATTTGGCCTTGAATGTTTCCAGGGATAAGGCATCCATAATTTCTCTGAGCAACCTGTTCCAGTGCCTCACCACCCTCATAGTAAAGAATTTTTTTTCTTAATATTTAATCTACACCTACTCTTTTTAGTTAAAGCCATTCCCCTCTGTCCCATTACAGGCTCTTGTAAATAGTCTCTCTCCATCCTTCTTGTAGGCTCTCTTAAGGTACCAGAAGGCTGCAATTAAATCACCCTGAAGTCTTCTCTTTTCCAGATATAGCAACCTCAAATTTCTCAACCTTTTCTCGTAGGAGACACGCCATGCCCCTCTAATCATCTTGGTGGACCTCATCTGGACTTGCTCCCGCACAATATACGAGAGGAAGTACGTATTCCAGTTGGCATGTTCACTTCTGAACTCACAGTGTGACTCGGTAGTGCAGAAGATGCTATCTACAGCCATTCCATTTCAAGTGTAAAGTAGGTGGAGGCAGGTGTCATCCACATACTTGCAAGTCTGTTATCCTTACATTACCACCAGTAGCTACTCACTATTCAAGTAGCTCAGTGCACACTCATGATATCAACCCTTACTGCTTGGCTCAAGGTTTAGTGCGTACTGATGCGATCTCCTTTCCTTTCTCAACTTCTGAACTTTTCCTCTTTATCATTCCTTGATTTATGTAATCTACTAGGTTGGAATTCTATCAATGAATCAGAAAATTCAGTCTTCATTTACTTGTTACTATTTTGTACCATAGACTACACTTCTAAATAATCAGTGTCATCATCCTATTTTCATAGTTTCATCTTAATGCCAAACAACATCTGAAGTTGTTCTGTGTTCTGGTTTGCAATGAGTTTTCATCTCATAAATCCTTACTTATATTTAGGCTCAAATACTTGTGAGCTTTTGTTGATTTTCTTTTCCACTGTTCTGAGAAGTGTAGGATAGTAGTCCAGAAGTACACATTCAAGGTGTTATCTGTACAAAGATCCATTTGATAAAATGTAAAAATACAGAAAAGACAAATAATTTTTAAAAACTGTGAAAATACATGTGTCAGAAGACAGATCTGCCCAAAATCCTTTTTGCTAACCTGCTTCACACTAACAGTGATCCTTAATTTCTCTTCTTTTGCCCAGGAAAATCTCCATAAATGCTGTTTTGTGTTCAGAAAACAGCAACATTTTCCCTAAAGAAAAAAAGAGATTGTTAGATTAACAAGTTAACAATTCATCCTCAAACACATGAATTTTAACATTTCACCTCAAAAATGCAACTCATGGAACTCTTCGGAAACTGTGTTTCATGTTAATGAAACTGGCAACCATAACAACTTATGAAAAAGTACATTTTGCTTTTAGATGCCTATTGAAAAAGTACTAGTTTACTCCCTCTCCCCCTCCATTCACCTTCTTTTAAACCAATTTTCAGTAATTTAAGTGGAAAATTCCTTATCTGAGCATCTGGAGGAAATTTTTTTTCATTGTAGATAATTCAGAAAACTTTGAATCCTTGAGTAGAGACCAAGCGAGGAAAACTTCTCTCCAGGAAAGTCAGAGGAAAACACCAAAACTTAGAAGAAGCAAATCAGCACTGTTCAGTTCTTACAGCAAACACATATGTAGGTAATAAAATAGCTTGGCCTTACAGAAGTTAGCTATAGAACTTCCATTAGCTTGTATGAGGCAGAAATTTTTTTCAACTTTCCATTTGTAAACCCACCACACAAAGAGCAACAACTTAAACTTCCTATATTATACTGAAAGCAGAGCAAGTAGGTCTGCCACATGTTTTATACCTCAGGAACTATAGAAGCATTAAGAGCGTATCTACCTGCCACAGTACAGATTAGCTGTTAGGTAGTATAATGCCAAGGAATTAACTTGATCCCTGAGAACAGGAACCACGTCCTTGTGCTGATACAGCACTTCTGCATCTTGTCATGAATGGCCAGGCAATTGTGATGCAACAACCTATGTGTTTGATTGATCATCGATCACAGAAGACACACACAGAAAAACTGAGACTGGATCCTAGCACTGTCCCCATTTCCCATACCTTCACTACACCTGTTCCATAAAACTGTAATCTAATCATGACCTAACATTTTATGAGCTTGTATCTTTCTGTTTCAGTAGGGATGAAGCTGTGTTGTGCATAAACAAGAGCTGATGGGAATGAAGGCATGGAAGTGAATGTTAAGGTAAAGTCATACTCAGTTTTTTAACTGGATGCACTGGAATAGGATAATTCCTGTCCCTTAATGTTAAAGCATGTCATATATTAAAGCACAACTCTAGGAGCACATATTTTCTAAGAACTTACGGTAATGACTTTTGCCTTTTAACTGTACACATTTTAGGAGTCAAAAAATTTTCTACTGATTTTATTTTAAACCTGCTTCCTGACAATTAAATGAGCACTTACTACAGTTTATATTGGGATGTGATGGGTTGACTTTGGCTGGCCACGAGGTGCCCACCAAACTGCTCTATCACTCCACCTCTTCAAAAGAACAAGGGGAGAAAATTCAATTAAAATATAATGGCTTGAAATAAGGACAGGATGATCACTTAGCAATATTGTCATGGGCAAAACAGATTTGACTTGGAGAAATTAATTTAGTTTATTGCCAATTAATTGTAACAGATGAGTATGATGAAAATAAAATAAAAACATCTTCTCCTCACCCCTCCCTTTTTGTATGCTCAACACAAGACTGACTCTTCTGCTCCCTAGCCTCAATTGGTACATGGGGATGGGAAAATTGGTGTTACAGTTCATAGGCTTTCATCCTGCCTTTCCTTCCTCCTCATGTTTTCTCCCTGCTCTGTTATGGGATCCTACTCATGTGATACAGTCCTTCATGAACTTTTCCAGTATGGGTCCTTGCCCCTGGTCCTGTCACTGGCACCTGCACCAGCATTTGGTTTTCTCCATGAGCTGCAGCTCCTGTCAGGTGCCTGCTCCTCCACAGGTTGCGGCTTCCATCAGGGCACATCTGCTTTAGTAAACTGCCTTATCTCGATGTACAAGTTGTTCTCCATATTATTTTCTTTTCCCTGTCCAGCTGAGAGGACGGGTGGTAGAGTAGCCAGTGTCAACCCACTACACTATCACAAGTTCTTTTAACTACCATTCTTCTACGGTAAACACTGGCATGTTGAATATGTAAAAAAATGTTTTAGAATGTGAAAATCTTGTTAATTTTTTTCTCCAGTACTGTGTAATAATCCAGGTGATCAAAACCTTTACTACAGGAAGCAATAATACTGTTACTTTGCTCATTGCAGAGTGTCATAAGTTTGAAAACAGATGTTAGAATGTTTTTTTATTTTTTTTTTTTCCTAGGGTCCAATCCCCGTCTCCCCCCTCACCACCTGTTTCTTCCGGGATGGGGGTAGTCGGGGATGCGGTGGGGGTGGAGCGGGGCCGCACCCGCTGGGCAGGAGGGAGCGGGGAGAGCGGGAGCTCTCTCGGGCGAGCGTGGCTGCCCCGGGGACAGCTCGGGGAGTCCTTTGTCCACAGGCTTTTGCGTTTGGTCCGCGGACCGGGCAGGGCGGGGAGCCCGGGTTTGGCCGCCTCCTTCTCTTTGCCTGAGAGGAAGTTTTTTTTTTCCCCAAGGAACACCTCGCGGAGAACGACCGAGAGAGAGAGACCGAGCCATCTCAGAGCGAGGAATTCTGCCTTCGGATTGCCTGTGGGAAAAAGAACTCTTTCATTGCTGGCTGCAAACACGCAGTCCTGCCTTCCCCTCTCCTCCCCGGATTGCTGCCGGCTTCTTCCCCGCCACCTGGGGAATTGGGATTTTGTTTTGTTTCTTCTGACAGTTTTTGATTGCACCAGTGGTTGTTTATTCAGATTTTGTTAATAAAATGCTGTTTCTTTTCCTTTTCTACACCTCCACCTGAAGTTTCTTAATTTCTAAGTCATGATCTTGTTAAACTAAGACAGAGGTCATAAATAAAGGGCTGTAGTTCCCTTGCACTTTCACAAATCCTTTGCTAAAAATGGATGTTATGCTGATTATGTTCTGTTCTTTCGGTATAGACATTAACGATAGGTGGGTGGGTTCCACATCATAACAATTTAGGATTTTAGTTCCCCTGGAACACTTGAGGGAAAATTCTATCTCATTATTGCAACTGTTACTTGAACAAGTTTATTGTAAATTATGTTATGCTGACATTTTAGTATGAACCTATCCCTTGTCTTCTGTGAAAAATAGATTAGTTAGGAAACTTCTGAAATCTGTTGATACTGACACACACAAACACACAAATTTTACTTGCCTTTTCTGCTATGGGTCAATATTCTTTGATATTCCATCTATACCCTAATAATATGTTTTTCTGATCATATATGTGGCAGATGTTAGGAAATGTTGCCTTTTATTTTATCTTTCATGGGTTTTGCAAGCTGATACTCAAAATAATTTTTCAGACAGTGACTTAGCATTTTTCAACCAGGCCGAATGTTCTTCTCTTTTCTTTGTTGGGAACTGGCTTCTCTTTTTTAAAAAATGCCTCTTCTCATCCAGTAGTCTCCTTTTCCCTGCTGCTTAACTTATGCCAACCCTTCTGCATGGCCCATTTAAAGTCTTTATTAATCTCTCTGGACTTCAGTAAAACATTTCATAGACAGGGGAAATTATTAACCAAACTTGAGAAGGGATGATTTATAGAGAATTCAAAGTTGGGTTAAAGAGTTGCTGAAACAAAATATGTCATGATTATAAGAGTGTACATGATAGCTCCTCAAGAATTCGCTCTAAGACCAAAGGTATTGTGTACTTTAATGACAAAAGAAAGGCAACCCAAGCTATCTTATAGAGAGAGTTGGAAGATTTGTCTCCATGTAAACTCATAGTTAATCATATCATGACAACAACTCTTCATTATTTACATTACACTGCTCCTTATTCGGACATTTAGTGTTCACTGAGCAGGGAAGGGCTAAGTAGTGGACCATTTTCGAAGTTTAACTTACTCTTCAAAGTGAATAAGCTGTCTCACAATAAACTGATCTTACTGTGAGGAAGTAATCATGGAAATGACCACACAGACAATTACTTTAAAGTATCTATAGTAATATAAATTCTTATCCTATCTCACACTGCAGTAACTTTGCTGGGTAAACAAATGTCAAGAGTTTGTTTATTTAGATTTTATTTAGCTGAAGCTAAGGCATTGTTATAGTTTCAGGAATGAACAGGTAGCCTATAGTATATTTAACCAAACACAAACTGTCAGGCTCTTGTAGAATTAGCATTGATATTAGTGAGCTCAGTGTTACACCTGCATAGCACCTGTAACCCACTAGAGTTCTGCCACTCAGGCACAAAGATGTGCTTTGTTAGAATGATATACAGCACATAAAAAAAGGTCTGTGTTCTGGATTACTTTCTGAGTTGCTTCTCTTTGCATTGGCTTTTGAAAGTCTCTTTTCTGCAAGGATTAAGCAGAATCAGAGCTTCATCTCCACTGCTATGGAATGCATATATCCCATACCTAAACATGAGCTCTCACAAAGTCCAAAACTCATATCAAAACATCAACTTTTGCCTAAACAGTTTGATTGAGGGACAAGTTGTTAAACTGTAGAAAAAAAACCCTTACTTCATAAATCACACAAAAATTCCCAGTTAACAGAGAAAAATCATATCGACATCAGCTGCCAGTACCAGCTGCTGCTCATTCTTGGTTTACATAAGGATAAGGTATAAAAGTTATTTTTGCCACAATCATCTTTGGTTCCCAAGTTATAAAAGCATAATGCTAATACTTACCATTATGGATGTGAAGTTATTGATCATTCTGAGGCTTCCAGATGCTATAGAGTTAGTGGCCATTTAGACACTTAAATGGATAATGGAAGGATGGAATGTCATGCACCACATACATAACATTTTGTGTAAAATGATGTATGGAAGTAAACCTGATTTAGTGTATGCAATCACTGTTGCAGTGTGCACTTCAGGTGCCTGGGCATACAGCGCAGTATTAGATATTTTCACGGAAACTTTGAGCCTTATAATAACAAAGCAGTCCTTGAGGCTTCCTATGTCATAATAAAGTAAGTATGCGTATCCTTTTGTGGAAAAATTCCAGAGATTTACATTTATATAAAGCATTCATACATGAGAATTTTAATTTTCATTTTTATGGCAGTAATAAAAATAGGATCAGGACACAACCATCTACCCATGTTACCCATATTAATTATAAAACACATGAAAGCAGAAATAGATGTTTCCAACTATATAAATACTGTATAAGTGCTGTATAAGTACTGTATAAGTTCTTTTGTATCGCTTAAAGTATGTTACACTGTGTAACGTACTGGAATAATTTAAATTATATTAAATGTGCTTTTATGCCTGTTTTGGACTGATTTAACTGAAATATTTTTAGCTAAACAGAATTTCAGTTGTACCAAGCTTTGATGCAAAAGACCAACTACGCAGAGGAAAAAGTAAAGCTCTTGGTAAACTTTGACCAGTGACAGAACCAGAGGAAAGCACCTGAAGTTGTGTCAGGGGAGGTCCAGGTTGTATATTAGAAAAAGGTTCTTTGCCCAGAGGGTGGTCAGGCACTGGAACAGACTCCCCAGGGAAGTGGTCACAGCATCAAGCCTGAGAGAGTTCAAGAAGCATGTGAACAATACACTCAAGCACACGGTGTAACTCTTGGGGATGTCCTGTGCAGGGCAGGAGTTGGACTCAATGATCCTTGTGGGTCCCCTCCAACGCCTCATATTCTGTGATTCTGTGATTTATCTCAGTTTAGGTCATCTGTTTATTTTTACTGTTTGAACACCTGGGTTTGCAGAACAGCTGGCTAGTATTGCAAATGAAAGTCCAACAGTAAAATAACAGCCCTTCCAAGTTAGCAGCATTAGAGGAAGGAATGCATAAGGGTGTTCCACACCATCAAATTGATGTATTAGTACAGCTGGTAAAAACGACTAGCCAAAGTCCTGTATTCAACTTGACTGTTTATTTAAGTCACTGCTAGACCCTCAGCTATTTCAGGAAACCAACTAAAGAATTTCTGCCAAAATTCTTGAATAGCCTTTCTGAAGATAAACTTTAAGGATCATCTGTGGAGGACTGAAATGTTGGTAACGTCTTAAACATTGTCAAAATCATATAAAGACTTTTTGTCAAACTGCAAGGAAGCAACTGCCTGTCTGCAACCACCAAAGCCTGACTGGAATTTGGACTGTGAAGGGGAACTTAAGATAAGACCGTTGTCTAATCATCACAGGTCTGAGGAGACTAAACAAGGCCCAGGGGGTAAAGAAGGAGAAGGGTTTTGGACGTGTGATGGCAAAATCTTTCTACACCAGAGTAAACTCCCTGCTCCAGGAAGACCATGTACACACAGGACATTCATGTGAAAGGCAGCTGAGAAGGGGTCATAAACCATCAAAGACCACCAAAGCATCTCCCAACTCATTCCTGAGGCCTTCCACCGGCATAGAGCTGCACATGATCCAAGGAAGGTAACAAATCCAGAGTTTGTCACAGGAGAATGCAACGCGTCCCCCTACCCTCCAGGAAAGGTGCCTGGCATCTCCTGCATATCCATTGGACTCTAAGTTTTGTGGGACCCTCAGCACCAAGAAGACCATAAGAACGGGACTGACGGGATGCTGCCAGCTTCCGTGGAGTGGCGATACCGTTTCTATTTCAATCTCTCTCTGTCACTTTCTTTCTTCTCCCTGCTCCTTTTTCATATTTCTTTCTATCTCTCTCTGCCTCACATTTACCATCAAATATAACCCATACTATTGACTCTGACGTCTGGTTTCATTTGCATTTTAGTTTGGGCAGAGGAATTTCTAATAATGTTAATAACTGAATCATAACACCATCATAAAATAGTGAACAAAGTCTAAAGTAAAACAAAAAATGAACATACCATAATAAGGTGTCCCAAGAAATGTCCCAACTTTTTGTTTTTTACTATTGATATTGTCTGTGTTTTTCATGATATCAACTAAAGACTTGGAATTCTGCAATAAGTATGTTGAAGCCTTTCACCTTATTCCAAGGATGTGCTTCACTTCCTGTATATACAGAAATAGCTCTAATGCCTTTAATAAAAGTACACTCAAATAGAGCATAATCATGGCCCTAAAGTCATCCTACAGGGAGTTGCTACAAATGTGCTCTTTAAAAAAAGTGTAAGGGAAGCCTATCAAGAAGTATTTCCATGTACTGAAAAAGGCTACAATTACCAAAAGTATTAACTATTTGGTGGTTAACACAACAGTAGTCCTTTAGGAATTCTGAAATGATACAAAGCAATTTACAACGTCTTTCCATTTTATGCCGTTTTATATGTTTCCCTAATCTTGTTAGATATATTAATTTGTCTTAGCGACATCCTCATTCTACTTAAGTCAGAGCAAAAAAGTAATTTAGCATAATTGTTTAGTAAAAGATTTCTGATTTATTGTTATAAGGATGTATATTTAAATATACTTTCCTTTTCCATTTTAATTTTTACTGACTGATGAATTTTGCTCCCATGACCCTCATTCATCTACAAAATTTATTTCATATCTTCAGATATTTTCTATAATGTATAAAACAAGGCTCAGCAAGGCTTATGAATATGTATCTAGCTTTAATAAGTCTATAACTAAAACTAGTTAGTTCCCTTGAATCTCCTTGATCTTATCCTACATACCTGTTTGATTACTTGATAAATCAGAACCTAGTCAAATCTCGGGCTTCTGAATAGAGACAACAAAGTCAAAAGATGATATTTAGCCATTTCTTCTGGCAGGAGGGTAATTGTCAAAATGGGGGACAGAAATAATGTTTTTACTTTTCAGAAATAGGACTGATATTTTTACAAAAAACATCTATTTTTGATTGTAAAAAAAACCTGCCATTTTTCATAATGGAAATAATGTCATGAATTCTTTGAGATCTGTAGGCTGGTTGAGTGAACTTGCTCATGTGTGAAAGCCTTTGCTAATATATGATAAAGTATCTGCTGCCTGAACAATAAGCAGTAGGAAGAACCACAAAATTGTTAGGGTTGGAAGGGACTTCCGCAGATCATCTGGTTTACACTAGATTGCCAAGGCAATATGACCTAGACAGGTGACACAAGAGCAGGTTAGACAAGAACGCATCTAGATGGGTTTGGAATGTCTCCAGAGAGGAAGACTTCATAGACTCCCTTGGCAGCCTGTTCTCGGTGTAAAGAAGTTCTTTGTGTTGAGATGTAACTTCTCGTGTTTTAGATCATGACCACTAAAAAGAGTCTGGTGCCATCCTCTTAACACTCACTTTTGAGATATTTATATGCATTAGTAGGATCCCTTCTCCAGTCTTCTCTTTTCCACTCTAAACAGGCCCAGCTCCCTCAGTCTCTCCTCATAAGAGAGGTGCTCCAGACCCCCAGTCATCTTTGTGACCCTCCATTGGACCCTCTCCAGTAGCATCTCGTCTCTCTTGTATTAAGGAGCCCAGAATTGGACACAGGAATCCAGATGTGGCCTCATTAGGGCTGAGTAGAGGGGCAGGATAGCCTCCCATGACCTGCTGGCCACACTCTTCCTGATGCACCCCAGGACATCATTGGCCCTCCTGGCTGTAAGGGCTCACTGATGGTCATGGTCAACCAAGATTCACAGGTCCTTCTCCTTAGAGCTGATCTCTAGTAGGTCAGTCTGTTCTGGTACTTGGGGTTATTCCTCCCCAAGAATCCTACACTTGCCCTTGTTGAAGCTGATTAGGTTTCTCTCTGCCCAATTTTGCAGGTTACCAATGCTGTGTTTCACAGTCTCAGCTAAATTCACCTCACGGCTACACAGAAAGAGAAACACACTGATGTGTCTTGCTACTTTGTGTCAACATACAGCAAAATGGGGGAACAGTCAATCAAAATTTTAGTTCTTTCCCACCAAGAGAAGGCCATAGTTATTAGATTAATTTTCCCCATGTGAGGCTCATTGTTTTTCAAACAGGCCAGGTATGAGTCTCTGTATAATGAGCATCGAGATTGCAGACATGTCCCCTTTTTAGCTAAGTCTCTGATGTTGCAGGAGCAAAATGTCAATTTGAATTATTTAGCCAAACAGTAGCATCCAAAGTGAAATTATATACTGGTTTGACAGCTATAACATGATAGCCCTGCATTCTGTTTTTGGTTACCTCCTGTTACCAGAGAATGCAGGTGTAATACTTTGTAAAATCATTCCCACACTGATATTTTATGTTCAGATTGTTGGTCAGTCAAAGGAACCACGTTTTAAATGCAGTTTGACTTCAGTGAAATACAGAGAGCAAGGTTCGTGTGTAGCTGTCACATGTTTTTTTGAGGGATCTTTTCCTCTTAACTGGAAAATGAAGATTTCAGTATTTTGTTTTTGTAATCCTGTTCTTATTGGAGGTGAGGGGAAGGGAAAAGGGATTCAGTTAAGCATTAAAAATCCAATCTGTCCTCTTTCTGGATTGTATTTTTTGAGTTGTTGGAAATTATGGAGAATACTGAGGTTGGAAAAAATCTGCATTTTGGTCCCTGGTTCGGTAAAGATAACTAGTATCTGCCTTCACTAAACTTAATAATTTTTTTGCTTCCACCATTAGAAAAAAAGAATAAAAAATCCTAAACAAAACAAAAAAAGCCCAACCATAAAGGTGTGGTAATTGATGTAAAATATATGGCCATTTCCAAGGATTATAAATAGTGTTATGCTATATGGGAATGAGAAGAGGCAGCAAAACAATTTATGGCAGATGACTGAGGCAGCAAGCAGTTTGAGCTGTTTCTTTCCTGATGGTTCAGCTCACAGACTACATCTAAGCCCAGAGATATTTCCTCACATACGTCTCTGGCTTTCATATTCTCTATTTAGTGTTGAAACATGTACATGTATTCATTAAAAATGAATGAGAAATATAATTCATTAGGTTTAAATTAACAGATGAAGGATAGTTTGCTTTCAGTTAGCTTGAGTAAATCCAAAGGGCAAGTTAAGTTTCTGTAAGTAGTCTGACAAAAAGAATTTAGTCCTAGGTTAAAGAAGACAGGAAAATAAAAAGTGAAAAACTATGTATCCTGTCTAATTGCACCCTTTGTTTCAAAACTTGGGTTTGATATTCTGGTTTGGTGCCCTCAGTGTACATATATCTAACAAATTGCATTACATTAAGTGTATCCCAAGACCCAAATGTATCTCAAGAGTCAAAAAAGCAGTAGAATATCTTCAGTACTTTTTAATATTCTGAGAGACTTCAAATGAGTCTGGAAAAGCAAATGGGACTAGTAACATTACCTTATCATGCTCAAATTTCTTCTGTGCTTCATTTACTTCAAAACCAAAAACTATGCAAAAATAATGGTGAAGAAAGCCTTCATAATTTACCACCAAAGAAGATCAGATGAAATATGCTTGTTGAGAAAATATTGAATGTATTTGTTAGTGACATCCTTGTTAATATTATATCTAATTATATCTAATACCAAAAATTTTCCTTACCAATATTTAGCTAAAAGAATTTTCTTGCATTTGATAGTTAGTTTTAAAGAAAAAATTTGTCCACATTCTCTCGATAAGAGCAGGTACTGTAGATATTTACTGTAGGAAAATAAAGTAGCAGCTAATTTTAGTCAAACAGGTAAATAATAATAATAATAATAAAAGCATTGAATGTGAATTTTTATGTGTATCATATGATTCCTTATATTAAAAATGCTTGAGACATAACTGTGTTAGTGGAATTGATTTTCCTGTTGTAAATACTTTAGACTAAAAACAATGCCTTCCAAACTAACTAGACATAAATATCTAAGTGTATACTGAGGCTCTGACCCTATTCTCTGTTGGATTCTATGGCTGTAATGCAACAAAGGGAAGAAACAAACAAGGAGCCCAGAACTGGACCCAGAATTCCAGATGTGGCCTCACCAGGGCTGATTAGAGGGACAGGATCACCCACTTGACTTGCTGACACTATGCACTCCAGGATACCATTGGCTTTCTTGGCCACCAGGGAACACTGCTGGTTCATGGACAATTTGCTGTCCTGCAGGACCCCCAGGTCCTTCTCCACTGACCTGTTCTCCAGTAGGTCTGCCCCCAGCCATTACTATATACATATATATATGGGGCATGCATTTTTATCCTGGAATACACACCATATATCTTACAATGTATCTGACTGCTTTTCTTGAGAACAGTCATAAGCATTCTTTTCACTTCCTATCTTTATGATGAACAACATTTCTTTCTTTTCTCAACTCCTTTAACCAACTGCCTAATATTTTTTTTGCCTTTTTTTTTCTCTTTTACTTTCACCACTTTTAAACCAATGACTTTCTTTTACTAAACCTCCAGAGATCATTCTTTCTAAAGTCTAAGAGCTTATAACTTCGCCTTTTCCCTTGGTTTTCCTTTGTCCTTGATATGACTGCTTCCTGCCTAAACTTCTTTCTGCATTATTATCCTAAGTTACATTTTTGTCTTTCACACATCACTCTCTCAAATAAAGCTGTATACCTCCTCCTCTACATTTAATTCACAACTCTGACGTAATGCAATACCATTTTGTTTAGCTCAGTCCTTGAAAGTTACAGTATTACATACTGTAACCTTTCCAGGGCACCTTCCACTGGTTATTCTTCTGAATGGTCCACCAGAAAGGATGGTTGAAATCCGGTTTGAAACAAAATATTCAAAAAACCCCACACCTCAAAGAAATTTTTCCTTGGAAAATAAGGGATAGTAAGAAATAAATAAAGGGAAGTAACATCTGTTTTCAAATCTAGCTGGATGAAGAATCTAGTGATGTATTGTTATTCTCATACTGTGTATTTTGTCTCCTTTTAAACAAGGCTTTTAACAACTGAAGACAGTCTATTCAAGGATAGTAAGATAAAGTGTTTAGCTCTCAAGATGAAAGTAAAAACTAATCTCTTTTCTGTGAATTATCTGGCATATATCTCCTTCTATCAGATCTTTGAACTGTTTGGTGCAACATGGCTTGCTGAAAGACAGGACTTAAAAGGAAACTTTTGTTCTATTTCTGGCTTATCTTCTCCTAATTTCTTTCTTTAATTTTTTGGTGCTTTTTTTAATTTGTTTTCAGCACAATTGCTGGGTTGGCTTTATTAGTTTCTTCCTTATCTTGGGAGTTCTACCAGATGTCCCATAAATACTTCTTTCTTTGTGTCCGCTATTCTTGGGCATCCTTTTTTTCCAAGCCTTGTTAACCTCCCCCTACATCTGAGATCACTGAAGCATATCAAGCCCTAAACTTTAACAAGGTGGTTCTACCAAGTAATCTATTTTTCTAACACACAGACACCACTTAGAGCTTGCTTGTTATCTGCTATCTCTTTCATGGATGAAATCTCCCTTCTTGTTGATTAGGCTTGAAAGTATTTCATAAGAAAATTTACATATTCCACATTTTGCAACATCTGTTTTGGATTTCTAGATCTCTCACCCAGTTGCCTCCTCAACTGGAGCCTAGAATAAAGGCTGTCACAGCAAAAATATTCAGATGGCTCTTTTTTCTTTCCTCATTTTTATTTTTATTTTTTTTCCTAGGATTTAGAATTGGTATTCTAATCTCTAGATCAAAAAAAAATTAAATGTTGATTAGAATTACACTACATAGTTTGTACTGTAGCACTTTGTTCTTCTGGCAAATGCCAGTCAGTTAAATATAAAATATCCCTGAAAGGATGTAGATAGTAATAATTCTACTGACTGATCATCAGCTTTGGACATAGGATACCAGTGCTTTCAAAATCCATGATTATTTGGTCCACTGGTCTGGCTTATGCCATATGTAGATATTTCAAGAGTTTTGCAGAGAATTCTGAGAACCTAGCAGCACACAACTCTGTAGAAAGAATACTGTTTAACTGGCATTGGTTAGATACAGGATATGAAAGAAAGAAAAAGTGTTGCTGCAGGTAATGTGTTCTCTGACACAATTCCATTACTATGGAGAAGTTGCGTAGTTCTTTACTACAGAACCACAGCTTTAAAAAGTTCATCTTGAGGCCATCATTCCAAATGCACCTGATTTACAGGCATGCTTATTAAAACATGTAATAAACATTCCATCCAAGAAAAAATATTTGAAGTTATTGTAAAGGGAATATTTGTTACCTTGGAAACAAATAAAATCTGTATTACTATTTTGTATTTTATTTTCATTGAAGAATTGAATCCTTTTCAATTATTGTGTGGGATGGGAAAGTAGTAAACAAGGTTATAAATCTCTGGAATTTGCTTCATGGTAATAGTACATTAAGCAGGCAACTGGTATTCTCCATGCATTGAAGTGGAACTACTATTACTCACTACTTTATAATTATGTAAGGGTTATTAACACAACAGGAGAAGTAAATTGGCTACTCAGCACGAGTACCACTCTGTGCCTGAGCTAATTGCATATATCCTAGGTTAGCTGAGATCGGCAGATTTCCATTGTGCTTGGAATTGAGAGACAAACATAAAAATGGTAATAACTTACAAGGTAAAGTTGTTGCTAAAAATAATAAAGGTTCTTAGAGGATTATTTACATTGTTTGATATTTCATACACATTTATATATAGATGTGCATCTAAATATTAATATATATGTATATATTTGTGTATATGTATATGTTTATGTATATGTGTATAAAAATATATATTTAGTTTAAATAGCATCATAGCAATCAAAACTCAAACAGTCTATAGGATCTAACTGAAATTTTAGGTTTTACCCCTCTTATGTGTCTTAGGTAGTGAGTTTGTCAAGTTGAATGAATATGTAAACCACTACTGAATTATTAATATACCTATGTCTCTTCTGTGTAGTTACTGAAATCTTACATAGTCGTAACGAGATGAATGCTTTCAAACCAAGTACACTTTTTAGAGCGTCTGTGGCATGTATATACAAAATAAATATAAAAATGTGTATGTTATTCTGTTTAGAATATTTTTGTTGTTTGCTATGGTTTCAGGGAAGCAGTGCTAATATGAAAAATATTTCACAGAGTAGGAACAGGTAAGTGCTAGAAATGCTGTAGTGTTTAAAGAAATATCATACTCAATGCTGTGAACTCCTTCTCTGGTTCTGGAAACACCCAAGTGAAAAACTTCCTTTGTTGAGCAGTTTGTGAAATACCTTCCATGAATAATGTACAAATGTATGTAAAAGTATGATCCCATGAACCTTTTTGTAGTGACTTGCCTGTGGAAACACAAGTAGTTCTAATGGTTTTAATGACTTCACATATAAATGATCAATTTAAAGATCAATTTGGCTGCAAAGGTATAGAATTTATGAGATTAATTAATATGATGTTATGATAGGAATAAATTTTCTGTCACACCGTCTTGTCTAAATCCTGAAAAGGGCTCAATTGAAGGGCTACGTATGTAAAAGGGTCTTGTAGGCTCAAGAGTCTTTATATCAATTCTAATCATAACTGGAAATAAAAATAGTTGTAATATTCACTAGTTAACTAAATTTAGTATAATAAACATGTCATGAAAAGTAAATAAAGGAAAATATTTTGTGTGCGTGAGTGCTCATGTGTACATTTTCACTTTCATCTCTGCTTTCAGTAGCAAAAAATAAAATCTCAAACACCCTGTTTGTAGAATTTCAGCAGTAGTTTATATGCATAGCCAAATCCAGAGCATTTCCATCCACAGCACCAAAGAAGACAGAAAAATGTCACAAATGATTTTTATCAAAACAATCTGTTGGCTTTACTCTCCCTCTTATGCAGTTTCTTTCTCTATTATTTGGTACCTGAAGGTGTAGAATATAAACACCTAACATTAAATGTGAAAACGCAAAAATAAATATAATTTTATTCAATATAACTGTTGTACGTATAAAATAAAGTACATTTGTCAAAACCTGCTTGGGCAAACTCAGCTGTGCTGGTTTTGTGTGGGATTTAGTTGATTTTCCTCAGAGAAGCCCACGTGGTGCTGTGTTCTGTATTTGTTGATAACCAAGGGGTGTTTCAGTTATTGCAGGGCAGTCCTTGCCCAGCATCAAGGCCTCTTCTGGTTTTTACGCTGCCCTCCTAGTAAGTGGGCTGCAGGTGAACAAGAAGCTGGGAGGGGACACAGCTGAGACAGGTGACTAGTTGTTTGTGCTCACCAAGGCCATCCCATATGGCATTGTGTTTGGAAGTAAAAACTGAGGGAAGGAGGGAAGAAAGGGGGGACATGTGGGATGGCATTTGTCTTCCCAAGTCACCATTAGGCATGATGGAGACCTGCTTTCCTGGAGGTGGCTAGAGACACCTGCCTGCCAATAGGAAGTGGTAAATTAGTTTCTTGTTCTCCTTTGCTTGTGCACACAGTTTTTTCTTTATCTATTAAGCTGTTTAACTCACAAATATTACTCTAGATGTGTTTTCTCTTTGGCAAAATTTTACTACATTATGACTGAATTTCTTGGACAATTTCTTTAAATCTGCTAGCGTAAATTCATTCAGAGCCATTATTATTCAAAATAGATGAAATGTATCAGTGGCTTATTGACAGTCAAGTATTTCTGTTAAATATCATAGTCAATGGCATTACAGAAGGGTTTCTGGTTTTTGAAATGTAATTGGAAAAGAGTTTTTACTGTTTCTTTGCAGTTTAAAAGTCCCATTTCAGTCATTTGGGACTGTGAGTGCCTCTCATTCTCTTTCTGGGAACTAGTGAAATTGAACCATTAGGCAAGTACATCTTCATTTTTCATCCTAATATGTGGGGGATGGCTTCACTGACAAGGACAGAGACCTCTATTCCTGGTTCAAGAACAACCTGGCTGAAACCCACCTGCACGAGGACTGTATCTAACCAGGATTTGACATATCACTGCTAAAAGGACTTTTTATACATGCTATTGAATATTTCTTGTTCTTATTAATACTTTAAGTATAATTCGTGGTTAATACCCAGTTCGTTTACCATATATGGCTGTAACCCTTCCTCTCTCTATGTTTGCACTGGTCCACCACCCTCCTTTTCCTTGTTTGAAAAACTCCGTCCATGTTTCCACCCACTCTTTCCATATCTGTTACCTGTGCCTTCCNTCCTTATTTGTCACTTGTGCTTTCCCCTTTTTACCAAGTTAGGCGACTTCCCACCTACCTTCCAGAACCTTCCCTGTCAGTCCCTATAAAAGGAGCTGACGCCATTTAATAAAGGTTCACTCCCTCCAACCTCTGATTCTGTGTGCGTGTGTGGTTCTTGCCTCCCTGCGTCACAGGGTCAGGGGTCCCCTATTGCCACAGCTTGGTAGCTAGCCGAGGCATTCCCGAATCGCTCTACCCAGAGTGGACCATCCCTCTACTCCCGCGGGCTGCGACACTAATATAACCAAATTTATTATTAAAATTAGCAAATACTTTAAGGTAGAGGTTTGTTACACACATGTTCATAAAAATCTGATTTAATCTTTCTGGTTCTGCTTTCAGATGTGATTGTTGGTTAATTTATCAAATTGGTTGTTCACTTACTCTAAATAAAAATGACAGACACAAAGAAGTTCAGAACATAATTTCTGAACTAATTAAGTTATAAAAGTTTGAAAATGCTGCTGTGAAGATTGATGGCAAATTAGAGGCAGAAAACACTCCAGAAAACATTAAAATATTATTTTCAATTCTTAAGTTTGTTTTTAACTCCTTGAGAATTCTTCAGAATGTCACTTTTTGATTTATAATTTTCAGACAGCTTTCACCAATCTTACTACACCAAAGGACTATGGAAATCAAATAAAGAGGGTTGTCAGTGTCTAGTCAAGGCTACTCATTTTAGACATCTACACTAGAAGGGAAAAGCATGTAGCAAATGAAAAGCAAAACAGGAATTGAAATGAGATACAAATATGAATCTGGAAGACAAGTATTTGGCACTAAAATAGTGGGACTGACTTTTCTACTTAGCAAAAGGCAAACCCAGTTTCCCTATGTACTGGGTCTGGGGGGGGCGGGGGAAGCTGATTTGTATCTTTTTGAAAGCTACATATATGCAGAACATAAGTTTTGAAAAGAACAAAAGTAACAATTATTTAGGAGAAAATCCAGAACTACATTGCTTTGTCATGACAGAACACTGTTTTCCAATGATTGTTGACTACTTTATATAGCTATAATAAATAAA
>VZRE01009657.1:38070-48092 GCA_013396775.1 Cephalopterus ornatus
GAATAATGCATAGAGCATGGCCTATCAAACAGCTAAACACAGACATCCCAGACTATAACACATTGTTGCCACATGATAATTGGATATTTGCATTTTGGGAGGGCTAGAGATGAAACAGTTTCTTACAGTTCAACCATCATCAGCTTGCAGTAAACATGACCACCTTTGCTCTATTCCCCCTACCCCTTGAACCATCCAAGCCCATAACTTTGTCCTTTTTATACCCTCTGTCATGCTGGATATCATCATTCAACAGGAAGGAGATATTATGATTATGGGTTCAATTCTTGTTATTTTACCCTCATCCAGATTTGCTGAACATTGAATTCAACAGTCTGAAGAGTCTGAGACAATGACAGGTTTACTATTAACAAAAGATGATACAAAACAAAACAACAAAAAAACCCAAGGTGATTAACAATTTCTCAAAGGTCATTTGCATAATTGGGTATATATTACAGATTAAACAATTTTACTTTTTTTTAATTAATGACAATGCATATATTGTTATTTTTAGAAATAGAGCTTTCATATTAAAAAAATCACTCAAGAAACTACAAAACCTATAAAAGACCCTGAATTTTCCTTCTAAAATTAAAATTAAACTCAGATTGAATAATAATAATAATAATAATAATAATAATAATAATAATAATAATAAACAACTAATTTCCCTGTGCAGCTAACACATCTAATGGTCATTTAGAATGTATGTTTTTGTATCTAGAACAAGATAATACTCTTTGTTCGACAACTGCTAGTTTAAGAAATGTAAAGTTTGAAAAATAATGTGTAGAGCATCCACACTTGTTAATCTCTGTTGTCAATAATAAAAGTTAAAAAAAACTTATTTAATTGAAAGTTTCACAGTATTTTCAAGAATTATTCTCCCCCTCAAAAAAAAAAATAGTCTACACTATTTATTTTATATGAATAGCCTCTTAGGATTTTACAATTCTCTTTCAGCCTCTGCCAGTATTTTGCTGCTTTGCTCACAGCTTTATTTTTAGTCTGTTTCCCTCTGAGATGCTTCCACATTGTACCTTTCTTATTGTTTATCCCATTTGCTCCTTATTTTAGTCAACAGCTCTACTTTGTATGCAATGCCTTTTGTTAAGAAGGTAAGACTAACCTCTCTTGTTTAAGATGAAGACCTGAATCCAGGTACGACCATGACTATCTGTTTATGCAGGGAAGAGTTTGACTACAACTAGCTTATATGTTTCTTTCCCTTAAGATGCTTCCTTCATCTCCAGCCTAGTGAAGCTCTTAAGCACAGTGTAGCAGGAGCATTTAAAACTGACAAAATTATGCACAAGATTCAAAGGGAAGTGGAAACTTATATAATGGCTTACTTTCCTATTAATGCCCTGACGTTTTTTACTTTTTTTGGCTAATATTTTGAAGTTATCTTTTATAACCTCAGAGTCTTGCTCTTGAGTGATAACAGTCAGTTCAGAATCTATCACTTCATATGTGAAGCTATGATTTGTTTTGCCTGTGTGCATTACCTATGTTAGGGGTAGAGTGTTCAGCTCAAGGTGAGAAAGAGACCATGCTATGACTTCTAACAAAGGCACAATTCTTTGATTATCTCTGTATTATCACATGAGAAATGGGAATAATCTCTCAATTAGAATTTATCCATCTAAGAATAAAAATTGCAATGAAGAGTTCTTACTAGAAAAAATACTTTTTCTCAAAATGTCCAGCATTTCTTTGCTGGATTTGATATATAAATTTATTTAGAATCTGTATATATGAATAGAGTTCTTTTTCTAACTACATCAAGCCCTTTCCTGACATTCATGGGACAATTGCTCACCTATCAATCTTAAAATTCTAATGCACTGCCAATGTGTCTTCTACTCCATTTCCAGAAAAGAATATTTTTAAATTTCTTTTTGGGATGTCTCTATGCAAATACAATATAAGAGCGGGAGGAAAGAAGAGGGACAAGGGTAAAGTTAATTTCATTATTGTCATTATGTGATTTTTCCGGGGCATTTTTTAGAGTTTGCTTTTTTTTATTCCTCAAACACGAAGTCCAATTAAATTTACTTTCTCATCCCAGCTTTTCACTCCTATACCTGCCCTGGCTTCTTAAATACATAAACAAGATTTTTTAGGGGGTGAGAATATTATAAACAAGATTAGTTCAGTAAATTTGTAATCCTCTTTTTATTCATTTATTTTTTTAATTAATCTAATAGTTATATTTTTCTCTAGTACCTGTGATGCCACATACTTACACAGCAGAGAATGGGGTAAATGGTAGAGTAGGAATGAGGAAGAGGGACCAAGGAAGAGGTGATTATTGAAGAGATTTTCTTAGAGTCTTTATCATACAGAAACGTAATGTTTCAGTTAACTGAGAGTATTGACCATACAAATGTTCCTGAGCTTTACTTCTTGACCCAAGCCAAGACTTGTATTCGTTTGTTCTTCTTACAGGTAGCTTATTAAAAGTTCAGTATCTTATCATTAACAGTAAACACAGAACTATAAAAAACAGTTGCACTTTTCCCACATTGAAGACCAAAGAGGATGTATTAGTTACATGCTTTTACAAATGTTTCAATAGTAAATTAGAAATGACAGCGAAACAGAATAGCAGTGCTGCATGTTTAATAGTCTTCACACAAATGTATGAGCTCTGGTAAGTGTTTCAATTTTAAACATGCAGTTTAAAACAAAGTTTTATTCAGATATAAAAGCTCAGATTTGATTATGCTTTTCTTAAAAAATAATTTTACTGAGAAATCTGCTTTGTTTGTTGCCACTACCTTCCATTTATCTGTCCAATATAATTGTCTCTCTTGCACAAGATTTTTGCTTGTTCCGAATTAATTTTGCTGGCTCACTCAAATAAACATTAAGAAATCGTTTAATAGGGAAAGGAGACATGGTCACTTCATCTGTGTAATTGTATTTAAAAGGGTAACAAAAGTGATGATCCTATAAAATTTAAATCAAGCTCATGGGCCTGAATTGTAAAATTAGCCATCCTTGAGTGAGTTGTAGTCTGCATGCTGCCCTTTAGCTGTTGCAGCTGAACAGTATTATACATCATTGAGACGTATGGGATGAAGATCATGGAACCAGCAATTTTAATGTAAACTCTGAAAAATATAGGAATCAGTAGACTGATAAGTTGTTAACTCTTTGATGTCAGAGTGGCAATCGCCCTTCCTTTCTCACATCTTTTTTATGACTTCTTTGTAACTGTGGTCCTCTCACCATCAGCAGAAAAAGTACCATTTCACTGCTAAGTGATCCTTCACATATTTTAAATTTATGTTTAATTTTCTAGAAGCAACAAGATTGACACTCTTTTTGCCTTCCTTAGCTTGAAATTTTTAAGACTTGTTACTTATCAAACAAGATAAGAGGCTGTTCCAACAAGATCTTGATACTTCCATTGAGTGGGTTTCTATTCTCTGTCATGCTGCTTGCTGATTTTTTTTTTCTGTGTCTACCTGTCAGCTATAAAAACATACGAAACAAGAAAAAATAGAAGCTGGGTTTTTCCTTAAAAAACAAATGAGAATAAGAGATGTACCTGCACAAGATAAAATCTGTCCGTTGGCTTATGAGGGAAAAGATTTGATATACTCACTGAATCACAATTTGTTCACAAGTGCAATGGAAAAAAATTCTTCTGTTGCTTTATTACTAACTTTGTTATGTGTCAAAAGACTTATGAGTTGAATCAACCTTTTATCAGAGCAGGATCACAGAATATGCTGAGTTAGAAGAGACTTACAAGGATCATTGAGTCCAACACTTCCATCACCCAACCACCCTCTGGGTGAAGAACTTCTTTCTAATATCCAAACTAAAGCTCCACTGACACAGCTTCTCAGGTTATGTCACTGGTCACCACAGAGAAGAGATCAGTGCCTGCCCCTCCTCTTCCCCTCACAAGGAAGTTGTAGACTGCAATGAGGTCTCCCCTCAGTCTCCTCTTCTCCAGGCTAAACAGACCAAGTGACCTCAGCAGCTCCTCATACAGCTTCCCTTTAAGGTCCTTTAAGTGCCCTCCTTTGGACACTCTCTAAGAGCTTAATATCTTTCTTATATTGCAGTGCCCAAAACTGCACACAATATCCAAGGTGAGGCCACCCCAGTGCAGAGCAGAGCGGGACAATCCCCTCCCTTGACAGCCTGGTGATGCTTTGCCTGATGCCCCCCAGGGCATGGTTGGCCCTCCTGGCTGCCAGGGCGCTCCTGACTCATATTCAATTTGCCATTGACCAGGACATCTGTCTGATGACATTCCCAAAGGTACTCCAAATCTAGGTATTATTTAATTCAATATTATTTTTTACCACTTCCCTAATCTGGTTGGCGTGACAAGGAAAAGCCTGTGGCCACCCAGAGAAGGTATCCCCCAAGACCAGGAGATATTTATCCCCTCCCTTTTCTGGACAATTCAGTGAAATCAATCTGCAAGTGTTGACCTGGAACACTTTCAGATTTTATAGCTCCTATTCTTGCTCTATGGGCAATGTTTGGATTATTTCTTTTGCACACACCACATTTCTGACTAACTGCTTGTACAATTTGAGTCATTTTTGGACCTATAACTGACTTGTGCAAATGTTTCAATAATTTTTCTGCACTCCAGTGAGTAGCCTCATGTTCCCGCTTCATTAGTTCACACAAGACTGATTTGGAGACTATTATTTGCCCACTTGGGCTAACTGCCCAGCCTTGGATCAAATTTTGCTTCTAAGGTTTCAATTAGTTGACAGTCCTTAGCACAATACTCAGGTTTTTTTATTGGAGAGGTATCTCTATCTGGGCTATTAAAGCCAAAACTTTATTCTCTAATGTGATTTTTTCTGCAGCTTCTTTGGCAGCCTTATTGGCTAAATGATTCCCCAATTCTGGTTTGGTCTTACCTGAAGTTTGGTGTGCTCTGCCATGCATGACAGCATCCTCTGCTGGTTTCTAGGTACCTTCAAGCAAGTCCAAGATTGATTTGTCATTTTGATTGACATTCCTTGTGCTGTTAGGAGTATTCTCTATTTCTAGATGGCTCTATGTACATATCTTGAATCAGTCCAAATATTAACTCGTTTTCCTTTACTCAATTCCAAAGCTTGAGTGAGTTTAGTTAGCTCATCTTTCTGGGCTGAAGCATCAGAGAGCAGTGACCCCGATTCCATTACTTCATGTTGGGTAGTTACTGCACATTCAGAGAATTGTTTTCCATTCTAGACAGAGCTGCTTTCATCTGTAAACAATTCCCAATCAGGACTTTCCAAGGGGCTGTCTATTAAGTCAGGGCTGATGGAATACACTTCTTCTGTAGTCTGTAAGCAATCATGCACCAGGGTTCCTTTGTGGCTGTGGGAATTGACAAACTGCTTTTTTTCTGTTCTTGTCTTAGCTTCAGATGTCCTTGGAGAATTTTGAAGCCCAGGCAGGTTACTGGAGCCTGGACTACTTGCACTTTGTTTCTGGACACCTGATATCCACTCAGTTCATGGAAATTCAATAGTGCCACAGTCTGATCCCAACATTGCTGGTTAGTTTCAGTGGCTATCAAAATGTCATCCACATACTGTAATAAGGCTCCAGTAGAGTTTTGATTTCTCCATTCCTCCAATTCTTTTGCCAATTGATTTCCAAATATTGTGGGGCTATTTTTAAACTCCTGCGGGAGGACCATCCAAGTCAGTGGGGTTTTTCTCCGTGTGTTTGGATTTTCCCATTTGAAAGCAAAAAGCTCTTGACTTTCAGAACTCAAAGGGATACAGAAAAAGGCATATTTCAAATCTAATACTGTGAACCACTTTAAACTTTCATTTAGAGTAGTCAACAATGTGTAAGGATTTTTTACTCCTGGATGAATATCTTCTATTATTTTCTTTATAGTTCTAAGGTGCTGTACCAGCTGGTAAACTCTTTTGTTTACCTTCTTAACCGGAAAAATGGGAGTACTAAATTTAGATTCACATTCTTTTAACAAATGAAATTTCAAAAATTTTTCTAGAAAGGATAATAATCCCCTGAAACTTTCTATTTTCAAAGGATATTGCTTTTGCCTTAATGATCCTGATCTGGGCGTCAATTTAATTCTCACAGGTTCTGCTCTTTTGGATCACCTGGGCACCTCTCCAGCCCATATTATTGGAATCACTGCATTCTCAAGTGTCTTTGGCAGATGGATCACTTCTGGTTTTGGGAACTGTAACGCAAAAATAGAAGCTTCCACATAATTGGACTCTGGAATAATAACCTGTATTTTGCCATTTTTAAATTTTATTTCTGCATTTAGTTTTTCCAATAGATCTCTCCTAAAGAGACATTTTGGTGAATTGGATAGATACAAAAACTGATGAATCATTCAGTGTTTTCTTAATTTAAAATCAATAGGTTTAAAAAAAGGCCAAGTTTTGCAATTCACTGTCACAATTGTTATAGAATTGTTACTTAAGTTTCCTTTTATCATATTTAATGCAGAGTAACTAGTTCCCATATCTACTAAAAATTTTACTTCTTCTTTCCCCAGCTCAGCTGTAACCAGAGGTTCTGCTGGGGAAGAATCCTCCTGTCTCCCTCAGTCATCATCAGTGATGCCATGAGAGGGTTTGGAGGGTTCTTAAGTTTCAATTGCGGACGTTCCCTGTGATCCTGCTTAATTTCAAATAACTTTGACACGTTCATTGCCATTGGCATGGCATATTTAATTCCATATAATACCTATTGCAAGTATCTATGTGACCTTTCTCTAAAAACAGGGATGTTAGGATCCCATTTGGAATCCACAGTGGGAAAGTTGATGTCCGATGTACCCTGTATATTACCCACCAAAATGTGCTTTCCTGAAAACTTCCTACTCGTTTAACAAACATTTTTTTTTCCGTACTATCAAGCAACACTTCTAACATAGTATCAATATCCTTCTGGTCCAGATCCTGTGTTTTAATCATCATTTTGAATGTTTTTGCCATTTTGTCTGGGTTATTTCATGGAGGGAGGGCCACTACCACCCCTCCTTGTTTAGCTTCTTCCCACAACTAGACTACAATTCTCTTCTCTCTCTGACACGTTCTCTCTACCTTTTCTTCTAGACATGCTAAATCTGCCTCTTTACATGTCAGTTCCCTTGCAGGATTGGTTTCTGCATCTTCGTTATTTGTTACCCTACCCAACCTGTGAGTGGGGCTAACCATAATATCTAAGTCATCCTCTTTTTCAGGAAGATGTTTACAACAATTTTTTTCTATCCTACACATTGAACAACAATGCTTTAACTAGTTCCTTTGATTCTCCTTTTGAAGGCCTAACACCAACAGGTTCTAGAGGGCTGGTTTTACATCACAATCTCTCTGCCATTCTTGATGGTTCTGCAAAGTGAAAAACATATCAGCATACGTAACTTGTCCTAGGTTGGCTCCCATCTGAAAAACAGCATTAATTGTAACAATGAATTATAATTCAGTGTTCCATAATGGCTACCTTTTAGTACAATACTTCAACTCTTCCTGGTAGCAGTTCACCGGGGGTTCATCAATCTTCCTAAAAGGCAACCAAGTGGGGACTTTTTCAAAATGGCCCCTTCAGATTGTCCACTACCCATCTCTGAACAGTAGACCCAAAATATTACAATACAGAAACAAATATAAATACAAAACAATATTGATCGATAAAACAAAGCCAAATAATAAATAATACAGCTAATGTGTTGGAAAATCCACACATCTTATATGGGCTAAATACCAAATTCCAGAATACCAAATAACCTACCCAATGCACTGGAAAATCCACATCTTATATGGGCAGGATTTCCAAAAAGTATGCCTTGTTATTGAATAGGATCTTACCTGCATTCCAGATTGGTCCAGGGGGTTGTGGTTTTCTTTAAGAAAGTCCTGGTGCCAACATGAAGATCCAGAGATCATTTGGATCCATGGGAGGTCAGGCAGAGGTGTCCCATCTGGGGGGCCAAAAATGATACAGAAAAGTGGCAGAAATAAACTTCTTAATACCAATTTGTAAATGTTGAAAAGGGCTTTCTTCTTCATTCAGCATGCTGGACATTTGGAGGATAGCTTTTCTAATTGAACGTGCCAAATGACAGACAGCCAGGGCTTTTTATTATACCTACTGTTTACATATTCATTATATATTCTCCTTTATTAATACATATTCATTAGTTCTTTACATAGTCATATCCCTCCTGGAAGTCCTTCTTTAGTCTTTCTGGGTCTTCTTCATCGACTTGCCCTCAGTTCTTGAGCAGGTACAGCATCATTTTGTTCCAGCACCAAAACCAGTTATGTTTGTTCTTTATTTTGTTTTGTTTGGGTACACAGAGCTTAGTTTACATCTTCTTTGTTTGGGTACATCCTTATCAAATTCTCTAGGACTTCTCTAAGACGATATTGGTCCTTATTTGGGCATTCTGTGATATTGTGAGTAAAGTTTCTATTTCTTCTATCAACTTTAATCTCGGCAGCTCTATCCATCTCTCAGTGGTGATGTTTTTCAGTAGCCCAGCTCTTGGGTACATGTGTGCCTACATAATGTACCTTCACAGCCAACTTCTCTACCCAGATGGCAATGTCTTGCCACACTCAGCAGCCCAGATGGGTTTAACTTCTCTGTTGCCACTTGATCCTTTTCCATCGGTCCAGCCGCCCCCACAGAGCGTTGGCTAACATCCACGAGTCAGTGTAGAGGCAAAGCACTGGCCTTTTCTCTCATTCAGCAATATCTAAAGCCAGCTGGATGGCCTTCATCTCTGCAACCCGATCTGATCCACATTGTCACTCAATAGTTTTTGCAGCTCACCATGTAGGACTCCATATGGCAGCTTTTCATTTTTGATGTCTACCTACAATATGACAGGAACCATCAGTGAAGAAAGTGTGTTGCTTTTCATTTTTTGGTAGCTGACTATATGGTGGGGCCTCCTCAACATGTGTCACCTTCTCCTCCTCCTTTTCTGATGATAGTCCAAAATTTTTGCCTTGAGGCCAGTTTGTGGTGATTTCCAAGATCCCTCGGAGATTGGGCTTTCCTGTTCCTATTTCCTCACTGTGTGATCAGAACAATCCACTTAGTCCATGTGGCATCAGTGGCATGATGTGTTAGAGGACTTTCTCTTTCAACATCCAGCCCAGCGCTGGCTGTCAGGGTGCCAGGAGAAGCTGTACTTTGGTGCCAATCACTTCTGAAAAGCTTGAACCCTCTCATAAAGTGCCAGTATCTCTTTTACAGTTGGAGTGTAACAGGTCTCAGATCCCTTGTGTCCCTGACTCCAGAACCTCAGGGATTGTCCTCGAGTCGCCATGGGTACTTTTTGCAAAAGACTCCAGGAAGGACCATTCTCCCTTACTGCAACATAGGGCACATTTTTCACATCTTGTCCTGTCCTGACTGGCCCCAAGGCTACTGCATGAACAATTTCCTATTTAATTTGTTCAAAAGGTTGTCGTTGTTCAGGACCCCACTTGAAATCACTCTTCCTCTGTGGAATATTTAGAAATGAACGGACATGTTCTGAATGAGCCCTGATATCTTTGTGCAGGAGGATTGCCCTTGGTCTGTCCTTGAGGGTAGAAAAACAAGGAAGAATGTGATGAGGCAAGTAGAACAAGGGGGAGATAGGAGTAGAAAGGGGGAAGATAGTAAGCCACAAGAATGCAAGTATCAGTGTGGGACTGCTTCACATGAACAGCTGGCATTAACCAATCAGTATGCTAAGTTAAGCTGTAAACAGCATATGTTAACCAACAGTAACCTATTTTGCTGCTTGATACGGAAGCTAAAATTGTACAAAAGCAGCACCATTTGAACCAATAAATGAGATTTTCTTGGATCATATTGATCTCTGGGTATTTACTCTGAGCCTTCTCGTCATTCCTCCTTGTTATATGATAGAGAGGTCTTACAATTTTACTGTAATCTGAATCTGTATTCTCCAAAAACCCACAGTACCTAGAAAAGCCTGTGTTTCCTTCTTGTTGGTTGGCAGGGACATAGCTGCTATTTTGTTGACCATG
>VZRE01009659.1:0-11491 GCA_013396775.1 Cephalopterus ornatus
TTCTTTTTAATAAAATAATAAACCAGTAACTAATATAGAACACACCATACAATTCAAACCCATTACTTAATGAGGGGAAGACTGAAGAAAGATGACCTTTTCCTCCAGCCAGTTTTCCAAAAAAATACCAAATAAGCAGCATGTACAGTGCTGGTCTGTACCCCTCCTTTGCAGGGCTTCCTGAGTGGGCAGTTCTGAGGGTCACTGGCACGGGTGGCATTGCTTTACCTAGTCCAGTGGCTGACACTTCCAAAGAACCAACAGTCAGGTAGACCTGTTCTGGCAGGATGAGATTTTATATATATATTCGCTCCTCATCTCTACTCAAAGCTCCTGGATCTTCCATTTTCTTTTTCCCTTTCTCAGCTGTTTTTGAAATCAAACAGCATGTGCTGGAAACACATGAGCTGGAAAAAGGCCTAGACAATTTGTCTGTCAGTAGCACTTTTGTGAAATCCAAGCTCAACTAACGCAAAAGACCAGCTCAATTAGCAGCCTGCGTAGAAGAAAATGCCTATAATTCCCTACATAAGCAACAAAAAAAAGTGTCAAGACCACTAGAAGTGTAACCAGTGCATCTGCAGGAAAAGTAAATTTTAAAGGTTTAGATTTTATGAAGAAAAGAAAAACTAACTGGTAAGTCTTTCCCATTGCCCTGCACACAAGGAGATGATCAGCTGTGTGGATTTAGGGCTTCAAGGTACAAATTGAGGCAATGGATATCTTTGCTCAGCTCTGCTTGAGAACAACTGCTTCACAGCAAACCCATTTCACTTGACTCTGCACCATTTGTCAGGACATAGAACTCAGACAGTAAATTGGATGACTGCCTTTTTAAGGGCTTGATAAAATAGAAAATTATGCTTGGGTTTCACACCTCTAAAATCTGACAAGAGCTTCAGAAGACCCCAGAATGGATTCTTTATGAATCAGCCATTGTCTGTGTTTGAATGGAAGCCACTTACTGTCTCACTCAATTTAAGCCTATTGCACTTAAAAGGAGGAGACCTCCTATGACACTGGTCACCCCTTTCCCTCAGGAAATAGCAGTTCATTATGGGAGCTGGGCTGATTTTTCAAAGGATACATTCAATATCTGTAGTGAACGTGCAATTAAACACCCAATCGAGTATATGAATATTCAGAATTATTTTCCCAAGAGAAAATTAAGCGTTCAGGATTACTGAAGATAACAGGACTATGTACTGAGTCAAACTGGTAAGAATTCAGTGTTTGATTCACCAGCAGGACTTCAGAAATTTTTTTATCAATCCAGAAGAGAAAGAAAGAATAGGAACTGCAGATGGGAACATAAGTAAATCTGCAAAACAGAAACAGCTTCTCAAAACATTCCGGAAAATTTTGTGGCATCAGAAATGCAGAATAATCGATATCTACTTTTCCTCATTAACTTACATATCCCCTGGTTTACTCTGCTAATAGCACATTTCTCCTTCCATGCAAACAAATCCAACAGTTTGTAAGCAAAAAGGAAATGAGTAATAACCAGAAGTCCTTTTACTGATGCAACCAAAATGTTAATTACTTGAGAATATTGACAAGTTGTGCTATAATTATGCTTCCTTCCAGACATCAATTGCTCTTCTCCTACCCCACCCCTTACATATTCTTCTTACTGCTTACAAGACCAAATTACTTTCTCCCATTTATACTGTAAAAAGTAGAGTGAGAATTCCCTCTTTAATTTACTGCAGTGCACTTCACTAAGGGGATAAGAGAGCAAATTTTTGTCAACTATTTCATACTCATCTGGACAGATACAGATTGGATTTACAAGTGCAAGGGCACTGTTTCACTTTTAGGTTGTACAGGTCACAGTACATCATCCTTCAAATGTTGGATGAAGTGGGAGGAAAACTGACATGCTCAGCTAAAAATTATTCTGGGCAGTAACAGCCTTCTAGGAACCGAACACTAGAGCTCAGTGTTGGTTCCACACAGGAGTAAAAAGCCACTGCTTGTGGTTTTCCATTTCACTGCTTTTTTAGTCATCAACTACAGATTTCTCAAATTGGTATGATTTCTTGATTTTCTTTCCCAAAGCACCTCACACAGAGGGGAGGATGTATCACAGTTGGTACTCTTAATTTTTATTTATTTACTTTTAGCTATGTTTTAAACTCAGTTTTGCAAAACAAACCCTTAAAATATGACTTCAGGATGAAGCATTAAGTGATAAACCTGTGCAGACAGACTTTTTAACTCAGGTATGTGTCCTCAGTGGGCTGGGGGTGCATTTCTTAGTCGACCCAACACAGAACAACTTTATGATATTGAGGCAGGGTGTCTCCAGCTTCTCTAATTAACTATTATGGTCTGTTCCTTCTGTTCAAAGCGACAAAAAACCAACTGTTATCAGTCAAAGCAGGAGGAATATAATTGAGAACTTTGTCTACCACTCTTTTATATTTTTCACTTTCAAATGAAGGAAGGCCAATGGTCTTTCTTCAAAACAAACATAAAATTTCTCGGTAGTTACTAAAGAGGAAAATATCTTGTATATCATTCCATGAATCATGAAATCAGGAAAAGGTAAACAGATGACTAAAATAATCATTCAAAACAGAGGATTGATGAGTGTGAAACCTCAATTACATAAACAGCTTTTTGGTTTAGACTATTGTGCAGTAAGTTTTTTGAAGGCCTGGGCAGAATTTTATTTACATAGAAAGAAGAGAATAAATGAAAAGGGACCATTCCTTAGACTGTATGATATCTGAAAGATTAAACAGGCTGTTTGAGGAAGGAGAAGGTTAATAACACGAGTACACTAAATCTAATCTTTGAGGGAAGAATAAGAAGGATAAAGAATAAAACCAACTAACGTGAGGGAAAGAATCTCTGATAAATTCAGTGGAGACAAAGGCTAAGGGAAAAGGACCACAAAGCAACTAGGTAAGAACTAGTATATTTTGTAGAAATATAATTTGGCTAATTAGCAAAATCTGCTTCATTAATGTGAATGAATCAACTTAAATTCAGTTTGGATCACCATGAGGAGGTCTCAGGATTTTGGGAATAAAGATGAGATTTTAAGAGGATGATAAAGTAGAGAAAACCTGATGATGCTATTCCAGTGGATGTTACTAGATAATCCCTTAAGATACAGATCTCCAGATATAGTTTTAAATGATTCTATAATTTTTATTTATACTACCCATATCTATGGCTTGAATTTTCAAGAAGGGCTTTAGGAAAGGATATAATATCATTAAAAGTCCCACAGTACTCACATGGGAAATGAGTATATAAAGAATTTAGGAGCCTTGGAAAAAATTCCATCACACAAAAAAAGCCCACAAAAACCACCAAACCCCCAGTGTCCTTATTAATGAAATGCATATAAAGTGTTTATGTTCCCTAAAAAATGTTTGGTTTTTAATACAATTTTTGTATGTATATTTATATGCACACACTGTATATATATATGTGTGTGTGTGTGTAAATAAATGTATATACACATATATTTGTGTGTATATATAGGGAGGGAGGAAGGGATGGAAAGAAAGACTTCTAGTTAAATAGAGATTTATAGTGTGAATTGTAATTTTCACAATTATATGTGTTAGCCATAAAAAGTACTAGAGAGAAAGAAATAAACAATGTAGACAGTAGAAAAGTGAAATTACTTTTTCCAAAGTAACCTTATTTAAAACTAACACAGTTATTAAATCGAAGCCTTTTTGCAAATTGCCTTTATTCTGGGAATCTTTAATATTTTCCATTTAGCAAATCCTTACCCGTAAGGGCCTGCCAATAACCTCTGCATAAATATCCAAGCATCCACATTCCTAAACTTTATGACAGTTAAAAAGCAATTTTATGAATATTTATGAAGGCAGTAAATTATTAAAATAAATATAGATATTTACATGGTAGAAACAACATCTTCATTTAATGGATGTGGAAAAAATGTTAATATGTGAACATTTTAAAGATGAAGTGGTTTGGCCTTCAGGGCTTTTGTTACTCTATTAAAAGTTAATTTAGGACGAAAATTATGGCTTTTTCGTGAATTGCAACCCCTAAAGATTAAATCATGATCAAGACTCACAACATTTTTCAAAAAATGAATCTGTTAATGTTATTTCCAGAGGCTGGATATTGAAACCACTGTGCAGTTCTCTCAGAGGAAACCAGAGGAGGCTTTTTCAATGTGCTCACAGTGGTGACATAGACCAGCTTTAGAGCAGAGGAGCTGGGTGCTGTGAGGTGGTTTTGTCAATCTTTCTGTCGCCCCATATTTTCTATACTATTAGAATATGTCCTCTACAAACACAGGGGGCAACTCAAGGTGCTCTTTCTTAAGAAGGTGTTCTACATCACATGAGTGATTTGCTTAATCACTAGGAATAAACTTCATCATCTTTCCCCACGTTTATAGATCCTCCTGGCTCAAGGACATCAGTGGTCTGCCCTGACCTCCTGTAACTGGCCACTCAACCTCAGCAGTGATCCCAACAACCTGAGTTCCACTGACACATGAATTTTCCTTCTAGCCAGAACACCAGGAACAGGTCACTTTCAATCTCAAGGTGTGAGAAAGCAAGGATTCTACTTCTTTTTATTATGGCAGCTCACCCCAGAAGTTGTGCTTCACTTCTATTCTACATTTGTCTCATTTCAGCTCCTTCCTTAAGAAAGTTTTTCCTCTTCCTTAATCCAGTCCCCTCTTAATTCAGAAACAATCAAGCTCTTTTACGTTGTCTCAGACTAAGTCACAAGATCACTTTGGGAGTTGCCACAGGAGTTTAAATTTTTTCCTTCTGTCAGTTTTTCAGCACTGTGAATTATTCTGGCTAATGAGACCAAAACGACTAGATCATGGCTATGCCAAGTTAAAGTGCCACATGAGGACTCCCCGTGTGCTTCCCTGCTCAGTCCGCTGGCTCCATTCATGTTGCAATAGGAAACTGTCACTCCAGGTGCTGGGAGTAGTGAATTCCTAAACGCCTCAGTTGCATTTGAAAATGAGTTTGCCTTTGCCATGCTAAAACTGCTCCAGCCCTTGAAGCATTTCTACCATTCTTTTCTTCCACTTTTTATATTAATTTTATAAAAGAGTCTTGCTCGCTAACTGATCTTAGTGGTGCCCTAACAATGGTAAAACCCCTTTTCCAAACCTCTGCTACAGTCTGATTTATACATATAAATACATATCCCTGTTTGATCTATTTTTTTTACCACAGCAATGTAAACTATTTCGTTTGTTGTTTTGGTTTTTTGTGGGTTATTTTTCTCCCACTAGAGTCAACGCTCTTGTTGATACCCTGCTAACAAGGTGGGGTCCGTGTTATTTCTCTTTAGAGCTGTAACTTATGATGTGGCTGTAGTAACATATTGTTTGTTTGAAAAGGTTTAAGGTTTAAGAGATTGAGATTGGCTCTGCCAATCCTCTAGACATGTGCCCACGGCTGTCACTGCTGCCCATCTTGCCTTGAACAGACACTAAGTTCTGTTTCAGTGGAACAGAAATACAACACTCCCAATGAAATCTGAAAATCATATCCAATTACAAAAATTACCCTAGGTCAGATTTCTAAAAATCTCGTTCTCACAAAGCAGCTTAAATTTATGAACCTTACAAAATTTAATCATTTAATCAGAATTACTCATGTTAAAGACTAAATTACATATTCTAACAGCACATTAAATTCAGGTTTTTCTGCACACTCCAAATTCCCTGTATATCCCAGTATAATAGCCCAAGATGGGCTCGGTCTGACAAAGTAGAAGCTCCAAATTATTTTCAATCTTAATCCTTCCCCAAATTTTGTACCCTATCCGATCTCCATATACTAAACCTCTACTGCAAAAACATTGTCATTCATACCATTATTTTTCCAAATATTCAAATTTCTATCACTTGGGCTTATGTCTATAAATCATCCCCTTGCACATGAAGCTCTTTTCTACCAGCATATCCTTTCTGTTAATGTGATATAAAGACTAAAGAAATGTTGTTCAGTTTTCATGGTGATTTTTCTGCCAGCAGCAGTTTATTATTTCTTTCAGGCCTTTTTCAATGGACTCAGTATGGAGAGAACGAACAGTAAGCCAAGATAAAAAAAAAAAAAAAGGCAAATCAAATACACAAAAGGGGGAAATAGAAAAAATACATGAAGAACAGCAGTTGTTGATGGCAGTAAAAAGAGAGAGAAAAAGTATACCCACACAAAGGAAAATGCAAGCTGAAAAACAGAGACATGATTAGAAACTCTGTTGTGAAGATTAAACCTTGGTGCAGGGTCTATAAAAATAAAACTCAAATCCAGAGTGAGATATTTGTATATTATAAAGTAACAATGAGAAATTAAAGACCATTAAAACATGAAAAATACAAGTTAAATACAGAAATTAGAAAGAAAAGCAGTAAATATATACATATATATAGCCACAGCTCTCTTACGAACTAGTGTTCTGTTTTAATGTGATGTAAAACCAAGCACATGGAAGACAGAGATAAGGAAAATATAGGGAGAGGAAAGTATCTGCTGAAACAGAAATGTGATACTCAATAAGTGCAGAAACATAAACATTAGGGGAGAAAAAAGATACAAAAAGTGGATTTAGTAGTGAGATACTGGGCCTGTTTAAACCCGCAGGACTTGCTGTTTAAGGCAATCTTTCACTTCAAATATTCCTTATGAAAGGAGAATCTATTTCTGATAATCTTTCTACATCTTCTGAGAAAAGTAAAGCTTACCATTATTTTACTCCCCAAGACAGACAATTTACATTCTAAAAATGGATGGTTTACAGCCTCAAAAAAAAAGGGTAAACTTCCTACCTGCATGAGGAGAACACAGAAAGTAGGTTTGGGGAGTGTATTTTTAGCTCAGATCCTGAGTGTGCATTTGAAGTCAGCCTCCAGATCATACTACACTTAGGTTCATACTGTATAACACACCCTGGACGTGCAGAACAGATTCTTCTGGAGCAGCAGATGAGCACCAGAAATGTAGCTAATGCACCTCAGCCACCAAATAGCACATATTTGGGACCAGGCTACAGCCAACCCACACAAAAGGCTCCTGAGATGTGCCTTGTTCTCAGCACCACTTGCTTTCCCCTCCTCCTTCAGGCTGTACAATTTCCTAATTCAGACATAGTGAGTCCTCACAGGAACACAGACTGGTAAAAAATCTATCTCGGAGACAGTGCTGTTACAGCAAACTTTACATCTTTATCAAACTCCTACTTTGTGAGCCCTGATTGCTATTTCATTGTGTTTGTCAGTGGTGAAATGCAGTATCAGATCTATTGGTGGAAACGATGCGCAACAGCCGAGTTCCAGGAATGACAACTGACCTTTCACGGGCGTAATTAAATTGCATCTAAATAATTTAAATAAACAGCTAAAGCTACTCAGCTGAAAATGGCATTTTTATTGAGACAAACCTTATTCCTACAGAAAAAATAGTAAGCAGTTGTTTTCTGAACCTGTGCTGTAGTCCCGACTGTACTTCCTATGGCCAACAGAGCAGATCCTGATCCTCTTAATTGCAAGATCCAGAGTCGCTGCTCTTTTATAATTGCATTTGTTAATTTGGGAATGAATTGTTTAAGTATTTATTGGTCCAGTGTATTTTCTGAAAGTCGAACCAGCATTTTTGCTTATAAAATATTTGCAACAGAAGGCAGTTACTGGGCATTTAGAGTTTAAATGTGGTTTATATGTTGAGTCTATTATGTTTAATGTGCAAATGGATCAGTGAGCTCCTGCTCTGTGCTCTCTGCCAGCACTGGAGTTGGAGGAGAAGATGGGCACACACACGTACCTATATGCAGCCCTCTCCACACATAATCTCAGCCAAGGAAGGAGAAAGGAGGGAGTGGAAGAAGAACATGGTGGTAAAGGCAAATTCTCGGCACAGCAAGGCTGCATAATGCCATGATGAAACTAAGTTACAATAAACACTCGTGTCAATCCTCCCACAGTGCATGCTATTGGTGATTACCTCGTAATCCAAGTACTGGCAGCAGCACATCCAAGTGCTGGATGTTGGACACAGCCCAGCAGGGCTGGAAAGACCCACAGAAGCCTGAGCTGAGGTGAGCATAGACTGTGCTCTGCCTCCTCTCACAATATGCTCAAACTACAGCCACCAAACCAAGTACTACATGCAATATGCAGAAACAAAAGATTTCAGCACACTGTTCCATGTACATTTTTAGGAGACACAGATCCAACTATTCCTGATATCAGTTGCCTTTTTTAATTTCCTCATGCATTACTATTTCTTTCAGGGATTTCTTTGCCAAAAGGCTTACAGTACACCCAGGAAAAATATGGAAGACTACTGGGGCACTGCAAGATACGCAGCAAAATAAATAAATAACTGTAACACATAAAAGGCACTGCAGAGCGAAGTGGTGAGTATTAAGGAAGAATGCGAATGCCAGTAAGTCCTGACTTACTGGGATAGAATGGGAAAGTCTTTGTTTTGGTATTTTGGAACTGAAAAAAACCCAAAAAAACAACAACAACAACAAAAAAACCCAACAACAACAAAAAAACCAACCAAACACCAAACCAAAAAACAAACAAATCAATAACACAGCTAATGTGCAACTAGGTTCTGACTAACCTTATAAAGCAGAGGTGATTGTCCTAGCTTCAAAAGTGCAATTTTTTTGGTCACGTTTGTAATGGCTTGAATCCGGATCAGGTCTTCTATGGTCCCATACTGCACGTCCACAAGCTCTGCCTGCAAAGAGAAGACAAAGTTCAGGCTGTGCCTACAACCACACATCACTGAGAGTGCTCCTTGCACAGAAACAAAGTTGTTTGCTTAAGTACAAGCACACGAGCAGAGTTTTGCAATTGCCCTACCCCAACTTCTCATCAGCAACACCTGTAATAGCGAAGAACTTGAGAGTGCAGTCTGACAGATAATTTTATGCAGTTTTCACTCAAAATCCATCAGCTGTGATAAAATCCCTTCTTGTTTTCTCTAGTGGTTATAAGCAATGTTGATTCTGGTGAGAATTTGCCCTCGTTAGCTACAGGAATTTATTTAAAATTGTGTAAGTCACTCTTGTTTATTTTCTTAGAAGGAATCAGTCTTGTAAAGCATTTCAGGAAATGAGTGATTATACTGCTCAGTGATGAAAATACACAGACAACACAAACTCCACCAAACATACACAGTTTTATTATGTGGTCTCATATGATTCTGAGCAGCCTTCCTCAACTATGGAAGTATTTTCTTATAATCCATCAGTTACCCAAGTATTACTCAGATAACCATACTCAAAGTCTAATCTTTTCTATTAACACATATTTTGAAATTCTTTAGAGTCACTTCCAACTAAAAGTGTTCAGAGCATGGAGATCTTCAGCTCTTCAATTAGGACACTGCAAGAAAATATAGTAAAGTTCTAAGTTATTATTAAATGTCAAGCACTGGCAGTAATGGAAAAATTTTTCAAGACGTGTTTTCAGGGATTTTTTAAAATATATGTAATTAAAGAATGACCAAGGGCATTTTTCTCACACACACTTATAGCGATAAATTTTGGTGAAGACAAAGTAGGAGGAGAATCAGTCTTGTACATTACTACTTTAGAGTGTTAAGAAGCTCTCAGGACACTGTGGAGGACATTCTGGAACCTCTAAATCCCTCCACAGTGTTCACGTAAAACAGAAGAAGACACAAGTCTGAGCTTAAAAATTAAAATAAGAGGAGCAGTACAAGATGGAAAAGTTTCTCTTTCAGTACAGTTTGGTAACTTAAGTATGGATTCATTGGCAAAGGCAACAGTTCTGATTTTGGGTATCTCTACATGAACTGTTTAAATTCTAACAACAGTTGTTCTGGATATGTAGGAAGTGTGAAATTTTACTAGATTCCTGAGTGTGGGTATTTTAGGAAAGTGTTTACCCTTAAAAAACTGTACCTGAATGTTTTGTCTGAGTTTGCATCTCAACATTTAAGTTGAAAGCATACAAAAATTTTGCCAAGGTTCCTGTCTTATTAAATGTATTCTTCTAAATTTTTCAGATAACAAGCTTCCCAAGTCTCTAACGTGTCATCAGTCCTGTATAAACCAAGTATTTGGAAAGGTCAGCCCAAGTTATAAGACACTTTTGAACAGCAAATATCAGCCTTAACACCAAATACTGAAATTTAAGAACGGAAAAGCTTGCACTTCATACTGTTTCTTCTAAAATACATGAGGGTTTTGATATCTAAAGAACTTGAAAACTATTTAATAAGAAAATTCAAAGGGTGACTACAGGCTGAAATCCAACATATTTTTTTTGTATGACCACAGTATTTTGAAAAGATAAAATCATGTGAAGATTTTATACTGGTAGAAGAAAGAGTTAATGTCAGATGAGGAAAGGGTATTAACCAGAGTACTTCCTTAACTTCCTACAATTGTAGACCTTATCTTTATCTTCATTTGTACCTACATACGTGTCAATAGATACACTTCAGTGCAAAAATTATTAAGCGTCTCAAAAGTCTTGTGGCTTGAGAGGTGATGGGAGGTTATATGTAGGATTTCTAGGGACACTTGTGTCTCATTCCTTTGGACCCATTGCCTTTGCTACTTACCCTCCCAAAGAAAAACATCACAGCTTTCATCGTTCGCATGAGAGATACTGCATTGAATTTTCGTGAGGCAAAATCAATGCACGGTGATACAATGTAACGAAGTATCAAACCATTTGCTTCTCCAGTATGCCCACGTGAAAATGAGATCCCTGCCCATCTACATTCAGGTGCTGCTCCCCTGCACATCACTAGCTGCTTCTCCAGGGTGCTATCCACTGCTCTGTAAACAACAAAACTACGTGTGTGCACAATTATTAATGCATTTAGCAACTGCCCTTGGATGTTCTTAGTTAATTTATGGATGCAAACTGCATCTTCAAGAGCTGCTCACTGGTCTTTCCCAGGCAACATAGGAGCTCAGCAAGAGAGAAGCAGAATAAGAGGCCCTGCAAAAGCACAGCTCATTATTTAATTATGTGAGAACCAAACTTGACTCCCTGCTGCCCCAAACACTCTGCAAACCATGTTCTGTGCTCCCAATGTTAAAAGTAAGCCCCAATGCCAAAGCTATTAAATACATTCACACATTGAGAGTACATAGAAGTCATTACATAATGGATGAGCAGCTGGGTGTAATATAACAGAGTTGCATGTGCTTTTATCACACATCTGCCACATGAAGGACAGATATGTCAAAGCTCAATATCTATGAAGTCTTTCTTCTGCATTAGCCTGAAAACAAGTATGACTCAAACATCCTGTAACTGTCCCGATTTTAGGGGTACTTGCACACTTCTATTTCTCTGTAAGTCTGAAGTGGTTCTCTTCTCATCACAAATCTTTGACTTTTAATTTTATCTTTTGGGGAACTGTGGGTATAAACTGCACATGTCTACCAAAGTAGGTTATCACATTCTGGCAACATAACGTGTAGCCAACAGCTGGAAGTTTCCACAGTGAAT
>VZRE01009659.1:11535-114164 GCA_013396775.1 Cephalopterus ornatus
AAAAAAAAGGAATAAAATATTCTCTGTAGTAGAACTACTACTATGGCTCATCCCAACGAGTGAAGTCAATAACTCTACTGGAAGAGTTTAGAACAAGGTCGTAACATTTTGGCAATACAATCCAGAAACTAAGACATCTGCATCAAATTAGAAAAAGGGTTTTAAAAATTATCCCAGCCCCTTCCCTTCTTCTGCACTAGAATACTTTAGTAAAATTATTAATAGAAAGCAAAATAGTTTGCACTACTTAATAACAACACCTCATCAAATACAGTACAGCAACACTAGCTCAGGATAGTCAGTTTTGTTCTTGTTTAATAGACTGGGACTCAATTCTTTGGACACTTTAATTCTAACATAAAATAAAATATTGAAAAAATACGTCTTCAAAATAATGGTGAAGAATTGTATTAAATCCAAAGACTTTTACCTTCTCAATAATCCACTCAGTAATTGACAGACCACTTATGTTGCATGAAGGCCTGTTTTATTCACAACATTCCTAATACCTTAAAAAATGAATAAAGATTAAATTTTCTATTATTTAGTTTTTCATTTTTTTTTTCAGAAATGCTTACAACATGACATAATCCTCATTTTACATACACCAGCTTTCTAAAAAGCAAAATACCGTGCCCTCAACTACCCATATTTGATAAACTGCTTTCCTATGGTAGGATAATTCTGTTCAAAAACAAAAGAGAGCTCATCCTTTTAACAGGTGCCGAAAAAGAGCCCTTGTCTACTTGGTTTATATATGCAACAGTAAATCCTCTTACCCTAAAAACTGGGAAACTGCTAAAGAATGAGTTGTTTTATCCATCTGAATTAGGTACTTACTCCTCAAATTGTTTCATGCTAATCTGTTTGAAAGATATGACTATTTAGGAACAAATTGTGATGTGCGTTATGGAGTTCAGTAGTATTCCCCCATGCATGAAATGAAGTAGGGGTAGGTAATAAAACAAACATTTTTAGGAAAAGTAATTATTTTATGTAAGACTTATTATTAGTTTCTAAGTCCCAAGATGATGCTCAATGAGTTGTAAACATTCTATCTTAAAAACTTTAATAAAATCCCCCAAAACAGAAAAGAAGAACACTCTGAAAATGCCACAATCAAGACAGGCATGGATTTTTTCCTAATTTCTTCTATTTATCTCCAAAATGAAACAGAATAAAAGAGCGTACTTCATCCAGTCACAGCAAAGAAAGAATAAAATAGGTTTTGAAAAGGAAAAGCATGACTAACTGTATGAAGCAGGTGGCAGCTGAGGTCTTGAAGATGCTGGATACTATTTTTTAAAGCTTGCTTTCTTTGTAAATGCTGAGGCAATTAAAAAAAAAGTTAAATAGGTCGAAAATAGAATATGTTTGTCTTATCACATTGTTGTGAATCCCCTTGACTGAGGAAAGGGATTTAATAACAGCATTATGCATCTGTATCCAACACACTGGCTAAGAGACAGATTGTCGCTGATTTGCCAGGGGCACACAAGGCAGGGAACAGTTTAAGGGAAGAACCCAAAAGAAAAACAAACAAACAAAAATAACCCCCACAAAACTCAAAGCCAGGAAGGGATGTTTCTCACAACCACTAAAATGCAGATGGAGTCTGTGCAGACAAGAAAGCAGCTCTTAAACTGGGGAGCTCGGGGTAGAACAGCACCACATCTAAGTAAATACTTTATTATTTCTTAAGAGAACTCATTAAGGTCAGTACTGATCAATGTCAAAGAAATCTGAAAGGTGTAAACTTCACAGAAAAAAAAAAAAAAACAAAACCAGGAGTAGCACACAGGATGTCTGTGGTGAAAAATCTTCTCCCTCTTAATGCTACCTGTGGTTAGAGCTACAGTTCAGTAACCGTGAATAATGAATATATTTTATCCAATACCAATCTGTTGACTCATATTAATGAACAGCTTCTGCAGGAGCTGTTTGGGAGGTCAGGACTGTGTAAGCTGCAGGTATGAAAACCATTGATAAACAGTAGCACAGCCAAAATCATATTCCTGACAGGGCTGACCTACCCACCAAAAGGTTTCAGAAATGGATGACCTAAAAAACCTCCAAGTATTGAAAAAAACCAAATATTAAATATGTAATTCTAGAAGTATCAACCCTCAGTTCCTCAACTGTTTAGGCTTACTAAATCCCCTTCTTTCATCCAGGTCAATGGCCTTCATTTGTCCTTCAACACTCAGCTACTATTTTCAGTTTTTTCACGAAATAAAGGCAACAGAAACATCCAACGCACAATCAATCACAATTAAATAACCTTCAACTAGTCATCCTGTCTAAAATAAAACTCCAAAATATATTTGCAAATTGTATCTGAGAAGGCAGCATTCTGCAATCAGGACATGAGGCGAACTTTAATTAAACACTTCACTATAATTTATTTGCACAGCTCTGAAATTGAGGCTGAAGGCAGCATTCAGCAGAGCATAAAAGTAAACTCAAGCTGGTTGTAGATCAAAGCTGGTCACCAATGAATGCGAAGAAAGCTGCAAATAAAAACCTAGTTGTTCTCTAAAATTAGAGAAAAGGAAGAAAGAAAAGGGGAGATAACGGAGCTGTGCCCAAGTATGCCAAATCTTTTGTTAGTGTAAACTCTGTTACACCTTCTGACAGGAGCTGCTGCTCCCATTCCAGCCAAAAGCTTCCCTGTAATAATCAGGGAGCCACAGCTCCCTATGATTCCCACCCCCCAAAGCCTCCTTCAGGGTCCTGCTGAGCACACCAGAGACAAATAGCCATAACCATCTTTTATATACTTACTGTATTTCTAGGGGAATGTTAATACCCAAACTTATCTTTCACACTTTGTCCTTCACTTGGTTCTAGGCAAAAAGAGGGGCAGGGGAGAGATCTGTGCTTGTGTGTTCTGTGGTGTCTGCTGACTGTCTCTAGTTCAATCCCAGTCCTGAAGGTTGAACTGGGAAAATAATGTGCCACACTAGTGATTTCTTTCACAGCAGTGGCAGTCGGTATGAGTAGGATCCGTCACTCTCTTCCTCCATGGTTAGGAGTCGCTGAAGACAAGTGCAACTGCAGTTAAGTTTTATTTTCTGCTCTATGTTGCAAGGATCAGCATTGTCGGAAGAGGAAAAGATCTGAGAAAGCATGTATGAGGGTATAACTCAGTATTTAATAAAATTAAACAATTATGACACAAAATCTTCCCTGATTTCTTCATCAGGGAAGAATTTGTGGCAGATACCCGATTTTTAAGAAGAGAGATGTTGGGGGGCAGGGCTGTCACATGAAAAGGTAATTTCTTATAGAGCTGGTTTTGCTACATAATAAAAATGTGTTTCTTTAGAACTCAGCTTCCATGAAAACACCATACTCCAGTGTTTACAATAATATCAAAATAACACTATCTCTGCAATCCCCTGGTGAGCTTTCCACTCTCTATTTACTTTCGGAAAAATTTCATATAAGATCTTAAAATCCATGTGCGCTGTCTTCTGTTAGCAAATATGACTTCCAGTGTTTTGTGTAGCCTATGACATTTGGCCGTTCCCAAACTGTCTTGGAAATGCTGTTGGTAATTCGGGGTTATTACACAGAAACATCTGTGTGATATGCTGTGAATGACTAAACTATATATTTGAAAGTAAATTCCCCTACCTTCTTGGCCAAATTTGGACACTACTTATCCAGACTGTATTTCTAGCATCACAGGATTCTATATCCTCGAGCTTCTTTTCATGTCTTATTAGAAAACTGGATGGAGAAAAATAATCTTATGCCTTGAAAAATAATAACCTAATGCATTTCCAAGGAACTGTGTCAGGCACGCCAAGAAGAGATGATTTGTGCAATTTGAATTTGAACACGCTGTCTGAGCCCAAAAAAGCAAATAATTACATATCTGGATTAACTGAAGCTGATTTGTTCCAATACTACGAGATGCCTCTGACCAACAGTGTCTGCGCGGATTTAAATCAGGGAACTTCAGTATTGCTCCACAGAGCAAGACGTGTTTAGGGTCTTTAGAGAACTATCTAGACATTAAATAACTAGTGAATTTTACCTTCAAGCACTGCTCTTCAAACAGATTTGTGACGTTTTTCTTCATGGTGCTAGCACCTTGCTCTATAGAGCTTTCCTTTTTTTGCCTCAATATTCCTTCTCCTACAATAAAATTCTAGAGTAATTCAATATGACTCAGTGTCAGCTTACAGTCAAAAAGGGTTTGTGTCTAGGTTTTATTACATAAAATTGCACACTGCATTATGATGACAGCTAAAACTGTAATTATTACTAAAAGAGCAGAAAAAAAAGAGATGTTACTTCACCTCAGTTTGATGGAGTTTGGCCTTGCAGACATTTCATGCTCACTCTTCCCCCTTGTCCTACCTGTGCAGCTCACACATCTCCATCCCAGACAGGGCTCTACTGAAGCTTCTCCTACAGGTTGCTTTTGCTGTTCCAGGATCACTGGAATGAGGTTAAATCCAGAGGTTTAATCCAGGATGAGGTTAAATTTGTTTGCTCGCTTCCTTTTTGCAGTTCATTGCAGGGTTTTTTTCCTACCAACTCTGAGGGAGACTGAACCGAGATCGAAGCCTTTTTATAGCCTACAGAAAAGAACCTCTTCTGTGTTTTATGGTTACAAAGCCCCAAATAAATCTGAGCTGATACAGCTCAGCTCCCTGTTGATCAAGCTCATCCTGGAGATTCCTCTCTATATATCTATTTTCAACTTTATTTTTCCTTCTTTTAATTCTTTCATACTACCCTCCTCTGTCCCAAATCACATTCTTTGGGTTTCCGAAAAGGAAAAACTAATACTTGAATGTAACTTCTTAATTCATGATATCCAGTAAGATATTCAAACAACAAATACATATTTTGTCATCTTTTCTAAATATATATAAAAACAAATTTAGCTTTTCAAGTTTTTGAAACAAAATATTGTTTTCAATCACATTAAACAGATATTTATTTATTTTCAAATCTCTAAGAACATTAACTTTTGTTATAAAACAGCACAGGACACGAGATCATTAGATGCCTAAAATACTACCAGAAATTTTATTATTTCAAATTTTCATTAAGCAGTGCTGATTGTCACTTCACTAGTGATATAATTTTAAATTTTAATGATTCTTTCTTATTGGTGTTTAACATTATTTAAATCCTTCTCTTTATAAGAGTTAACTGCAAAGCTATTTAGTACCATTAGTCCCTAAAGCTTAAAGTCACATTGATCATACTTTCCTAAGAAAAAACAGTAATCTGTATTTGCCAGCCTACTTGGTTTAGCTTATTTAGAGGTAATTATTCATGCAAATATACATTTACAAATCACAAAGACTAAGGGTAAACTAAACAAAACAGAAATTGCTCAGCTGTGATGTGGGATCTTAAAAAAAAAATCATAAGCTACATACGTACACAGTAAATTATAATGGTGTGATTTAAACTTGGCTTTAAAATTTTCAATGAAAAAGGGGTTTAGGTCCAGTCTCATTACATCCGAACTCAACAAATTCTCAAAGCTGAGCTGCCATGTGATGGAGGTTTCACTGGCTTCTCTGAAACACAGAGAATGAATGCAAAACATCCAGAGGCTGCAGAGTGTCCTCCTTCAATGGCCTTTATACCATACACTGAATTAAAACCAGACACTCCCTCCTATAATAGCTACAAGCATTGAGCCTTTAGAGAAAAAGCTTCAACTTTACAGAAGGTGCCTAGAAGCCCTTTATATCCAAATAGGCTCTGCAGGACAGCTGTGGCAGGGATGGATCCATCCCAACTGGGCTGGAGAGGTACCAAACTGAACTGGGAGAGCTCCCCTCCACCTGCTCAGAGGCTCAACGTGAACAACAGTGAAACATGAGGTTATACCTACACCAGAGAAGTAAAGTCACATCCTGTGAATGCAAACACCATCAAAGACAGAATGTGGGTCAACTGGAACAAAACACTACATGAAAGGGCATTAGAATCTAAGTAAAATCAAAATATTTAAACTCATAACTAACATACAATACATTTATATTTTAATTTCGTAGAGACAGGTGTTTCAACTTAGAGTCAGTTTTTCTGTGTCAAAACAAAAATATCTAGAAAACAGCCTTACCGCTTTCAGGTTTCCAATTCAGAATTCATGATTCAGAACTGTACTGGTTTTGGCTGGGGTAGAGTTAATTTTCTTCACAGTGGCTGCTATGGGGCTGTGTTTTGGATTTGTGCTGAACTCAGGGTTGATCATATAGAGATGTTTTTGTTATTGCTGAGCAGGGCTGACACAGAGCCAAGGCCTTTCCTGCTTTCCATTCTGCCACGTTGGGGAGGGGGCTGGGGGTTCATGGGAGGCTGGGAGGAGACACAGGCAGGACAGGTGACCCAAACTGGCCAAAGGGATATTCCAGACCATATGACATCACGTTCAGTACATACAGTGGGGGGAAGCAGGAGGAAGAGAGGGGACATTTGGAGTGATGGCGTTCGTCTTCCCATCATGGTTACGTGTGATGGTGCCCTGCTCTCCAGGAGGTGGCTGAAGACCTGCCTGCCCATGGGAAGCAGTGAATTAATTCCTCATTTTGCTTTGTCTATGTGCATGGCTTTTGCTTTCCCTAAACTGTCTTTATCTCAACCCACGAGTTTTCCAGCCTTTACCCTTCCAAATTTCTCCCCAGTCCCACTGGTGGGGGAGTCAGCAGCTCTGTGGGGCTTGGCTGCTGGCTGGGGTTAAAACACGACAACACATTTTGAAACAGTACAATTTTAGTAGGGTGAGAAGCACATTTCCAAGTCAACTCTCGCAGTAGCACATACACTGTGAACTGAAATATGCAGGCTAGCTGGATTTCTATGCACACTTGCTACGCAAACACACAAAACATATGTTGTTACTGCCAATACATGGATACATAATGATAAAATAGACACCTACCTCAAAGAAGAAAATAATCATTCATATGTACAAAAGGAGGTCATCCACTGCATCAAGAGAACACTTGAACTTTCAGAAATCTCGGGGAGAACTCTATTTTCTAGATTATAATAAATGTTCTTTTATAAAGTACTTATAGCCCTTGCTTGGCCAAACATCATGCACTTGAACATAATCAGAGAGATGCCCAAGCATGTAATGTTTCAAACACAAATCCAAGTGTTAAAGCAGCATTTGAGCAAACCTGCAGAAGCAAATATGCAGTTGTGAAAAGCAAAATGACATCTTTCCCATCTCATGTGAATTCTGTTGTTTTGAGTCATTGCACAGATTTATAGGTCTCTAAATTTCATCTGCAGCAAAAGGACGGGGGAAAATAGCTTCTAAAATTACAAATATATTCAGAGGACAGAAAAGGACTCCAGTGAAAACAGGGAATATGCTTGAGTGACAGCAAATTCAATTAGCCCAAATGATTGACCAGGAATATATACATATACAGCCATACCTGAGAAAAGCTCAGCTCTATGTGATTAAATAACTATATATTTCTGTTTTTCAGCCACCTAATGTTTTGGAAGCAGACTTATCTTACAAGAGACACATTGTATGTGATTCAGGTCTCATAGAAAATAAAACTGTACCAGGAAAAAAATAAAATTCTTTTCTATTTCAGGCTTTCAAATCTTGCTTTTAAAAGTGCACTAAAGATTTTTGGAATAGTCATTTGGTTATTCAGTGTGATACTGCAATCTGCATTGTTTAGTTCTAAAGGTTCTATATGGCAGCATCTTTTAGCTTTTCTTTCAGAAACAGCTAACCTTTATTTAAAAAATGTTTTATTTTATTAATTAACAGCAAGGATTAAATGGAAGTTCAGGATAGGTCCCTGCCAGGTATCCTTGCTATAGCAAAATTAGCTGCTCACCTTTATCCTAAGTATTTCCAAAGGTGAGGGTGAGGGTTTTCCTGAACTGTGCCAAATTTCACACGGACATTTTGGGCATTCATCTCTAAATGCGGGCATAAGCACCATCGACAATTTGAGAAGTTGGTTCCTGTGCTCTCGGCAGGGATGGAAAATTCTGGAGGAAAAAAAGGAAATCCCATGCAAAGGACAGAACCTGGTTTTTTTTAGAAAGGATCCCAGTAAACCCTTCCCCTTGTCCAGTGAGATCCCGCATCACAAAAGAAAAGCTTGAAAAATTTTCACATTATCTAAAATATTACGGGAAAGTCTGAAGAAACTCTGAATGACTTGGTGGGAAGAAGGAGCAACCTGAACTGCCATCATATAATCGATTTTACTGTTTAATGCAAAAGCTTTGCCATCAGTGTAGCCCATCCAGAGCTCTGGAGATGAATCTAGACAGAGCTTCCCTCTTCCACACAGCCTGGAATTCAAGTCAGCCTCTTTCAGAGCAGTACAGAAATGCTCAGTATGATTATAGTAATAGTACTTGATGGTACAATTTTCAATAAAAACAGTTCGGGACATTGTTAGAGAACTATCAGTTACTACAGAAATCTGTGCTCAGTTCCTTCGCTTCACCTTCTACAATCCCTCCTGCCCCAGATGCTGAACAACCAACCAAAGGAAACCAGAAACAGGGAGCTCAGTATGCGCTCCCAAAAATTCTGACTCAACCACACATTTCCCCAACAGTCCCTCTTCTGACATCAAATGATGTGTTTCCTGAATTTTAATGAATACAAAAGACTCAATTCAATAGATGAGATAAAGAACATAAAGTGCTCATCACTAACAACTATCACTAGTTGTAACATCTACTGAAAAGGTGACCTCCTTATTTCTTCTTTGCCGTTACATTTTTGGTACCTTCTTTACAAAAACTATGTATTGTAAACAAATTATCTTCATTGTCTGCAGAGAAAATTGGACAATTATGAAAGTCTATTTTAGAGAGAGCAACGCTACAGGCTTTAAAATAACAGCAATAAAATCATCAGGGAAAGATCTCAACTCAAAGAGTCAGTCTTAGCCTTTGGATCCTGAGCTTAACACTGTCCATACTGATACAATTTCTCATTCTAGATTTCAAGTTTTGACATTACACAATTGTAATATTTTCCTTCAGCCTTAAGATGTAAGGGGTTTATAGTTAAAAGGGCAACACGAACAAAGAAAAAGACAATTTTTTTAAATAAAATTTTTTGTTAGAAAACTGATGCAGGAAATCTTTTGCCACAATATAATTTCTAACTTTTCATACTAATTCATTCTCTAAAATATTCTCCAAGTAAAGATTGTGCCTGGCAATAATTGACCTGCAGTAAGAGAAACTTGCCTCCTGGATGACAAAACGGCAGGAGCTCTCCTGCATATTTAAGCAGCTTTGCTCTCTCCTAGTTGAAGCTGTTGCCAGACCTCTTCTATCCTTATTCACCTCTGTCTGCCCCTCGAAGACACCAGTGTGAAGCAGTGAATCTTTCAGAGGACAAGACTAACTCTATATGGTAACATAATTCAGTGGAAGGAAGATAAATTCCTTCAAGTATCTTCTTTCTCACGCACACCTACTCCTGGGCCAGTCACAACCTGGTGATTGATTAGTGACCTTCTCTTTGAACTGCAGAGCGCAGGAACACAAGAAATAATTATGAGAACAGAGCTGATATAGCTCACAATTAATTCACATTAAGTCCCTCTTAATGAGTGATATAAACACAGTAACTAATATTCATTACATGAGGTTAGACATAAGATTTATTTATATTTAGTGGAAGAGAGCATATCAGACAGAATAAAAAACTAGGAATGCCTAAACCTAGGAAAAGGGAAGATCAGTGTATTTTCAGCTTTATTTAGTTTGCACTGATGTTTCTCAGTGTTTGCTTTTTTTTTTTTTTTTTTTTTTTAAATTTCTAAGAGGAACCCTCTCTCCCGGGATTGCAACTGGTAGGCGGAGTCCGAAGTGCTGTATTTCCAACCAGCTTAAAAGGGAATTTCTGAACAAAAGCTTTTTCTCAGGACATTTTAGTCCAGCCAGTGAATAGGTTCTGGCATTTTGACAGTTCACATACACAGACAATGCACTTCTGCCAACAGCACCTGGATACCAAACCTAGACTTGCCAATGGTCAGTATCTGGATCTCTTTTTTTAGCTTTTTATTCTTTTTCAAGGTTTTAAGAATTCAGTTCTTATATATATTTTTCAATGAGCTCTATCACAGCAGCACATTTTTTTCCATCCTGCTCTGAAAGGTTTCAAAAGACATTTGCTTCAAAGGGTTTGCTCTGAGAGAGATCTTCTTCATTTTCTGGTCTTTCTTATTACCAAGGCTGTGTCCAGGTTTAGAGCACTCCTCAAAGCAGTCTCTAGAGAGGTACATACTTTGCTCTTTTATACTAAAAATCTTCAACAAAGAAGTCAGATAAGCTGTGGTCCTCACCAAATTATTCTTAGAATTGCGGCTTTATCCTTAAACAGTTTAGATTACATTTAAACATCAGGCAAGCTTATTCTTTTTTTTTTTAGCAAAAACTTACTTCAACTCTTTCAACTGCTCATCTCAGAAGACTATATTTGGACTTCACATCACCACATCCTAACACAGAGACAGGAAATGTTCAGACTTGGTTTGGATTTTAAGTGCTACTTTCATTTCAAAGCATTAAAAAAGATTTTAACGAGACAAAAAGAGACTTACAAAGAAAAGCATCCAATAAGCTGATATTATTATATTAGAAGAAACAAACTTTTAAAATTCTGACAAAATGTTGTCCAGTATTGACTGCAGAAGTTATACTGGTAGATAGAGATAACTCCTAAGATAAAACACATTGAAAAGGCTTCAACTGGTAAGATTTATCACACTGTACTGGAGATGAAAGTAGTTCCTGCTGATTCTTTTCAGCTGCCAGCTTTAATTCAAGTGACACAACCATTATTTAGACTTTTTATCTATTTTCCAAAATAATCAACTGCAGTGTGTCAGAAGAGTGATTTGTTCCTTTTTGATGCCTGAGACTGCCAGAGTCGGAAACCTCTGCCCATGCTCCCAGAAACAGGATGTATATGCACAGTAAAATGTAATCAGCCTTCAACTACATACGCTTTTGTATTGCTCATGTCCCTTAAAAGGTTTTAGGACTTGCTTCTCTTCCTCAAAAATAAACTAAAAAAATGAAAAGCAGCAACAGTTTAATCAATGCTTTATTATTACAATCACTCATAACTATCACTGAACTGAGAAGCATTTTAAGCACTTCTTTATTGTTAATGCATGAAACTATATTTTTTAAAGTTATGTAAGTAGTTTCAAGGACAAGGATTAAGTATTATATAAATACAAAAATATTTTGTTACTGTTCTTGTATCAGTTGTAGTTGTTTCTTATTATGTTTTTCTCATCCTAGCAATTTTTTTAAACACTGATATTTGTTTTATAGTCCCTCTGCTGAACAAAATTTTTGCTTTTTTCAGTGCAAGCAAGATTCCTTCAAGGCAGTTTTAAACCTTCAGAATACTGGAGAAATTTAAAAGAAAAAGATCCCTAAAACCCAATCCAAACAGCTCACAGCAGAAGAAGCGTTTTACTTGGAATTCCTCCTCTGAGGAGAGCATTGCCTTGCAAACTTAAACAGAAAAAAACACAGGTATGTCATCAGTAGGTCCTTATTTACTAAGAAGATGCAGAAGAAATCACAGGGAGAGATAAGACAGCACTGCCTAAGCAAAATGTGCCTTGTGATTTGGCAGAAAGATTTCCACTTGACTTGGAGAACGTCTGTATTCAGGTTTGAACCAAACACCATCATCAAAGAGTGGGCGTGAGAAAAGCCTGACTGGGTAGGTACCAACCCAGATACCCACTGAACTGCAGAGGAGATGGCAACTCACTGGGTCTAAGTTATGCAATAAGATAATTAAAAAGAAAATTATTTCTCAGAGATCCATGAATTTGCAGAAGTTACTTCCACTTGTATTCTCTCACAGTGACTAGTGACAACATTTATCTCTGCTTAAAAATGACGTTAATTCCCATTTATTTCAATATGAACTTTGCGTGCACTAAAACCTAAATAAAGCACCAAATACACTTCTCAAGTCCTCAGGGTTTGCACCCTTTAGTTTTTCACCATGCAGTTGGAATATAAATAATGTTTATGGTTCAACATTGCTTCCCCTCAAATTTTGTACAGAGGCCTTACTGAGAAATGCCTTCAGCTGATTCTGTGCAATGGCATGGAAGTGCTCAGTGATCTGTTATGTCTTGAGATATCAAGATGCCTCACCTTTTCACCTTTTGCTTTTTTATCATTTAAAAAAATCTCATTTATTATTAACGACATTATTACTAAAATGTCATTACTAGCACTTTATTAGTAAAATGTAAGTACAGTATTGACTCACAAGTACAAAGCAGCAAAAGGCTTTGCAGCAGCAGCGTTTGCGTGTTTGAAACCCTGCCCTCCGATGACACAAAAATCTTCCAGCAATATTAATCGAGGCTTTTGTGCATGATGAACTACTATTATTTTTAGGGAACTGTACAACCTTATTTATTCACGGTTATGTGAAATATGCCAGAAAACTGACAGGATGTTCTGCAGGACATCTCTTCAATGATTGTTTTCGGAGCCCTTGCCTGCAATTTTAAATTATATAACCTTCACATTGCATTTCACAGCTTTCTATATGTAATTATAACAGAATGGCAGCTATGCTGTAGTTAATGTTGAATGTTGTTTTCTGTTTAAAGGTCAAGTCTATTCTAAAATCCATATTCTTAGTGAGATTGTCTTGAAAATTTGCTGTGCCTACTTGGTATGCAGAGCAGTGGTCTAAATTATGATTATTTGTGGAAGAGGCTTCTGAGAAACTCTTCTATAAATAAAAGATAAATAAAGCTCCTCTAAAACATCTAAATGTTACCAAAAAATCGCATGATTCTTCTCATTTGTGTCTACGTGTTATTCAACCTATAGCCCCAACCATCTGCAAACTGATTTTCAGTTGCTAGGGATTCATTTTAGCTAGTGCATGTCTCTTTGGAGAAGAAATCTTTAAAAATGTTAATAAAGACAATAATGAACTAAATTTGGCGTGCCTAAAAGAATTAAATGCACACATGTATCAAGATTCCCCCTAGCTTGATATTTTGCACCAATGTGCCATCAAAAATGACTGAAAGACTTAGGGAGAGATGCTGTGATTATTTAATCTCAATTATCCGCACTCTCTGCCTTTGGAATTCAAGATGTGCAAGTGAGCATGCTGCAGAAGGCTCATTTGGAAATTCTGCCTGGGGGTAAAAATAACCTGGGAAGATTTTAAAATTTTCTAAAACCAGTCCGCTGACACCAATCTTAATTCGGAAATATTGCTAAGGAAATTACCACTGATTAGCTGGAGGGAAGATAAAAGATTACAAGGGCGCACTAATCACATTTCCAGTACAATGAAACCGAATCAAATGAAAGCAAGCTGTTGGGTCAAGGACTTCCCAATGCACTGTCCCCTCCAGAGGAACTCCAGATATTTTGGTGCAGAGCTGGAAACACAGAGAGCTGACAGTACTGCCAGGAAACAGCACCGTGAACCTGAGCAGAGAGGGGAAGGGACTGTAGGACACACAAGTGGGGAGCCTGGAAGGAGTGGGAGAAGTTAGAGGAACAGGCAGTAGAGGAGAAGACTCCCATCTTCCTGCAGAGTGATGGACCTGAGAAAGAAGGGGATGGATGGGGAGAAAGACATCTCAACATAGCCACAGGAAGATGGGATATCTGGTAAGAAGTGACCAAGACCCCCTCCTTGTGAAAGAGGATCTGATAGTAATCTGAGTCCTGCTTCCCTCATTCCAACTCGCCAAGACTGAAGAATGGTGGGAAGATCACTGAGCGAGCTTAACAGATGGGCTTGTACTTCCCATATTGCTTCAGGTTGCATTAATCTCTGTGGTGGGTTCTCATTTAGCTGAGAAAATGTCACCGAAACAAATGAACCAGAGCAGGCTGATACGCGATCAGCAGATGTAGAGAATCTCTTCTGCATGTTGTAGATGGAGGCAAGCAATCAGAATTCGCACTTGTCTGCTCCCTGACACCCCTCCAAAACTAATCAAAGATACCACTGGCTGAGCTGGGAGTAGAAATGGCTCATATCAGACACTGCAAGCAGAGAAATTGGTAGAAACAGGGAACACAGATGATGGCAGAGAAGGTAGGTGACACAGCAGAGAAGTCCAAACAGGGAAACAGGGGCAGAGCAGGGGCCAAGGTACTAAAGAGACACAATTGGGTGCTGGAAGAACTGCAGCAGAGATGGGCACGATTCATTTCTGTCCATGAAACCATCAAAGCCCTGCCTGCATATGCATGACCATTTCAAGAACTTGCACTTTTCTTGCATCCTCTTCTGGTTCCTGAACCAGCACAGTCCTTTCAGTGTATGAGGTCCAGGAAAGAAAAGAGATGTTTTGCTGGGCTTGCTGAAAGTATTCATGAGGAAATAAAAAACCAGAAAGGAAATAAAAAACCAGCAAAGGAACCGACAGGGATTTGGTGCATTCATCAGTTATTCCAGTAAGAGGCAGTGTAGCGTGGTACGAGATTATGCTGTATAAAAGAGGACACTAAATATCTGAGTTTAAAGTATTAAAGCAGATTTAGGATTGTCAAAAGTTCCTTAACACTTCCACAAAAAAAGAGTGAATAAACTTAAGGTGAAAGGAAGTCGAGAAAAACTTCAGGTCGCACAAACATAATTTCATAAAATGTGGGAAGACAAAGCAAGCGCAATCTTCATTTTGCTTTAATTAGTCTGTCTTTGAATGCTGTTCTAACACACCGACCATTATCTCTGCTAGGATTGTCTCTACAGCTGCTAAAGAAATAGAGGACAGAGCAGACAAACATTGAACACCAAAACTGAACACGTTTCATCCTGAAGTTGGCTGGACTCAGTGGGCCTGATTTAAAACTGATGCCCAGATGCCCCGAGTACCACCCAGCCTCCAGCTGCATTGCCAGCCAAAACATTTTTATCCTTCACTGCACTCTGGGGATCACCACCACGTGTGTCAACAGACGGGCTACAGGTGTGCTGTACACTGACACCACTTACCAACACCACTTACCAACCGGTGTGTATGTGTAGACACCAGAACTCTGGGGGTTCACACTCCCCTCTCATCACCTCCCACTGATGGTTCCCCAGCTCATCCCTCCACCACTCCCCCAGTGACAGCACACACAGCCACAGCTCTTGGATCACCACACACTGAGGAGGCAGGGAGCAGCACATTTGGATTCACCACACTACACTCAGACTGGCTGGATACCATTTGACAATGCATTTTGCTTTAATGCATAAATTTGATGCAATGTAATTTCCATTTATATGTGCACTCTGTTGGCCAGAACAGCTTTCCTGTTTTCATCAAGCAGACAAAAGGGTTGAACTCTATAAAAGGTGGCTGATATTTAAGTTTTAATAAAAATATATTTCACGTATGCCATTCTTCCCTTAGACTGACCTAGCCTACGATATATTATTTACATAACTGCTGCAATATCTATTTCAAAAGTGACTAGACAGCCCTCTCCAGAACGGTAAGCTGCCCTGCCTGTCACCATGATGGGTAAACAGTGTCACCTTTTCACAACCCGATGAAATATAGAGAAGTTGTAAAGTGCACCATCCATCACAATGGCACTAAGTAGGTTTTTGAAGTAGATTTCAGACCACAAATGCTCACATTTTCACTCACAAATGCTGTTTAGACTGTTACCAGAAAGCCCAAATTGGATGGCTCATATACAATGGCCGTATGATGAATGGACATGACAAGTGGTCAAAGAAAATGAGTCTTGCTGTTCTACAAATAACCTTGTCAACATGAAGGTAGAGCTGTAGCTCTGTTGGTAGCCAGACTGCAATAGCTTAATGGTTTTATTTGCTTGAACTTCTAGCAAACCAAACAGACAACTGAGATACAACGAAGCAGCAGCACTGAAGCAGTATTAGCAATTCAATCTGATTAGGTGACACATAATAGGAATTTTCTGCTAAGGATGTGTCACATTTGAAAGAAAATTATTCAGATTATGAATAGCTATTATAAAAATATCTTTTCACAGGAAAACTCTCATGATTTCACAATCACAACTCACCACTTGTAGTTCCACTCCAAGCAGTCAAGTCACTTTCTGATGGCTGAACCCAGCAACAGCTACCACCTGCTACTTCTCATTTAAAGTTTTTCTACTTCTATTAGTTTAAATAGTAGAGATTAGAGTATATGACTGAAAGTCAGGATGGTTAGATCACTACCAACTCATCTGGACCCTAAACAAATAGGGAAATTTCCCTTTTAGGCAAAACTCTAGAACTCAGGATGTCTTGGTTAGACTTTTTGAAGAATAAAAGAATAGATATGAAGTTTTGTAAGGATGCTAAGGTATCTCAAAGAACTGACTGTAAAACTGTGCACAGAGAGTCATTCTTTGGCTCAAGAACAAGTCTGGAGTTTTGCCAAAGCCAAGGTCCAACCCTTGTGATTAGTACAGTGTGTGTGGTCCTCTTCATTTCTGCTGAACTCAGAGAGAAAACTGCCCTGAAACATAATGGAAGGTGGTGCATGTGCTGCTGGTAATAACATCAGTGATTTTTCCCGGAAGACTGGATTTCCTTTAATCTGATGAATTGGTTAGCAACACATTGATTTTTATGAAATAAAACCTTAGAGGTCACAACTGTACTTTTATCTCATTACAGTTACTCTTATTAAGTTACAATGAGAAAATAATATTAAATATGGAGTTTTTAAGTGATATGAGAAGGAAAACCCATTCATTAGTCCTTTTAATTTTCCCATGGAGAAGTTAAAGCATACATCATGCAGGTTAGGATCTCCTCTTGCCTGCTTCATTTCTCTTCTTAACAGCAAACTTGGAAGTGGACAGAGCCCCAGAACAGGGGCTCACGAGACTCAGTATGTAAAGTAGGCATGGTCAGTACAGAAAAACAGGAGATGGAGAGAAGTATTTCTCCCAAAGAAGAACAAAAACTCCATTCCTGCTCCTCTCTAGGACTAAAAGGCTTCAATGCTTTTAAGAAAAAGAAGCTGAAGCTTGCTGACTTCAGGATGAGAAACATAAAGATCTAACTTTCGACCAGTCCTCATATTTCCTACAGTCCAAAAATTCAAAATTAGATTAATAGTCTATAAGATGGCTTAGTTAGCATTGTGCAGCCTTCCCCATTTTGAGTTATTGCAGGAGTTCCACAGCATTTTACATGACATCAATAAACCCTATGGGCAGACTGTCACAAGCAAGAGGAAAATACAGGACAGTTGCATTTTTATGTTAGAAATTAAGTAGTTGATAATTTTTAATACTAAGATATTCACAAAGTATAAAGTTATTTTGGAATAGGTTCCTCCAAACCCAAAGCAATTCAAAATCTATTCCTATATGGTCTAATAGTGTTCTAAGTCATGAAAACAAACATGCATTTTAAATCAAAAAGAAGGCAAGACAGAAAAGCCCCTGCATCACTGGAATAACATACGATACTGTAAAAAGGAGAAAGACAACAGTAATGCAGTTAGCAGTGAAATTGCAATTGTTATATTTCAGAAATATTTATGGAGATTTATAATATCTCAGCTAGGAAAGCAAACAGAAATTATGATCCCTTTGTGCACTCCTGATGTATTTGGAAGGGATCTAAAGGAAGGCAGACAGCGAAGACAGTAAACAGGGTAAAACAAGATAATCCAAGATCTTATTTCACTTGGCAAGTAACAAATCCCGATAGGCAGGATCATTTCGCTGACAAAACTTCCCAACAAAAGCTACAGTGCAATGAAACTACAAATTGGGGTTTTCAAGAGGAAACAGAGCAGATGTGTCAACTGAGTTGCCATAAAAGAAAGTATGTGAGAACCACGACCATAATTCAGGAGCTCCAGGTATTAACCCAGCACATCCCACCAGCCCCAGTGCAGAAAGCCTCATCCTACGTACCCTTCCTACAAGCATCCCTCAAACCAGTAGCACTCATACATCAGCAAGATAAAGTGTAGCTCTAGACGCAGCTTTCAGAGTTTTATACTCAAGACAATTTATAAACACAGATACTTTAAAAAAATAATTTATATATATCATATTAAGTATTCAGGTCTGACTAGTTTATAAATTTGAATTAAGATTGTAAGATTAAGTAAGATCGGCCACATCATGTTTTACGGAAATATGCTTATTTTAAAATAGGCTGGGCATTTCACCATGTTAACGACTGGATTTGATGATCTTACAGGTCTTTTCCTACCTAAATGCTTCTATCATACTGTGTGCCATTTTCCAGTCAAGGTCAACAGAAGTTGGTGTTTTCTAACTGTATTTCACCACAAATGACAGAGACAAATGGTCACATTACCTCAAGAGTTCCTTTGGCAGAGTAAGCCGCATACGAGTACAGGAGGTCTTGGCTATGAAGTGTTTTCGGGTCTCTGCTGCACTGTTGTCCACTCGGGTAAAAGCATTCACCGCTGCTTTTCAGAGTTACTGTGTTTGAAGAAGAGCCTGGCAGGTCAAGCAGAACAGAGTAATTCACCAGCTGGACATCTTCCAGGCCTTGGGACCGCCACTGAACCAGAATTTTCATTGCAATGTCTACATCATCTTCCCTAGGGAACTGTAACAAATCTCTGGGAAAAAACCAAGACAACATACAAGTAAACACAGGTTTAGTTTCTTTCCCACCAAAACATTTGTACCTTAGCAGACATCAGCGCATAATTTTATTCATAACCTATCATCAAATGTGCAAAAAAACCCAACCGCCCTTCATTCCTTTGCAAATAATTTCTTACTAATTACAAGACAAAAGCAACTGCTTTTTGAGAAATAAAATTTTAAAAAAATGTATAGGAAAAACATTCAAATGAAATAAAGGATCCTACAGAAATTATCACATAACTGTTCAGAAATTCATATATCTGGTACTGATCAAATTTCTGACAGAGCATCAATTTAACCAATCTTTAAATAGGAAGTACACAATCTGAAGTCATATTTCAGGGACCTCAGGGAGGGCATGATGCTGAAAACTAGTTGCAATTATATGTTTGGCTTCAATTCAACAAGTAAAGGACATTTACTAAGGCAAATTGAAGCGTTCCCACAGATATTGTGCTCACTGTCAGGGTGTCTTCCTGAGATTTCCTATCTGTACTACAGGATTACCTGAGCGACCAGCTTGGCAAGCACAGAGACAAACCTGGAAATTATCTACTGACAGGTCAATTGAGAATCCAGACAGGTTGGTCTGGGTGTGTATCAGCAGATTTGCATCAGGGTTCAACACTGGCTGCCGGATGGGCCACAGGATGAGGGCACCAAAGGACCACCCTCCTCCCTAGCAAATGCCAAAAGAATTGAGATGTTGAAAATATTTTTATGATAACTTTAGAGGACAGGCATGCTGAAGGGACAACTAAAGGTTTTCCCTACTTATGTAGGCAAGCAGTCATGTAAGCAAAGCAGGACAGCAAAAAAAAGCATTATTATTCAAATAAAAAACACTATCCAAACACAGCACAAAAAGCTTATGGAATATTTGCTGAATTTTGTGAGGATTTTTTTTTTTTGTGTATGTGTGTGTGTGTTTCTATGAAGCTCTCAGGACTGAGAAAGAAGATTAAGGATCACAGAGGTATTGATTTCTAAGCACAGAGATACTGACACTGCCTGGAACTCTTGTCCTCAATCATCTCTTCACAAAAAGGCCAATTAAATTTAGCTGCTTTAAGGTCTTGGTAGAACGTCAAAAAATACCCTGGTTGTCTTGCACACATTAGAAAATGGGTGAATAATGCATAGTCTTTTTAAGCAAGCAATAGGTATTTGAGAATCCCACCGAGGGCTGTGGTACCCCTGCGACGCTGCACGTGAGATACTCCTGGCTAAAGCTACCGGCACTACTTTCAGAAGGGTCTGCACTAACCCCAGGGAGAACCCCACCAAGGACAGCTTATGACACAAGTCAAGCACAAGGACTCCCTTCTTCACCTCAACAAAACTATCTTGCCAATGAACAGACCTTTACAAAAATCAACATCTTTAACATTTACTGCCTAGATAACATCAAAACATTAAAAAAAGGCAGAAAGGGTAGTTATGACGCGTATTACACCCAGAAAGGGCTCCAAAATGGTATACTACATTCAAATGTCTAATGCCCATCATCACACTACATAGGCAAAAATAATTATTCCACCATCCAAAGGTTTTTTAAAAATATACATACATTTATATAAAGAAGTTAGTATTTTTAAAAAAGAAATATATTTGTTCAAAGCAATATGTTGTATCCCAGGCCACATTGTACGTGAATAACCCGGCTGGAGCAAATTTTAAAATCTTTACAAGAACACTGGACTTAAGCTGAAGACATCAGGGATCCTGTCAGGAAGAATAAGAGTCTTATAGATTTAATATTTTTAAATTATCTAAAATAAGTCTTCAAGCGGTCTACACCAAACAGATGAGTTAATCCAATCTGCAGTATATTACAAGTTTCCAATTTCATCTCCTGTGCCTGTTAATGTAATGACATAAACTTGGGCAGTGCCGAAACACAGAAAGCTGTTTGATTAACACAATCATTAACAGAATATCTGCATTTCCCTCAGGTGATAGAGACATTAATAGAATTAATAACTAAAGAAACTTATCCCAGGCCAATAAGGTTATGGCACATTGCAACAAGAAGTACTGAGTTGCAATAAAAGGAATTAAGCATTAAGAGGGGAAGATACAATAAGCAAATTGCTCCCTTAGTAAAAGAAGAAAAGTTTCTTTCCTCTTCCTAATTAAAAGTCTTTGAAACTTTTGTGACAACATATCTGATTAAGTTACAGAAATGAGCACCTCACTATTTACTCCATAACGTCTTTAAAGCATGTTGAAATCAAATTGTAAATTATAAGCACACATTATATTACAATAAATCAGCACATATTAGAATACTTTAATAAATCTTATGAACAGCACGAGAAAGATCTTTTTTTCCAGATTTATTATAATCCCTAGCTTGCATTTACCTTTGATGGTGACTGCATGAACTTAAAGTCAGAGGTAATTTAACCTATTATTTTTTCCACACACACATATAATATGCAGAACCAGTATTTCCTAAGCCCAGCCAAATTCAGAAAAGTGCAAAGTTTGGCAGTTCAGCCTGGAAAAATCCCAACACTTCACATGCACTTCTTAGTCTTTCTCCACAAATTCTCAATTAACTTACTTCCTAATACTTCCAGGGCTCGGAGACTCACAGTAGTAAGATTTAAGCAGTGGAGGGAAGGAGGCCCTTGGGATGAGGATGTTTCTCAGCTCTGCAGGCAGCTGCACGCTCAGGAGGAATCAATAGCAACGTGATTGCCAATTTCCACTTACAATACTGCCTTTAATAACTTCAGCCAAATTTTTGATTCCCTTGCTCACATTTAAAAAGCTACTTTATTCAGGAATTTTTTCAGGTTCATTCAATGGGAATAACCACAAAGTTAATGGGCACATCTCAGTTGCTGTAAATCTACATAATCTAGTGAAATGGAGCCACCACAGACTTGATTTGGTCTCAAGTTAAAATCAACACTAATAAATATAACAATAACACTCTGAATACTACTGTGCCTTTATAGGATGCTCTCGAAGAGATTTCCAAAAATTGCTGGCCTTAACTTTCTAATACAGATCAGATATTGAACTAATGTACATCAGAACAGGACACAAACTCTTGTCATGAGCTTTCTGCTCCACCTCCAATATGTTCAGTTCCTGAACTGATAAAAAAAAAGATAAAATTGAACTCAGAAAGCACGCCTTACTTCAAATGAGTAAGGTTTAGTTTTCCCACCCTGATATGATGACAAGATCAAAAAAAGTTTATGAAGACACATGATTAGAATTCTTGTGTAAATAAGAAATCCCAGTTGTACTTTACAGCCTGATCAGTTAAGTGTCCTGCCCAGTGAAGAGGAGGAGACCAACACTGTTGAAGATTCAAAGTCCTAAAGGGAGGAAAACATCTTGAAAAAAGACCAAGATACACATGTAATAAAGCCAGGTGTTCTGCAGCCTCTGCAGCTTCAAAAGGCCATTCCTTAACAGATGATTATAAAAGATAAATGAGCACGCACTCAAAATACACAAATTTCATTTTCAATTCGGTAACCCTGGGGAAGATGGACCTGCCGTGGCTTAATGGAAAGTCATTTGCTACAACAGCACTTTTTGACACAGCTTGCAAAAGGAGAGAACAAGGTACTGAAAATAAGCTCGCTGCTCATTCCTGGTGATTTAGTGGGACACTGCAAAACACCACTCAAAAGATACTGAAAAATTACAGCAGGTCACTCTAACAACCTAAAAATGGGATAACTTAACTGTATGACATAATTACTTCTCAGATAATCCTATTAAATTGCTATAAACCCCCACGAAACAAATCTAAAATTGCAGCAGGATTCTATAGATTCAATTTTAACAATCTACAGGGACAAAACTTCCACTCAAATATGAAGAACTTCAAGTGTGTTTTGTCTGTAGATTTTTTTTTTCTTTACAGATTTGATGTTTGTACTGAAATGAGTGTGGAGAAACGGCCTAACAGTTCATGGCCTATTAAAAAAAAACCTGAATTACAGTTTTTCAGAGTTAGATAGACATCTAAGTGCCTTATTCCCAAATTCGGACTGTAAATTTTTACTCTTTATTTTCTTCCAGTTCACTGAAATTGTTGATAAAGCACAATTTTTGGAATTTTAGATAAGAACTAAAAACAAATGTGCTTTTGGAATTTTTACTGCCCAATTTTTCAGCTGAGTAGCTGTTTTCCAATTTTGTGAGCCGCAATGAATTCACATATTTTGTAAAGCTACACCAGATCAAAGTGTTATCTTGTCTAATACGATATTCCCTACAGCAGCTGGTAGCAGACAAATCACAAAAGAATGCAAGAAACACATCATATGGGGGTTATTATATTTATAGCCTCCCATGCATATGTCTTTTCTCCTACCCACAAACTTTGTTCAGGCTGAGTTTTAAAAATGTTTACATATGTTGAGGATTTCAAAACTCGTTTCAGTCCATTAAGAGCCAAGCTGTGGCAGTTCCAGCGGCGCTGGGTGGTGAGTGCACAGCACCTGCACAGACCAACTGCTCCGCACACACACCCGTGTCTTCCACAGTTTGCAGAAGGAGTATTTATTTGTATCCATCACATGTAGTGTGCACACACAGGAAACTAAATGCGTTCACAAAATACCACCTGCCCAAGCCACATCTGCTTAAATTTTAATTACATGCTCCTGTTAATTAGGGCACTCACTCAACTGGCTGGTCTCCAAACTGCCTGATCGGATTTCCCGTGGTCCGAGCTGATGGCCACAAATTCACTGCTCCCAAAAGAAAAAACTATTAAAAAAATCCATGTCCATGAGAAAAAAAAATATCAGGAGGTTAGAACATGTGAGAGCAACGTTCTCATGGTGTAAACAGTTGACTGCATGGAGCTTGGTGCAGGACAGGAGCCTGAACCACCTCAGGCTCTTCAGGTTACATTGCAAGGTCACCAGCCTCTGCTGCAGAAAGCAGATCCGTGACATGTCCTTTGTCACATCTACCATTGGTCTCCATACATTCTGAATATTCTGGGCATATTCCTAGCACAGATATGAATACTATTAATATTTATAAGTACTGTGTTCATTCCAGTCTCATGATGACCATAGTATTGACCAAAACTAACAGGTAAAGATATACAGTTATGCTTCCTAAATCATAAACAAACAATAATACTGGCCTACAGCATGAAAGCAATGGAAAGTGCTGGTTAAACAGAACATCTGAACACTAGAGATGGTCAGCAACTTTGTGATATGGTGCTACTGCTTAGAATCACAGATTGGTTCAGGTTGGAAGGGATCATCTAAGTCTGAAATCTCTGCCATGGGCAGGAATACCTTCCTCTAGACCACGCTGCTCCAAGCCCCATCCAATCCAGCCCTGAACACTTCCAGGGATGGGGCATCCACAGTTCCTCTGTGAAAACTGTGCCAGGGGCTCACACCCCTCCTGTCACTCACAATAGTCTCTCCACTGGAGACGGATCTCCCATGGGAGGCAGTGCATTTTGCCAGCCCACACCATCATCCAGTTCTGCAGGACAGAAGAAATGATACCAGGCTCATCAGAACACAGGATGAACACATGGCCTGTCCTACTGATGGAAAAGCCAAACCCCTGCTCATTCTTGTGTAACAACATCTCACTTCTGCAGTCAAAGGGAGCTTTACAGAGCTGCACCTGCGTATCACTAAGAATTCCACACAGGGCCTACAGTATAGATTTTAACATTCTTTAACATAAAGGAGTATGATTTATGACAGCTTTTACTTTTCTCAGACACAGACTAAATGCAATTCATGAAACCATAAAAAATACAGAACATCAGACACCAGAGCACCGGCTCTAAATGTGGTTGCACAACAAAAAAAACGCTTCTGAACTTTTTTTTTTCTTTTTAAACATTATGTGTACTGTGGCTTCTGGGTATTGCCTATAAAAAGGGACCTGAGTTATCTCTTTAAAAAGTCACACCATAAGTAGGTCCAAAACTACTTTTAAACAAAACTTCATAGCATTTTTGTACTGTGTTTAAGTCCACCTAGGTATTAGAGTTTCGCAGGGGTACCTGACCATATGTACCCTCTCCTATCATAGTATAATTACATGCAGAACTGCTTCAGGGCAAAGCTCTCATTTTCCTGAGAAGTTCTTTGCCATGGGATTGAAGAACATCCTCAGATCTCAGCTCATGCTGGCTCCCAAGCTCAGCTATTTTGTACATTTATTTTTTTTCTCTACAGGACTACCAAGCATATTGCTCCTACCCACCACATCAGACAGTCAAATGCCTTTTATATTTTTTAAATAAAACTAATGGGGAGAGTTCAAATCTCACTTGCCAACATCAGGAGACAAGCCAAACTTGTATTCAAGGCAGATGGTGGAAGGCATTGAAAAATGACTGATTCTCTCACTCTGTGATTCCAGTTTATTGGAAAACAAGCAATTCGTTGTTCCTCTACACTAAACATTGCAAAGTCATAAACTGGCCGTAGGTGAGCTTTCCAGAGCTTTCTGAGGGATTTGGATGTCAGTTCTGCTGACATCTAAGCCAGCAATGATGACATGTTTCACAAGTGCTCCAGGACATCAGAGCACCAATATGAGTTCCAACAAGGGTATATCAAATGATTACCCAAAGGAGGGTAAAAACAGGGCAAGCACATGCAAAAACCCTCAATTACTCTTCTAGTCCATTTTAAGCTTACAAGATTTTTGGAAAAAAAAAAAAATTAAAGTTCCAAATATGTGTGAATTAGAGAGTATTCACCTTTCTCTTCAGCAATAACATGCCATTTTAAACTGAAAAAGGCTCTTCCAGATCTGTTTAATAAACAATTTTTCCAGTTACACAATCTTTTTGTTGTGGAAGAGAACACCCACAGTAAAACTCAGTGTCTTGCCTATTCTATCAGAGATAGAAACAACATAATAGCATTTTAAAGCAGAATTAATGTAACAATATGCTCTACATGTTCAAAGTTCAAGATGCCATCACATTTTAATGGTCTATTAATGGACATCTACTCATTATCTCTGGGTTTTGATGGAAAAAGAAAATTGTTGAAAACTGTTACCAAATGATGCAGGTGCCACAATTGAAGCAGTCATATGAATTAGGAGTTAATCTAATGAGTTCAGCTCTATCACCTCAAGGAGTATGTGGCCAGATCCACCAACAAACCAACTGACATTTGCAGAAATACCCTCAACGAATCCAAGGCATCCAAGTTTTGAAAGGTAAGTGTATGTCAACGAGGCAGCCATCTGCAAATACGTTACATTTAAGATGGAAATTCAGTACATGTTCACTGTGTGGAAATTATGAGAGTTTGTCTGTTCTGAATCCTTTTACTCTAATTCTTACTAATTCCTGATATTCTAAGTCACAGTTTCAGAAGGAACCATAGGTATAAATTGCATCCCAGCACAAGGGAGGTGTTTCATTATTCTGCGTGTGTTCTTCTAAAGCACCATAGTGAATACTCCCAGCATTTCATGAATCAGCAGCATCTGCAAGTGCCAGTCACAAAAATCCCTCATAGAAGATCCAAAAAACGTTGAATGTGTGTACCAGCATTTGAGTCCAGAAATTGCTGGGCAAAGAACTGAAGGGTTTAGTTAATTCAGATTCTTTGTAAGTCAGCCAGAAAGACTTTGAACATATGCAAAATACATTATCTGGGTTGTAAATTTCATAGATACTGTTCTTAATACATCAGATTCTCAAACATAAAGACCTTCTTAATAAAATTTCTATTTGCAATCTGAGAAATGAACAGCAAAACATCACTATTACCAAAGTACTTTATGAAGGAATTGGCTTGTCAACAGAGCACAAAGGTATAGTAAAATGCAATGGCCAAGTGAAGGTTGTTTAAACGTGTTTGTAATGGAGTATGAGCACGTGCAATTGGCTGAAGTTCTACGGTCAAATTTGGACAAAAAGTCTGTCAAAATACTGCTTTTCTATCAATTCTAATCTGAAGGCAAAATCTGGAAGGCAGTTGACTTTGACATTAAACCAGATGCCAAAGAAATTAAAACCCACAAAAATGTGGAAGTTTTTTGAAAACTTTTACGATAAGCAAATCACTCAAGGGCAGAAAGGTATGTTCCTTGAAAGAGCAAGGAACAGAAATCAGACTGGCTGATTTACACTCGTGGCTTGCAATTATCAAAGTGCCTTACATTTTATTTAAAATCATACTTAATTATCTTTTTTTTTAATAAGCACTCACTTTTCCATGACATATATCTTGCTCAATTGCCCAGTGTAGAGATGGATGAGAATGTCATTTAGCATCTCTCCTCATCACTCTGGAAGCACATAAAAAAAAAATAGGATAGTAATCACTATCCATTTTAAGAATTGTTAATGAACCACAGAAACTTTAACATGGAGAATGACAGCTCCAGATCCTCAAATGGGCTATTTCAAAGACCCTAAGACAGTTAATTCCACAGAGAGAGGAGACAACTTTTACATTCTGTACTTAAGCACAAAAGAAGTCATTGCCATGTTTCACTGTTCCCTTTGGTTACAAGAGTGACATGCTCTCCTTTTAGAAAAGCAAGCAAATCTTGCTTCTTCCTAACACTTGAGCCCTCAGGCTTCAAATACTTACCACAAACAGGACTGATCTACTCCTTCGTACATTTGCTCTTTTTATTACAATAAACTGCTTTCAACAGATGAACTGTCGGCAAAAAAAATTCTTTCAAAATATAAACACAGGATATCTAGACAAGAAACCTCTTTTTTATTATTATCACATGATCTCTTATTTGAAAGACAACCTCTCAAATGCCATTTTCTCTCACAATCAATAAGATGACCCCAACTATTGTATTCTTCCTAACTTTCACCGTTGCTGAATTTCAGTCAAGAGAGAGGTTTTCCTCTATGGTACACAGGACTGAGCACATGTATAACATCACAAACTGTATCTTTGCATGACTCTGTGTAAAGCATTTTAAATAAACTTGTACCATGTCCAAAGTTACATTAACACTCCGAGTGACATAACCTATTTCAGACATATAAGGATATGTTAGCCTCTGTTTTAAATATAGCAAAGGGATTAATTTTATTCAAAGTTTATAGGTCCAACTATTCAACAAAGGGATTTACTACTATTTTCTTCTAATACGAGAAATAAACCAGGTCCTGAGCTGCAAACAGCTGTGCCCTGCATTTTCCAACAGGTTAGGACACCAAGATCGATGCCGAGGCACAGCGGAAGGAGGAAAGGGAAAAGACAATCCCTCACCTTGAAAGTGTTTGCATATAACCCTGCATTCACTGGCAGAGCACTGACCCAGCAAAACTTCACAATGATATAATCTTCTTTTCCTCCCAGACCACAGGGAATATGTCAGTGTCTCAATAAAATGTGACCAGCTGCATAATCAAGTCCAAGTGGTACCTTTTACTGTCAGGGACAATTAGGTTTACTTCCAGCAAGAGACCATTTCTGTGTGCATGTGAATAGAAGTTCACCCTTTTTCTATACAGAAAACCTATTGATCAAAAAAACCCACCAACCTGAAACCTTGCTTCTTATATAGAAAAACCCGCTGATCAAAAAAAAAAAATCTCAAAAAAAAATACTGTCAGTATTTCATTCAATTGCAGATCATGACGTTACACAGTGAACTCCAAAGTAATTACATACATTGTGTCACTCTGATGGCACTGGACATCTTTATTTGAACTGTATGATTTAACTTTTGAATAACATCCCAGTTCCCAAAGGACAATGAGGAATTAAGAGGGCATGCTAACCCAAAATCCTAGGAAAAAAAACAGAAATGTTTAGAGAAGCTACCCATTACTTGAAGATTTAGTATTACTTGGAATTAGATAGATCCCCAAATAAATGTTTAATTTTTAAATTAAAAATAAGGTAAAACCTTCATTTTATTTCATGAATTTCAAGAAGTTAACCCTATATACAGGAAAACCTCAGACAGCCACAAGATGATGCCATGTAACCTTTCTGTTACAAGCCTCATTTTCTTATCAGTGTATGTTAACTTAACAGTGCAATTCTAATGGAACTGGAGAGATTCCTAGTGGATATGTGAGCCTGGATGTTTTACAAAAATATATATTGGTTAAAATGAAAACTGCAGATAGAAAAAAAAAAAAGGAGCAAGGATAAAATACAATCTCTATGTGCTTATGTAAGGGAAATGTTATCATGAATGCCATATCACATGGTTTAGTTCAGATAATCTCCATCTGACCATCTGAGCTGCATTTCAGATGCATTTGTTTTTATCTGAAAACACTGACATCTTCCAGCTGACCATTCAGTTCCAATATACAACTGAGGAAATCAACGCTGATGACCAAAACACTGTCCTGAAGTTATTTACGCTGTACCACAAATCGAATTGCTTGTGGATGAACTAAAAGCTCTCTCCAAAGGAACAAGCGTAAAATCTTACATAAAGAGAGGCCTGGAAGAGACCACAGGACATTATTTGGTCCAAGGCAGACTCAGCTCACCCCACTGCTACTCCAGGCAGATGTTTTCCTGCCCTCTTCCAAAAACAGAAACTTCTTGTCCATTTAAATAATCACCCCGCTGTATTTAGACACACTGTGTTTTCTCCCTTCCACCACTCATGTTGAGAACAGACTAATCTTTTTCTCTCTGCAACAGTTTTTTTAAGTATTTAAGGATTGCTCTTATGGCTTTCCCTCACCTCATTTTGTCTTAAAACCAAACTTTCTCAGTGTTTTCATCCATCTCTTAAGAGCTACTGCTCCTGACATCTTCAATTGCCCTCCTGACCTCTTCTGGTCCTCTTCCAGCATGACCCCAGTCCTCTGAAACTCAAGTCCAACAAAAGGACACTCTGAATATGCCACTTGCACTGAAAATGAAGGATTAGTATCCAATTACCGTTTGCCTCCATAAAAGTCAATTATTATTCCTCTGCTGTCGTTTATTCTGATTTCACCTCTGTACCTCTCCACTAAGTTCACTGGCTCCTTTAGCTCTGTTGACCTCCTCATTTCATCACTGATTTGCTTCAAGAAGGAATGGTCCTGAATACATCTTTGTGAACTGCATAAGTCAGATTTTCAAAGTGCTGAGAATCCACTGTTAAGAATTCATTTTCCTGCCCCCCAAAAACAAACAGCTCCCACAGAGACAACTTAAGTACAAGACTTCCAGAGTCGTGCTGCACCAGACTGCATTATATACCAGTGTGTACACTACAAGGATAAACTTTTTAAAGCAGGCAAAATTCAAAGTACTTGCTTGCTCAGTTCTAAGCCTCTCCCTATCTCAAGTCTGAAGCCGGTCTGAGTTTTGGCTTCCAAAGCCATTGCTCCCTTTGCAAAGTAATACAGAATCCTGTAAGTTTATAGCAAATCTGCTGCAACCACCTGCACAGTCCACTTCAGGTGGACACAGAAAGATCCTTTCCTTCACTTCTAAGGTTGATGTACCCACTTCATCTCTTCTCAGTAGTCTCATAAAACCCACACAGCATCCCTTATATATATATTATAACTCTTGGGTATATATATATATATATTATAACCCTTGGGTATGCAGGACAAAATGTAGGTGTCGCAGCGCAGTTTTCTAGCAAAGTGACAGGAAAGGGACCTGACCTGCTCCTCCTTTGCCTTCCCCTTTGAAATGTTTTAGTATACAACATTCTCTGTTGTCACCTTGCATGCCCAAAAGTGTACCTCACTCCCCCATGAGCCATCTATCTACCCAAAGTTTCTTGCCTGTTCTAGACTCCCCTTGGACTTCTGGACCTTCTTTAACTGAAAATAAAATAAACCACACAAAGTCTTCCCAGAACAGCACGTGCTGGTTTCATGGAGTAGCAACGCTTACACCATCTAATTCATTTTCAGCCTCTCTTATGATCTAACTAAAATTTCAAAGCCCATTTTTAAGCAAATAAAGCACAAATAAAAAGAACAAAACAACAGCAATACGCAGATGTTCAGGAATTGGAATTGAGGCTGAAAAATGACCCCTAGTATTCAGTATACTTTGATATGTAATCACCTGAACTGCTCATTGCCAGGACAAATGGATATTGCAGTGCAGAGTTGGTTCACCACAAAGGCTGAGGGGGTGGCTGTTGCTAGACAGTCAAAGTGCTCTATCCCAAAGCTACAGGAGCAATTGAATCTTTTGAGAAAAAAAAAAAAGGCAGAATCATTGCATATCAGCGGAAAACTCGGGTACATTTTTTTGTCTTTCTTCCTGCAAATGTATTACGAGTCTAAGTTTGCTCCTAATGCAGAGTTAAGGAAACTACAGACAGACAGGAGGACACAAAACAGGATTCAGAAATATTTCATGGTCATCCAGCACTGCTTCTCACATCTACTACGAAGGCAAAGTCATCTATTAAACTATCAACTAGGTGGAGGAATTGTGGGAAGCAGATGGTCTGTTTGTTATTAACATGACATGACTACTCGTACTCTTGGTAATAAACTACCTACGTGGATTATGCAGACACAACATTTCATCTCCGAGTTTCTTAAAAATCTGTGACATTAATACACATGAAAAATTCACTGACACATAAAAAGGATAAATATAACAATGGAAAAAACAGTAAGGGGTTAGAAGTCTAAACATATTTAATCAAGCTGAACCACACAGAGCAAGTTCAGATTTTTTAATCAGGGGATGAAGGAAACGTCAAACCACAACTGTCACAGTGTTGCTTCAGTAAAATGCATAAACAGAAAAAAAAATAGTAAAAATTGAAAAAAAAAAATTAACTATACCTTAAGCAATAGGCACTAAACCAGAAGTATCTGTAAAGTCTGTGTTTTGGGAAAACTGAAGATAAATTGAACTGCGTTTCACTGGAAACCTTCAGAAAACAAATCTACCTCAGTTGGCAAATGCAGGAACCCACCAAGTGTTTCACTGCAGCCTAATGCATATCGCGTCCCTTCTTCAATTTCTTCCTCCACACATCCCCAAACTGGTTCAGATTAATGGCCCACACTGCTGCCTATTCACTGGTGCTTTCACTGCGGGCAGAATTCTGCCAAAAAGAGAAAAACACGACAGTGAAAGGCTCAACAACTCATGGGCATTTGTTCCTCAGCACAACACATTGTAACAGCAAGTTACAGATTTTGCATGCACCTACTTTAATAAACTGATTTAAATTATACAAGTGCAAATCCATATGTGGCCATTAATTTAAAGTAGTTGCTCTGCTTAATGAGAAATCATTGGAGGCTTTTATTTCTCCACGTCTTCTGCTGGCTGTAGGCGTGCCCACAGGCAGTCTCCATAACTCCACCGCCACAAAGCAGTGATACGTCACCCCTGCAACAACTGCGAGCTCTCCCCCAACCCCAATTAAAACCACACACAAGTAAGCTCTTTTTAAACCAAAATATACAGGCCTAAATTTGGATCAACTCCTTCAGCTTCTTCCAGAGCAGAGACAAGGGTAACTAGGACAGCATTTATTGACATCTGAATTTTGGTTAGATGCTTCATCAAGTTACTTGGAATTAAAACTTCACTTCACAAGCAACAATTACTATAAGACCTGGGAAATTTGAGGTATGTTAGGAGGCAAAAAGTATGAGAACTACATTACTGTGTGTCTTGCTACTAAAGAAAATATGATCCGGAAATGCAATGTTGATGGAAACAAATTGTGTATTTTATTCAATCTGATTGCCAATTAAAATAAATATCACATGTGGTTAAGCTTAGAAATTCACTTTACTTGAAATCATTGTAACACGGAACGCAAGGAGAGATGCTAAGCATATTTTCAGCAAAGTTAATAGTTTTGTCAACGAAATACAATATTAGCTGTGATATTTATGTAAGCAATATCTTCCAGAGTGCCTACAGGATTTAGGAAAGCAAAAAGACTTAAGATTCTCTCTTGAATTGCACGTGGGAGCATCTCTTCTACAGACTGTTTGAAATAGCAAATTTCCTTAGAAAATGCAGAGTCTGGGTACACACAGAGGGAGCACAAAAAGGCTACAGTCACCCAAATATATGCCAGTCACTGTGAATTAAGTGGAACTCCCTAAAAATTTATTTAAAAGAGAAAAATATTTGCTTCTGTATCCTTCTCAGTGAACTCCAGTTTGTCAAGACTGTCAAATCCTGGCTATAACTCCCCTTCTTTCTGAAGTTTTGTGATTTGCTTTGGGGAGGGTCACCTCACGTCACACACTTTTTTTAACATTCTTGGAATTCTTCTATCATTTCTCCTCACCATCCTCCTGTTCCCACTACAAACCATCCTTTGGTTACCTCAACCTTTGATGGCTTCACATCTGCTCTCTCACATTACCACATTTCACTCCTGAAATGTCCCTTGTCAACTCTAGCCCACTGTTCCACTATATTATTTTATGTGCTCAGCTGACAGGATCAGCAAACAAATAATATAATGTATTTGAGCCTTGGGACCAAATAAATGACTGATGAGGCAAATACACCTCGAGTGGAGAAAGAAAGGAGGAATTAAACTTGACAGGGGAGCTGGACCACGCATGCCTCCCCCAGGCTTTCATCCTGCATATCACACGAAAAACACTCCAGAAGCACGGGCTTATAAAAATAATTTACTCACAATATCCAGATGGTGAGTGGGGAGAGGAATAGCCTAGCTGCTGGAAGTGTTTTCTCACTTTGTATTCAGATTTTAAAGTTTTAGATAAAAGTGATGTCACCTGAGGTGAGTTGGCAGTCTGTGCCCACAAGTTTGCTCTCTAGGCTAGCAAAAGGTACAAATTCGTACAAAAATGGGTAAAATCTTTTTCAACCTCAATAATTAGGTCCTAAATTTTATTTAACAATGTTACTTATAGTCTTCATGACTAATACGGCACCCTTCTTTTGGAGGAACAAAAGAGTAGCTTTTTTTAAGAGGGTTTTTTGGAAAAAAAAAATAAAAATCATTCTAAGATTTTGTATAACTTATCCGGAGGCAGATGTGAACATTTACATATTTAAGAGATGGGAAATGAGAAAAAATCTTGCTCTTCATGATCTTATCTCCTGTTCACCTTGGCCACTATCTCAGGAAATGTGATTTAATGACACATTTTTATGAAGAAAAGGATAGCTTTATAGCTTACTATATACTACGTTGCTAGGATAAATTTCTGAAACTATCAACAAAATTCACCTCTCCAGTTATATATTTAGTATACCTCTCAGCAACTGGAAAAACTGAATTAATCAAATTATCCACGGCTGAGATTCCTTTTTACTTTTTTAAATGGTTGATTAATATTAGAACCCCAGATCCATATTTAGACATATAAATAAATAAAATCTTGAATTAAAAATAATGAGCACTGAAAATTAGGTCAGATACATACACAGGAGTTTTATTAAAGACTTAAGCACAGTTAAGGCTCTTTCCTCCTCAGTTAGGAAATTTTCCTGTGTGAGACTGGCAAGTCCACAGCACCGCGAGTCTCTAAGGCCAAGGCATGTCCTACCCCTCAATACCCAAATGGTTCATCCTCTTCCACCCACTCAGCCCTAAGTCTCAAGAGAGATACAAAATGTTCTGCCTTCAAATATGCCATGGCCTTATCAGTACTGGAAATTTAGCCCATAAACTAAGACACCTCCAGCTGCCGCTGCTTCCCCTAAGGGGATCGTTGTCCCAAACCCTCCCCTATCCCTCTGCCCTCCATCTGAAATCACTGTTTGTTCAGCTCTGCTGATGGAACAACAAACCCATCTAATCAAAACACTATATATTTGTTAATCCAGCTAATCCACTAGATACAGGAATATTTTTCTGCAGCAGGTCCACTCCCTAAGACTAATCATAATGTTTCAACAAGCCACCATCCAACACAAGTCCACTTCCAGCATTTCTCTGGTGCCCACAGTAGGCACCGGCTATTCTGCTTCCTGAAATGGAATCACCACATCAAAACCTTCCAGCTGAATGGGCCTGACCTTTTTAAAGGAGTACTATTAATAGGATAAAATAAACTGCAGAACTCCAGCAACCTGGTTAAAAACTCAGTAAATAGCCAGGAGACAACATGAAATGAGACCAAGTGGTCTGAATATAACGAAGTAGGCGATATCCTAAAATCAAATCAGCTTTAAATAACTGCTTTTAAATAAATGCTTTTAACATATAAAGATACATCTGCATCGGTGAATGAAAAAGAAAAAAAGCATAGTTACAGGCAGTCAAAGGCACATTGTTTCTATCCATTCGTATTCCAGAACAATGATGCATGAAATAATGATTGTTAATATACAGGTTTCCACATGCTGCCAAATTAAGGATAAAACCCAAACCAGATTGGCTGTAAGAGGAAAATACCTACTTTTCTTCCCATAAATGCACAGGTCTCTTACATAAACATGTAATTTTAAAGCAAATTTTCCCAATTGCATTTTCTTAGTTCAAAAGTCAGAGAGATACGGAGAATATATATCTGCTGTTATTTTCCAATTTAAGGCTCGCAGCACAACACCAGAAGATTTCAGTGAAACTGCCGAGGACAGCAAGATGTTTGGAACACAACCTGCTTTCTCTGCCCCTGCAGCTCAACTTGTCTCCTGCCAGATGCAGCATAAATCCCAGGCGACACAGCAACCACTGGGCACCCTCAGTCATCAAAGCATGGGAGAAAGATCCACAATAGTTTTTCAGTTGCACTTGGATGATCACAGAGGAATTTTCAGAGTCACAAAAAAAAAAAATATATTAAAATTAAAAAACATCCACTATCCAACAAGGTCAAAAATTTAATGTACGCTCTTAAAGATAAAAAAATTACAGGTTCACTTCACATACATTGAACTCTGCCTCTCTGGGTTAATTACAGAGCAAAGCTGTGCCTCCGTATTCAAGCCCTGAAAGTTATGGTACCACGCAAAGGGTAAAGTTTAAATTAATCAAAGCCTTTTTATGTGCTATCCTCATATTTATCAGTTCCACAATGTGACAAAGACATTCCCACTACAAAATCCTATCAAATAATGCTTACAGAAAGCATTACTGCGGTATCCTTCAAAAATCTTCTAACGCAAAACCAACTGTTATTCTTTTGCAATTCTCCTTGGAAGTGACCAATTCAGAGACACTACCAAAAAAAAAAAAGAAAATTTATGAATCATTATTATACAAAATTCTTTTAAGCAACAAAACCAGTATTTTCCCCACACTCCAAAATATGGTGGACCAGTGATGTACAAATTATTTTCTTCTAGTAGCCTCCCTCAGCAGGCAACTACTGAATTTTTATACATTTTTTTTGCCTACATAACTAAAAAAATAAAAATGACACAGCTAAACCCAGTGAAATAGTTTACATAAAAAGTTTTAGAGTCTGAAACAGATTGATAGATGAACTTAATCTCTCCAATCAAGGATTTCAAATTATTACAGGTTGGATTATCAAATAATTTCTGCTAAGTGTAACATTAGAAACATTAATAAAATGAATGGTTGCACTTGTCGGCTGATGAATGCATCCTAAATGTGGCATCACACGTATAATCATCAGGACACACTATGTAATGACTTATTTTTGAGATAAGAGGGACACGTTATCAGTAACACAAGAATTTTAACACTGTAATTTTTTGAGTCTCCTAACCCAGGCACAGTCAGGAAGAAGTGGTAACTGAAAAATGCAGAAGGATTTTGGGATAATTGACTTTATCAATGCAATTATTATTCACAATACCTGGCATGTGTTTGGCATATCCCTCAAAAAAAAGGTTCAATTGGTGCTTCAAACACATAAAATACAGTTTAAAGCAATTTCAGAAGCAGAAGCTGGAGCTGAGGAGCAAAAGTACAAGATGCAACACACTGCCAAGATCCCATTGTCTATTAACAGCTTTCATTTTAGACATATCAGGATAACGTGACAAACCATCAGCAAGATTTTTTTTATAAGACAGCATTGCTATTACTCAGACAAGCAAACAATATTCGAAATGTCATGTGTGGCTTACAGCAGAGCCTTTCCCTCCAGTTTTATTCCAAAATTCCTATAGAAATTATTACAGGAACAAGTTTCTAGCCAGGCAAATCTATTTTGCATACAATCCCAAGTCTTAGTTCCTGGGATATCTATGGTGATGACAGATTTCCAGCTTTTATTAAAAAATATTTTAGCTGTTACACTTACAAAGAAGAGTGCAACAGAAATGAACCAGAAACACTCAGCAGCCAGACAACAAATTAAAGAGTATTCCTATTTAGATGCAATTACTTGCATTGCTTGAGCAAGTAACAATAGAAAGCAGATGAATCATTTTGCCCTGTTGTGTTGACAACACTGTTTTGTGTCACATTAAAAAAAAACCCCTAAGGTAGTGAGACAGTCACAGAGAGGGACGTGGTCTGGCTTGTCTTTGATCAGATGCTTCACGAGCTGCAGCGGCGTGAGCCGACATTCGCTGTGCTGCCAGTGACAGCCAGGTTTTGGGCCACCATTGCAGGGCCCCAACAGCAATGCCACTTGCTGCTGGCAACCCTCTGCTGCCTTTGAGGTCCCTTCTCCCATGGGAACCTGGTGGCAGCTCAGAGGATTCATCAGGCACAGATCCACTAGAGCGTATTCAACACACACAGGGCTTTGGATGCTCCAGGGTGGCTGCACTCCTCTGATCTAGGCATGTGATCACAGTTAAATAATAGCAGTATCTGCAACAAAATATCCTCCACCTCATGCTCACTGGACAGCTGCTGCAGGTCACACCACGGGAGCTGTGTTACTGTAAAGATACAGAGAAAACCAAAGGGGTCTGGAGCACAGCAAACCCTGAGTCAAACCCTGCTTTGATTTACACTGATGAGAGAAAAAGGACATAATAAGAGATGTATAAACCCCACTCGCTTGCTATAATATAAAGAAAACTATTCTGAACAACAAGGAGCTTATTCTGGAAAACCTTTAGGCTAACAATTTAATTTCGGACTGCAGAGATATTACCTTGTTAAATCAACAGTCAGTGAAAGGCTTTTACTTCTTCCTGCAAATGCATTCCTAATCCTTCCCATTCCCGCTGTACACCTGCCACCAGATGCAGGGCACATCGTGTGGCACTCGCAGGGGAACAAACAGGGAAAGCCACAACCCTGCCTATGGATCTTGACTCATTCCAAACAAATAAATACAGTTTAAAATTACTGTACTTGGGCCAGCAGTGTGAGGACACAGCGAGCGGCCCCTTGTGCAGTTCCTGGTGAAAACGCCATACAGCAGTGGTTTTATGAGGAATAAAGTCATTCATTTGAAACTCTGCTGAGAATATAACAGTAATTTATGTAGTTACCAGATTCAGTCTTTAGATTAGAGGATGATATCCAGCCAATGCAAGATTTATTCTTTTAAAAGGCATTTCCTTCTTGAAACGGAGAGTGACACCAGGAAGGTTTAGTTTTGTTGTAGCCATTGTATACATTGTGAGTAAATTTACTGTAGAAAAAGGCAAAACAGTTTAACTCTTCAACCATCTGCTACAGCATGACCCTGCTAAGTTAAGACACATTCAAGAAATTTTGGTGAAAAAAGAAATTATATCAACTTCAGTGAGAACTCTGAAAATCTGCTGAAAATAGGAGTGAGAAAACTCCTATTTATGTCTGGAAAACTCCCATCTATTCCTTATTCACCCAGTCCTCTGGCACTGAACACGGATGTTTTTTTCTTCTGTTGCTTCTGACAGATTAAGCAATTCCAGAGTTGGCCATAATTAATTTTGGCATGAAGGTAACTACCCTTGCACAATCTGGAAGACAAATTAAGTGTCAGAGAAAGGCACCCCAGAGTAATTTGTTTCTTGCCTTATCTACAAGGAACAGGTGTAATTTTTTAACAGGTGCGATAGACCAGCACTAGACAGTGACTCATCACTACTCACTTAGTAAATGTAAATGCAACAGAAACACTTTGAGTGCTAAGTAAAGAGTAGGAAGAAAAATAGAAAATAATTAGTAAACCAAAACAAACTGCCCCCCTGCCCAAAACCCCAAACACTCCTTAGGTGAGCATTACACATCCAAACCATTATGTAGGTGTAGGATCTGCAAGGAAGCAGCCAAGGAAATTCTGTGGATAACAGGATTTCTAGCCTAAGGAATCCTCATCTGTGAGACGAACTCAAATAGGTACCTGGAGTGCAGGTGCCACATACATCACTGTCCCAGCCAGCTCCAGGGCTGGCGTTACGGTCTGAAGCAAATCAAGAGACAGGTGAGGATACAACAACAACAACAACAACAATAGTTTTGTGTCCCTAACCATCATAATACAATAGTGCCTGCTCAGGATACAACCAGAGTGTCTTCTGCTTGAGCATCTCTTGCCTTCGGAAAGGCAGAGACTCTTCACTCAAGGTGAAGCAGCAACAGGGGTGACCCAAAGGCCCAACCCACATCTCCCTTCCCCAGAAGGCAAGGTAGCAGGAGAACAAAAAGTCACCAACAGAGACAAGGCCACACAGGCACAGCCTGGGCTCCCGGGATGCCACTGAAGGATGACCAGACATAGATGTTGCTCTGTTGGGTGGGATGTTATTTATTAACGCTAAAAGTACAAACCTGTCATCCCCAAGCCTTTCTTGTTTACTTCACCTCTCCCCTATCATCTTAAATCCTACTATTCTCTCTCTCTTTTCTCGACTGGAGATTACTTTTGGTTGTCTTATCAGTCTCCTCCAGACTGATAATTTCAAAAGCAGATATATCCTCGACGGGTGCGTCTGACAGCTTTGGCCTCACTTTTATGACACCTGTGCTGACAGCATGTCACCACCACACATACACAACTGCAGCTGAACACGTTTATTTTTTCTGCAACCAGAAAAAAAAAAAAGAAATTGTCTTCCTTTCATATGAAGATTTCCACTGTGATCGTTCCACTGGATATTAATTATCAATCTAGCAAATTTTATACCATCAGAAAATGCTAGTGGATCAGTCAGTACAGATCCAAGAGGTGGACAGAAGTCTCAATTCAGTCAATAACCGAAATGGAGATATCAACTGAGTTCTATTGAAAAGACGTTACACTCTTTTCATCCCCAAAATGTAAATTTTGAAAATTTCAATGAGCTGTTCCCTGAACAGCAAAATCGTTGTTTCCCCTCACTCTCAAAATCACTTGGAAATCAAGGTCAATCACATCAGAGCTCTGACACACACAGTACTTACTCTTGGAGTTGGTGAAATTAGTGTCTTCCTATCTGACACTACAGCTAAATCCAGACTCCAACTGCAAAACCCGGGAGATCGAAGAGGAGCTGAACAATCAGCGTCCGTTCCGATTTTAACAGATGTGAGTTCCAGTGCTCCTCATTTAAATTCAGCATCACCTGAACCCGAATAGGCAGAAGAAAAATGAACAAAACTCCACATTTAATTCACAAAGTCTACCAAAAATTTTAATAATTACTCCAGAGTAACCAGAGAGTGATATAAGAGTTTAGGATATTGGTATGTCACCAAAAAGATAATACGTATGGCTGTCTCAATTCATCACAAAATGACTTTCATTGCCCATGAAGGTCATAAAACCATCAGCCAGACACAAGTCAGTCAAGATGGAGGGGAAAAAAAAAAATTGCCAAAAGCCTCCTGGTGACTAAAGTTCTTCCAGAGAAAAGCAAGACATTAACTGGAAAAAACAATTTCAGGGAATTTTGACAGAGGCTGTAATTTTCTAGGGCTGCCAGCCTGACACCTTCAATAACACTGATTAGATATTGAAAAAACAAAATAAAAAGAAGCTTTAAATGAGTCTACTTATTTAAAGCGGTATTAAAACTAATACCAGAAGAAAACAACAATCCTATATGCATCCATGAAGAGGTTATGATTAAAACTGGGAGAAGGCATACAACAACCTACCCAGGTTTTATCCACAAAATGTTAAATTCAAATTCCCACATTACAATAACAGCAAATCAACTGATTATTATGCATATCTTCTGCTGCTAATTTTCCAAGTTATTTACCTGAATGCAGGCTCATTCATTAAACCAAGAGGCTTTTTTTGTTTGGTTTGGGTTTTTTTAAAAGTTGATAATGTCAATATGGCTAAAGGCAGGAAAAGGAGAGAAAAGATTTCTAGTTTGAGATTTATTGATCTCCAAAGGTAGTTTAGCAATTACTTTATCAGCTACAAAATAAAATCAAATCCCTCTGAAATACATAAAAATTTGATGTGTATTGATAAAAGGAAATAGTTTAAAGAAAATTTTAAATTAGTACATAAAAGTTACTTCTGTCAAAACAAGCAGTCTCTTGGACTTTTAGTGCTCAAGAAAATACTTAAAAAATCACATTCTCCCTAAATACAGATGCTGTTATACACCAAAAATTCTCTATTCTTCAATAAAAAGTTCTGTGCTTTTACACGCCATGTGCCATCATACGCATTTTGATAACTTAATCCAGTTCTGGGCAAAATGAATAAGAATTCTACTGGTGATCTCCCAAGCAAACACTAACTCAGAGCTGCCAACACTCCCCAGCACTCCACTGCATGAGCTGAATATGCAATAAATAACTTCTCATCTTCTTTTTAAGTAATCTATTTGAATTTAAGATGGACTAATATTCAAAAGGTATACGAAGACATATTTGTCGCCTTTTTAAAAATCAGCAGTAATAAACTAACCACTGCAAATTTAAAAGGGAACAGCTACTTATTAAAGGAATAGCCCAGTATAAGTCAGCGATAAAAAAAAGTTTTTTTCATTAAAAAATGTTCTGTTATTAAATTATGGTTCTACATGATCTGCAATTCAAGCCAAAGCAGAGGGAAATAGCTACACTAGTATCATTAATAAAGTCTAAAATAACTAAGTTCTGGAAAGAAATAATTGCAACAGCTATATGGACCAGGTCTTTAAAGAAACCTGTCTCTAGCCTTAGGGTATTAACTCGCTGCTTCACCTGCTGCAGGTGCTGGATGTGGGAGAATCTGCAGGCACCTCAACACAGGAATGCAACAGCTTCTGTGCCCATGTTTTCCTCAGCAATCAATATTCTTGTAAGCCCTAAGCTTCACCTTCTTCCCAGGATGAATGCAGGTTAAATTCCTCTTGATTTCAGAGTGACATTAAAACCGTTTCTGACTGTGGCTGCAGACACAGCTGAACTCTCACTGCTCCCAACAGCATCCAGGCTGTAGGAAGGTTTGGCTTTGGCTCTGAAAGTTTTGACAAACATGAAAAGGTTTTGTGATTGAAAAGAAATACTGGATTACACAAGTGACAAACCCTCCTTATCACAGAATCACAGAATATGCAGAGCTGGAAGAGACCCACAAGGATCATGGAGTCCAACTCTTAGCCCTGTACAGGACCATCCCCGAGAGCCACACCCTGTACCCAAGAGCATCATTCAAATGCTTCTTGAGCTCTGTCGGGCTTGGTGCTGTGACCCCTTTAATAAAAATATTGTGGGGCAACATTTAGGAAGGAAGGATGTGTTTAGGGGGTTAATGAAAACATGCATTGGCCTGACCAAAAAAAAAAAAAACCACAATTTTTTTTGCAGAAGAGTCAGAAACACCTCAAGACATAATACAACCATTAACTGAGCCATAATTATTGACTGTGAATTCTCACAGAATGCTCTGATGCATTTGGCACTGGCACAGAACAGGAAGCAGTTTCAATTACATGCCTGCTCTGTGAAGTTTATTGATCTTCAGAAGTGGGGCTAATTTGCGCAGTCTTAACTGTGAAAGCTAAGACGATGCTGAAAACATCTACTGTTCATCCTCCTACCTTCTTGTTGCTTCTTGCTGTTGTTTTTAATTTACAGGGCTATGGGCTGCTGGAGTCCACAACTTTTATATCATTGGGCATAAATTATGAAATACACATTTTAATATCTTCTTAATTTCTCATGTAAAAAAGTACAATATTTTGTAAGTGTTTCATATTTACATAATTTAGCCTTGAATAGTATTTTAAGCTTTAAGATTGTTATCCATTCTTTGTCTGAAATCAGAACATTTTTAAAGTGAGGCAAAATTTAAAAACTGGCCTGAAGAGGGCCACTCTCAGAACCCACCTTCCTTAATTGAAATAGAAATTACAGATATAATATATAGTACTCTTATGTTTATCTTAGATATAATGCCAAGATTAATGCCTATAGGGCTTACCATTTTATTCAATATATTGCTGCTGTTGAAAATATAAGTTCATGTTTTCTCAAATGGAATATTCTGCATCATCAATGTGATATAAGTATGAAGTGCTGTGACTATATAAGTAGACAAAAATATTGTTAGCGCTTGGAAAACTTCATTTTTTTCCTCACTAGTCCTAATTTTCCATAGAAGCCCAATGCAGCAGGAGATGGCTGCTGTGCCATGTTACAGCCACTGCAGTTCTAAGTGCTGACAATAGGGTTTGTTTACCTACTTAAAGTAGCAGCACTGCAGTCCATCTTTATGGATTTTATAAGGATGTTGATTCCAGTTTAATGAGCATCACGGAGCATCTGGCAATTATACCCCTGAGGGAGGCTGACTGATATATCTGCAGACCCACTGCACCAAGGCCGGCAAAGTCTAGTCTTTAAAAACAGCTCTCAAATAGTCTCTGGCATACATGAAAAAGTTTGCAAAGAAGTAGCTCCTACTTTATTTTGAAAAATGTTAGTAAGGCGGTAAGTGCCATTCCAGAACAAAAACTCTGATGAGTTCCCGTTCTTTTCTAAATCTGATTTTCCCAGTTGCACAGCTCCTCATATGGATATGTAGATGTCCATAAGGAAAGCCAGGATCACAAGTAAAGATTTTATTATGTAAAGGAGCAAGAAAGGCCCACACACTTTCCAGGAGAAAAAGTTGGTAGAGAGTGCCTGGAATGGACCAGGGCATGAAAATTGTCGCAGGATGGTGATGACATGTCAGCTAGTGAGGTGGCATGGGAATTCCCTTAATTACAGTTAAACAATCATGAGAAAAAAAAAATTGTAAAAATTACCTAAATTTTTGTCCAGGGTTCACTGAGGCAGCTGCACCAGTGAACCCTGGACATGAGGAGCATCTGAAACTAAAAACTGACCTAGTGCACCGTGTAAGTACAGTTCAAAGACACGGTGCTCAACAAACATAAAAAGGAGAATAAAACCAAACAGGCCTTTTCATCCAGCAGTAGTAAAACCAGAGGGCAGAAAACGATGTTAAATCGCTTTAAGCTTGTTGCGTCAACAAACCGTATCAGGAAAGTTACAAAATATGTGTCTCATGGCGACCATTCCTATGCAACACCTCGCAAAATAATAAAGTGCTTCCATCAAAGCCAGGCTGAACACACGTAACGACTCACCCCGGGAAACTCGGGCGCTGTCGGCGCGCGAAGGAGGGAACGACGACGTGAGGAGCACAAAGCCACCGGAAAGCAGAGCAGTGTACAGGCACTGCTGTGGAAAAGCAAGGAACCGCGGGGCACCTGGAGCACTGCTCAGGCAGGTAAAACAGGAAAAAAGCCAAATTAAATCTAAGGTACAGCCCAGACGACAAAGGGCGTTCCGTTATTTTGGTGATTGTCCAGCACAGTCCGCAGATCGCTGTGCTCTTTTGTAAATGTTGACCCAGGACAAAAGCAAGTTGAAAGCACAGAGGTCTGGACAGCACAATAAGACAACGTGAGAAACAGCTAAATGATGACCTGCTTGTGGTTTCACTTTACTCTTGGGTGCCTGAGCACTTGAAGAGCTACATGGATAGGAAACCCGATGAGTTTGGGAAATATCAACACACTTTTAAGTAACTTCAGATGTTCAAATAAAAACCACTCATTTTTAGTCAAATACGATTGAAATCATGTTTTAAAGAAAAAAACCACCAATTTCTAATGCTGAATAAATACAGATTATTATAAAATAGCTTTTACTACTAAGTACAGATTTAAACTGTGCAGAATAAGACATTAGGAGAACTTTATGGTACTTCACATTCTTAGCCCTACCCATATTTGGTCCCACTTTCTCAAATTCATTTCACACGTCATGCAAGTGTAAGATGAGAAAAAACTTGTCCTAGATAGTGCAAAGATTTTTAAGTTTGTTTAATTTCACCCCTGTAGACTTTTGTTTCTAGCTACATTAGGAACTTGTGTTGTCTAAGAAATGTTTAAGTATCATTGCTGCAAGCGTAAGCTTTAAAAACAATGTTAAAAGATTACAATGCATTAAACTAGGCTTGAGAAATTTAACAAGATGCTCAGTTCCATGTGTGTAGATATCCAAATACAAAGCTTTTAGACGAAAACTCAGTATTTGCTGTTAAAAAAAAAATGTTTACATGTTTCAGTGAAAGGTGTATCTTATAAAAATTGAGATTAATTCCTGATATCAAGTTGGCCAGCAGAATTAAACTTTCCAGAATTATTCTATTAATAGAGCTGAAATCTTTCCCTTAGGAGAGATTAAGATATTTGTTCTATAATACCTCTGTAAATTCAAAAATTCCCAACATCTCAGCTGTCTTAGTCCTCCCAATAATCTTGTGCCTGAAAATGAGTCAGGGGTTTTAAAGCACAAACTAACAAACAATCCAAAAAAAAACCCAAACCAAAGCAAAATCAAAACCCTAATACCTGAGATGCACAGAGCTAAGGCCTTTCCCTTATTCCCTTATCCCACTTATTTATAAGGACCTCCAGGGCACAGTGTGAAACATATTTTGGCAGCAATTACAATCGCAGGGAAACTCGCATTCTGAACAAACAAAATATTTTGCATTTACAGTCTCTTTAGTCTTTTTTAACCTTCAAACTGCTTGAAAAAAAACAAAGATAATTTTTAATCTGCATATTCCAGGGCATCAGAACTGCACATCTCCAAAGCTGAGAAAACATATGCTGTCAGCAAAGAACAAAATGATCTCTTTGATACTAATACCTGTGATAGTAGCATGATAATAACTACGTGTGACAACTTCTCCCTGCTCTCAAAATAATTACGGCTCTCTAGAACTCAACATCTGCGCTGCCAGATGTTTCTGTCAACCACGTAAGCAAAAGCACTGCAGAAACCTGGCCAGCCTCCAGAGCTTTAGTCTCAATACCTCAGCAGATGTAGGTGGTTTTCAGGAGTCCAATATCTGGAGCACCAAGCCATGCGAATCCACTTATGTAAACAAGGAAGCGGCATCAGCAAATAATGCATCAAACCCAAACAGGTTCAGAGTAGTCTGAGACTGACATTTCTGCCAACCCAGTGAGAATTCAGATCAGTTTTAGCATGTCAGACACTAAAAACAGTAGTGTCACCACATGCTTCTGAAAATTCAATTTTCATTAAGCCCTTTTAACTTTAACATTGACTTTCATACACAGACAGATATGTGCCAGCTGGCTGACACACCAGCTATTAAAAGACAGGCATTCACAGCATAATTCTAAAATACTATATCAAACCCATAAATCTTTCACTCTTAAGACATAAGTGGCAACTTAGCACCAAACTCCTTGCCTGAACAGGATGATTTACATACAGTACAGCTTTTATGGAAGAATTTTTCCTTCTATCTATGTACTTCTAAGCTGCAGCAATCAGAAATCAAATTATCTTCAGCAGGGAAGCAATCCAAACTCTAGCTGAACTTTCTAAGTGAAAATAAACATATTTAAAATGGAATTAACTGTAGCCAAAGGGTAGCAATCTTTCAAAAACGTGCCTGAAGCCCCTGGATGATGGAACCTTTTTGATTTCATGCTCCTTAACTATTAAACCAACAGGTTTGATGCAAAACCAAGCAAGAACAAGGCGCTTTCTACTAATTCCTTCACCATTTTGTTTCCACAACCAGCCAGACATGAGCCTGCCCTGTCCTATGGACAGACTTTTTGTTTCTAAGGTCAGCCTTGGACATCCATTCCCAGGAGAGGCATGCAGAGGGCAACTCTGGCTGCTGCAGCATCTCTCCAGTCCAGCACTGCTCTCCTGCCATCTAAGAGGGAGATGCCTGGCTGAAAGGTCCAGCTCCTCTCTTCCCCCTCAATAACACCCTGTGGATCCCCAGGGCTGCAAAAGCACTTTGGGATCCACTCAACTACCACACTGATGGGCACACAGAGGATGTCGCTACAACTACAGAAGGGCTTTTTCTAACAGCTGCCCCAAAGTATTTTACAGAACCAGCTAATGTAGGGTTTCAATTTATTTATAAATTCAGGAGGTGTGTGGGGAAGCCTAAATTACATGAAAATACTAAGAATAGAATCCACCTCCTAGATCTCAGCAGAGCTTTGCAGCTTGAGAAGTAAAGCAGGTTTCACAGCCAAAGAGTGCATCCAGTATTTGGTACTTGGATGTGAATCTCCAAAGGGTAGTGGATGTGTATCAACCTAAGTGTTCAGATGCATAATTAAGTAAGAAATCATTAGAGCCTTTATGACAGCTCTACAGCACTAAAAGTCAAGGTTTCCACCATAAAACTTCTTTTTCATGCATGTAAAAATTAGCTGTCAGAATTATTTCTAGGTTCAAATACGTCTTATAAGCTCTTCACCTTCAAGCAAATTAAACTGAAGTGCCTAATCATTTTTAAATGGCATAAGCAGTAAGTTCTAGGGGATTTGCAGTCTCTGATACAACTCTGAATATGGAGCCTTAACTTGAACTTCAACAATTAGGGTTTCATTAGCAGCAGTAACTTCACCCTCCCTCCAGTTCTGTGTTTACCATTTTCTTATTGTACATAATCATGGTAAAGTGTGAATTAAAAATTTAAGTAGCATAAGCTACACATGCAGACACTAATTTTTAGGGAAAAAAAGGCAGTGTTACTACTGGTTATTGGTATTTTAGTGGCTAAAACCAGAGGACTTGGAGCTCAAGACTCTGCAACATCAGCCACTGTATATACAGGAAATAAAAGCATTCACCAGCCCAAAGAGCTTCCAGCCTACATACCTGATACATCACATTTTTAAAATCCATACTTTCATGGTCTTATTTCAGTCCTTCTATGCACAGAGGTATTTCTCTTAAACTATTTCAAAAAAACAAATGCACAGTTATAAGCAACCTAATTCAATCTTCATGGGACCTGTCTCTAATTTATGTTGACCCGTGGTTAATTTTTAATTTATTTATTTTTAACTAAAAAATAAATCCAAGTGTGTTATTCCATATTCCTCAGGTGTGCCAAGACATGCTGGACATCTCACCTAAAAAACCAAAAATATTAAAATGGCCAGTCTGTTGACCATAGATAATTAACATTTAAATAAAAGACTCTGAACTAAGTTACACAATTGCAAATTCAGAACCATCCTGGGAAATTCAGGAAAATAAGTGCATGCTAGAAAACTTCAAAACGGAATAAAGAAAATGTTTAAATCTATTTTGAAAGAGGACTTGGTTAAATACTTGCTACTTATTTATATAATGAGACCACCCCAAAGGGAGCTGCAAACTGGAGAAGCTTCCTTTTAGTGACAAAACCAAGGGAAAATGTATCAGGAGCATTTAAAAAGGACACAATTTGCCTTACTTCCTGATGTGGCTTTCTACTCCTCTAAGAACCACAGCTCCATTTTCAGCATCCTCAGTATATTGCTTAAAATTATACTTATGATTCATTTTATTGACAAATTATTTTTATTATTTTTTGAGCTCTTTCTATCTATAACTGGAAACATAGTAATTTACAATCCAGTCATGGCTGAATCCATATTTAGTCAACTACTCCCTTCTGCTCAAATCTGATAATACAAGAAGATTAGAAAAAAATCTACACGATATTCAGGGAAAAATGAATTTAATGTATCTGATTTTTTTTTAAAGAAGGGTCCAAGCATCATTAAATCAGACATTCTGATCCCCAGTGCATAATAATGTGCATGGAACAATTCATCCTGTCTTTTGTTTAGTTTGGGGGTTTTTTTAAGGAAAAATAAAAGAAAGATAATGAATTCGATGAAATCTAAACATTACTATAGAATACACATTCTGAAAGGCATTCAAAATTAATACCATCAAGGAGCCTTTCTTGTCTTCATTAACTCTTCACTTTCCCTAAATAATTAAGCCTTCTCTGAAAATTCAGACTTTTGACTACAGAGATAACACTTTTGTGAAGCTATACTTTATCATTTGCATGTATTCAAGACTGGTGAGAGACAACACTTCCACTGGGTCTGAAATTTTTCTGGTAAAAAGGGAAAAGCAACTGAAAACTTTGTTGTATTGCCTTACAGATCAAATAAGGACTTCTCCATGAAGCTTTCCTCCATTACATACAAGCAAGAGCCACATAATTACCTGTAAGCAATTTCTCACTTTAATTTTGCATAACTAGTAGAATATGGTCTCTCTCAAAGTTAGTCCTCAAATAATACTGTAAGTAAAAATCATTTGATTTTACTGTGTATTTACTGTGTATTGTCAAATATTCCCAGGGCTGTTTAAATACTGCCTCAAAAACATGTTAACAGAGCCCTCTCAGCTATAATAGTAACTAACAAAGCTTGGACACACACAAAGGTTTCCATGATTTCAAACATTGGTGGGGGCAAAGAAAAATAAGAGCTTTTTCTGGCAAACTTTAATAGCACTCACAGCTGAGAAGTTAATACATTGTTTGTAATACCAAAAAGCATAAGGATGCATCCTGTAGCTGGAGGTGAATCTAGCAAAGAACACTAATTTTCCATTGCTCTCAAGTCATCTCTTTAAAGGATTACAAACAGTACCACAATATACTTTTGTTGCTTCTGAAATAGCTGCCCTGTAATTCTTGCCAGGGTCACACTTTTTCTTTTAAGTTATCTTTTTGCTGGGTTTATGAGGCACTATTTACATCCTGTATCACACTCTGGCATAAGAAACCGGGACTATTCGTGTAGAGCTACAGTGAGCCTTATGGCAATTATTACCATCCCTCTATGTGTAAAATTACTTTCCTCTCATCCTAGAAAAAGAAACTATTTTTAACTTGAGGGTAATAGATCTTGAATTACTGATGGAATAACGCCATTCTCATCCCAAAGTCTCTCTTCACGAGTGGTACAACAGCACATAACAAATACTTAAGACTCATCTTTAGATAAATCTGTTTTCTATTTCTGCTGAACTAAGAGTCACATAATGCAGCCAGAAACCAGTGTCTAACACACAATGAATGAAAGTTGTTAGAATGTCTTTATGCACCAAAAGATCTAGTATATAACCTGATGCTGAAGTTAATTCTTTTGGGGTAGACTGGATTATTCAGTAGCCGCATTTCAATGCAAACACTCTGAGTTCCTTGGAGGGCAATATAAATTCAGAGTAAGTGTGTAAAGAAACCTTTAAAGAATGCCCTTCTATGCTAACAGGTGCTTCAGGAACGTCAGCTTCTCTTGTCTGAGATGATGCAAATAGGACCAGATCTCAAAGAGAGTTGGCTGTTTTGGGAAAACCGAACACATGTGAGCTAAGGCAGCTCATGAAGTCCCTCAGAAGTCAGAAGATGCTGGTGGCATCACACCCTTTGATGGGAGGAGCAGACCCAGCTCAGCTGGCATGCCCTGGGAGGACTCAGGGATTTCCCTGAGGCAGTCCAGGAAAGGTCACTGAGGAAAGACAGCCAAGCACCAAGGTATTTGGATTGGGCACATGCAATTCCACAGTCCTGCTAGAAAAATTCTGAAATTCCCCCAAAGTGATCTGGGAAATGACCAATTTTTACAAGTTGGGGAGGTATCTGGGCAAGGAGGAGCCTTCTACAAACTAGACCTGGGGCTCTGGAGCACCAGCGTACCTTGAGGCTGCTCTGGCAGAACCCCAAAGCCTCCTTAGCAAGTCAGGGACAGCACTGGGCAGAAATGTCACTAAAGAATTTCTCACTTACCTGAGGCTCTAATTTGGTACAGGATAATTTGATCTTTCATGTCAGTCTTAATTACGTTAACTAAGGGGAAGGGATCCAATCCTACCAGCAGCATTTAATCCTGGGTATGACTCATCCTGGTCCGGTTAACTATTTCCCACACAGCGAAACCTTTTGAACTTCAAGACCTACTGAGTCAGGAGGAAATGAGAGAGACAGAAGACAGACCCAAACTTCCACAATCCTCATTCATCCTCAGGAAACCACTGTGAGTGATCCATACATGGCTGCGGCAGCACCGGCAAAAACTGGGAAAAGGGAGGACTAATCCAGACGGGACCCGACGCAAGCATGTAAAACCAATTTCCAAAGCCGTAAGACTAAAGGAGCATTTAATTTATTAGGCTTTGTATTTCTAGAATAATACCAAATGATTCTTGTTTTAAGAGAGTCTGTTTCANNNNTTTCAAAAAAAAAAAAAAAAAAAAAGTTTTGCCAGTGGAGAACTGCAAATCCCAGACAATGCCCAGCTGGCCACAAACAGAACAGCTCCCTATGCCTTCCAGGGGCCCCATGTCAGTGCCCAGCTCTGCCCCGACTCCTGCAGGCACCAGAGCCCAAACCCTCTGTTCTAGTTTAGTTTGTTATTCACAATAGAATAACAATATCAAGCCTCCTCAGGCATCCTAGCTAAAACGGCTGAAGAATAAAGGACAATTCCAAAAATTTAGGAGTTCATGCTAGCAGCCTGCATCAGATATAATTATCATTGTCTTTTTTTAGAAGCCAACTGATGAAGAACTGAAGAATCCGATCTCACCTGACCACAGCTGACTAGAGGCAGAGGGATCAGTGCAGCCTTGAGCCTCTGAAGTGTATTTTAGGAACTGCTTTCTTCTCTTCCACAAACCCAGGCAATGGGATGGGTGGCTAAATGTGCGGGCTATACACAACTCTCAGCTCATAGGTGCCAATGGCAATTTTACAATGGGGTCAAAAATATAGAGTTGCTTGTTAAAAAAAAAAAAAAAAATTCACTTCAAAAAATTTCCTATTACATTGAGAAATCTAAAATAAAATAAAAAAAAAAAACATATTTTGGGTTTGTATCTGAAAGAAGGAAAATTTTTCATAATGTCCTCACATTATTATTAGTAATGAGAATGAACAGCAGTGCCTTGTGAGGAACTCATTTCACATCCAAAGAACTACTGGTTTCAAACTTGTACTCCAAGATCTTTTCAGTACAAGTAACAAATTTGATTGATCTCAGTATGCTTCAATACAAGATTTGAAAAGACTGATGAAACACAGAGATTGGAAAAAAGACATTAGAAAGAAGTCACTAAATCATGTCACCTGACTTTTTCTATGCCACAGACATATTCTGCCTTGTGCTGAACCCTACGATGACAGTTTGGCTAAAGAACATCCAACAGCTGTAATCAACTAATTTAATCTTATGTTCTATATAATACTTACGTCAATATGAATGAGATAAGCCCCCTCAAACCATATTTATGTCTGATCAAATGCTAAAGAGGTAACTATATTCAGCGTAAAGGCCCCTCTTTTAGTGCAGAACTGTGTCCTTAATAACTCTCCTGCATTTTTAACACAGAAATCACAGTACTTTTGGGTTCCTACAGTTTCAAAGGAACTACAAAATACAAGAAGCACTTCTGGCCCTGGAACTAGAAGGCATTCAGGTTTCAGCCACAACCACAGGGAGAAGTGTTCCTGAGCACTACAATATATGACAGCTTTGAGAAGCGTTGTGTAAATGACAGAACTTCAGCTATTACCCAAAATTATATCTGTGCATTCACATAGGCACAAACCCCCCTATATAAATGGACAGCTCTACATATACATTTCAGTCTGTAAGAAAGCCTTCACAAAAGTTATTTAATAAAAAAAAAAAAGAAAAAAGTTTTCTACGAGAGGAAAACAAATACCGGTATTAACACCGTGTCTTATCTATCTTCTTAGCTCACAAACTGAATAATTCAGAAACAAAATCCCCCACAGTGTCTGTGCTAGGATCCTGAGGAACCATGCAGATGTAACTTTTTTTTTTGTCACAGGATTTAATTTTCTTTAATAGTTTCTGGAAATATTAGTAAAGAAAAACAGGCATGATGATACAGAAGACCATTTGTATATTTTAGGTCACTATTTGCACTGCTAGCAACACAGCAGCAGGTTCCATTTGCCTTGCACTAAGTATATCATGAATAATTCAGTTCCTTGCTTTGTTCCCTAAATAGTTGACAGGGAACAGAAACTTTGTTCATGACCCATATGGCCTTTTTTGAAGCTTGCCTATTCATTTAATAATGCACATCACAGGGCCCATCACCTGGGTTGGCACTTATTAAAAATAAAAGCATTCAATAACTATTACTAACAAATGGCCATAAAAACAAGCAACTTCCCAGTGCTACCATCTTTTGCTCCCAAATAGCACTCAGCCAGCTATTTAAATAATTAAATGCTCTCAATCTGCACTGCATCAGTCCTGGCTCACATAGTCTTCGAGAGGAAACAGATTCCAGAACTGCTGGGAACATGTTCCTGCCTCGGCCACAATTGTAACTGTAAATATCTGAGCTCTCGGCTAAATCACAGATGCCGTGTTGGAGCAAAGAAAGCAATTTCCACCAAAGGCACACTGACATTTTCATGGACTCCTTATATATTGCTAACTATCGATCCTTCTCTTCCAGCTGTCTCCCCTCTTCACATTCTGGAGCAGTCCTGGGCTTCTCCCGTCTCTAGGCTCAAATTTGCCTAGAGCATAACACCAGTATAGGATTCTTGAGCCAAGGTAACATCAAAACTCAGGCCACTTCATCAGTTCTGTAGTGTAAGGGAAGATTACTGCAGCAGTCTAAAAAATTTCATCCCTTAACTTCCGAAGGGCTGACATCCCATATTATTTCTTTTCTCTAGACCCAGATCTCAGCAAAAACACTACAATTCACACAAACTCCTCTCTGAAGAGACTTCTCAAATTTGTTGGAGAGAAGTCAGTCTTTGATGGGGTCCTGACCCCTACAGCAATAGTGACCTTCCCCCTGAAGCCTCACAAAACCCACCTAAATACCCTGCTGGCTAATGGAGTTTGAGCACCCATTATAAAATGTAAAACGAATAAGATCTTCAAACGTTACCTTCTCCATTCTGTTCAGTAACAAACTTTTCCAAAAGATAAACAATGACATGAAGTTGGTCCAGGACCAGACACCTGCTTTTGGTGGGAAATGTCAACACACACAACCCAAATACCCCAACTAGGAATAAAACTCATGAAGTCTCCAAGAAACAAGATTTCCAAACAATTTCACTTCTGAGCAATTCAAACACTCTATTTTGACAGTGACATTTCAATTCACTTTTCAATTGTTACATTTCACTAAAAGAAAAAAAATAATGGATAGGGAAAATTTCATCTAACTGGAAAATTACAACCTTTTCAGCCTTGAAGAAATACTCATAAAACAAGTAGATTATGAGTCAGTATTTTAACTTAACTAGTTCATTAAGAAGTCACGTGAATGTAAATTTGTGGCAATTACATGTGTTCAAAGGAAACATCAGCTTATAAGAAAGATGAGACTTCTCTCACGTTTAAAGATTACTCATTATTGAGACTGAGAAAAATCAGACATACACACAGAGCAGGAGGCATTATTTAACTTCTTTTCCATAATCAGTACTCTAGAAATTTAAAAATTCAACTTGTTTAATTTTGAAAAGTCTAACACTGCACAGGTGCCAATATTACCAGGGAAAACCTGAACTTTTCAATACATTCCACATTTGTATCAGTGTGGTAGCTACTACACTTCAGAAACTCATCAGCTTTTAAAGAGAATTGAACTGAGAATAGAAGCCCCTTAATGCAAGACTATTGTAGAATACTATTATTAAAATTGATTATTATTCAGACAATATCAATTTCATTATCCCTGATCGATCCCAAGCAATGTTCCTTAGCAACCTCCAGCTACAAACGCTGTGTGAACAATAACTTAATACAGTACAACAAATTGCAGCTCTGCTGCTCCCGGTTAAATTCGGGAGCAGTCCAACTTATTAGCAGGCTTCTAGCAAATAGCTGTCATAGGTGCTGACGGCAGGGAACTGGATGTCAAAGCACCACCAAAAAAGGGCTGAGAAAACTCTTTCCCCTCAAGGCTTTGTTAATTTGATTTATGTGTACAGGCAGGAAACTAATTGCTAATTGTTGCAGTGCATACCATGGAATTGCAGCACTCCACTCAAACGCTGGATCTCAAGAGTACCAATAGAGTTTGACGCTGCTGATGAGAGATGAATCCTAAACAGGAATCTGCCAGTGTTTGGTGCTTTGGAAATTTTAAGATCTCTTTGCAATGCCCTGTGCCATCATCTCCTTTGAGGACACAGCCGCTGGATCGCTGGGAAGTTGAGAGACAATGCTGTCAACTCAGCAAGACCAAATTCCTGCTGTAGTTCAGGAAATTAGGAGATAGTCCATGCAACAGGACCTACTAATTACATTAAGGGGTGTTGTTCTGGAAAGTTTATTCCTCAGTATCAGTATAAGCATGAGCCTGGGACCACCGGCCAAAATTGCTGATTCTCCTTGTATTGAGTTGCAAGGAGTAGACAGCGAAGGGCAACTTTGTCCAATTTCTGCATCCTATGGTATTTCCCAAATGGAAGCAACTGGCCTAAAATGAAAACTGGTTGTCATCCCAGCAGGCTGTGTGGAGTTTTTTGTCCTTCAGATTCTTTCTGTTAGGAAAAATGTGATTTGGTTAAAACTCTAAGAATTATAGATGGAAACGTAAATACCTCCTTAGCCTCTAAGTGCTGCCTTTTAGTCAGCACCAGCGTCAGAATTGCTGAGAAATACCTAGTCAAGCATTTCTGTTTTTCAGGTAAAGTCAAATACAGGGCCTACCACTCACCGATGGTTTCTTAAAACGTATGGATTTTAAAAATCCATAGATGTTTCACCACCCATTCTAGTTTGTCATGCCGAAACAGAAACTAATCCATTGAAAATCTGAGCTTTCTGAGCAGCACCAGACACCCAGAAGCAAAGGGGAGAGCAAGATGTCCTGGGGCAGCCCAGCTAACAGGAAGGTTCAAGGCACCTCCAGTCTCTCCCCGACCCCTCTGTTACCCCAAGCAGGCAGGAGGGAGGAATGCTAGACCTTTAAAAATCAAATTGCTCCCTCGCCCATGCTGGCACAGCTCATTTATCATCTATTAGGAAAAGTAGAACTTGTAGCCATTCAGAATTGCTGTTCTTATTGGCTGTAAATTGCACACACTTCCAGCAGTGATGGTAAAGAGGTAGATAGGTAATGGACATTGTCTCTCTAAGCCCTAACCACACTTCTGCTACCAGAAGTGTGAGGCAATTTCAGCAAGGTAATCTTGAATTTTAAAATAAGATAGATCATGCAATTCAAAAACAAGTGATCGGACCAAAATTCATTTGTACTTTATAACCTATCAAAAAACTGGTGTCAGATCCCCTCATGCAGAACAGGACTGTGACCCTCGGTCCGCTGTGTCCTGTGTAACCTCTCAGCAGTACTGAGCTGTATCCCATCTTCCCCTCTCAAATTCGCATCCTGAGCTTGTAAATGGTTCACTGAGACAGACACTCTACCACCAAAAACACAGATTTTATGGAATAAATACATCTAATCTTCCAAAATTCCAAATTAGGTTATCTATTTGTATTTATAGCTATATATCTATATAGATTTAGTTGTTCCACGAAATGTATTTTGTGGAACAACTAAGTCTATATAGATATATAGATATAAATTAGATGTTTATAAGAAAATACTCCAAAAGCTCATTCCCACTTTTCTCACTGATAACATATGATGTTTACACAGGACAACAAATACAAGACACAAATCCTCCTTCTACCTCTCCTCTTTTCAGAGGTCTCTGGAGTTTGGCAGTTTCTCTTTTACTATCTTACATGTGACACACAAAATTAAATTCATTTCCTATCTTTAAAGACAAATCGGGAAGTTGGCCCAACTGAGCTTTCCTTTCCATGTTCCCTAGCAGAAAAACGTATGTTGGTTTTGAAAAAGTAAGACTAAAGCCACTCATGTGAGCTATGACAGATAAGGAAATTTGTCAAGGCACTTATCTCTTATTATGCTGAGGGGGCATAATACAGCTTATTGATTCTAATTGATTAACATATAATACTTGTTGCTCAGGAAATCATGCATATATTGCTTAGGAAAACTATTTTAAGGCCACACTGTGTACTTAATTTACCAAGGATGCAGTTATTATATAAAAATCAGACTGTACTGATTTCCCAAATCAAATATCTAAAAAAAAAAAAAAAACAACCCACAAAAAAATTATGGTTGCCACTAAAAAAGAAAAACAAAAAAACCAACTAAACAAAAACCAAACAAAAAACCCCAAACAAATCCAAACAAAAACAAACCAAACCCAACCAAAAAACCAAAAACAAACAAAAGAAACAAACATAAGAGGAAAATACATGATGGATTTGAAGCATGAAACACATCCTTTCAATGTTAAGTAAAGCATAAGCTAAGACATTTCTTCAACAAAGAAGTGGTATGTTATATCTGTAACTGACCCTAACAGGATCAAAATTACACCTTTTTGCCAAGCATTATATCAATGTAATGCTTCCTTCTTTCATCTACAGAAAACAAAACAAACAAAAGAACCATGTTTGGTAAATTAAAAAAAAAAAAACAACCCTGAATGAAACCAAAGAAACCTATAAAACAGACAAGCTTTTCTAGTAACACCTCTGAAGTACAGATATAGCCTATTTTTTGGTATAAAAAGAAGTCATATTTGACATAAGTGGGTATCTGAAGCCTAAATTTATCAAGTCACTGTTCCACAGATACCACTCGGGTCACACGGGGCATCTTTCTTCCACAAAAGACACCTGCCCGTGTTCTCAGAGCCATTCTCCACTGGGCAGGTAGCAGGAGGATAAGTGGGAACTTTCCCTTGTTTGACATTACTCTTATCTCCTTTCAAAGGGGTCTTTGTACTTATAAATACACATTCAAAATTATCATGTGAATGAAGAGAATCCCAAGTGGTTCCACAGTGTGAGAATGAAACGCATTCCTGGGAACTAAGGCAATTTCGCCAAGCAGCAGCCTGTAAATTTAGTTCAGTCCAAATCTCCAGAATTCAAACTTTCTGAGAAGTTCTAAGCTCTCTTTGCTCCTCAGACACGTGTTTCTGAGGAGCAGAGACCTGAGGAAAAGGTTTGAAGCTCCAAGGTTTTAACAGTACTGATTACAACTGATCAGGGACACGAAACAAGTTGGGTATGGAAGTTTCTCACTTCACTTGAAGAAAATAATAAGCAAACTCCTTTTCTCAGTGCACAGGCACTTTTGTTTTTTAGCCATGACTGCAAAGGAGAGCTGCTGCTGCTGCCTGCTCTCCCAAAGCCCTTTGAAGAATTAAGCTTAAGTCATGGTTGGCAACAGGCACCAATAACAAATCAATTCTTGCCAGAGATGGATTTGGGAGATTCTGCAGGTGATATTACCTGCTGGAATAAGGAACAGATATGTCTCTAAAGGACAGTTAGTTACAACTATAGGTATTACGAAGGGATTTAAACCTCACTATTGCTCAAGAGGGGGGTAAAACGATAGTGAAGAAAGCATTTGAGTGAGAACATGCAGGATCAAAAGCAGAGGTGAAATATAGGAGCTGCTCTATAGACTGGTTGGAGAGCAAAGCAAAGACTCTTTTCTCTGTGCCCCCTCTCAGTTTTAACAATGGAAAAATGTATCCAAGAAACTGTGAATATAATAGTAACCAAGATGTATGATTGCTGAGAGAAATTATTGAGTAAAGCAGAATAAGGCTACAAGAATTTTAAAAACGTCAGTGAATTGGTTGATTTGACAATGCATAGCTAGAGTTATCATTGACATAAACACAACTGCCTTTTTTTTTTTAATTCTTACTATTCAAAATCAATTTTCGTTTATCCATTTAATTTGCAGAAGACAAACCCAAAATTATAACCCTAAAAAATTATGTTACCCCACATTGTCCAAATAAATTAGGATGGTTTCATTTTTACCTGGTTTTGCAGCAACGCAACTGAAATAATTTCTTATAAAATAAAAATACCATTTTTCATATTTCCCCTACTGATATGCTCAATAAAGAACATTTAAAGAAGTTAAAGATGCAATGCAATATATATTTTTAAGAAGAAGATGCCAAATTGGATAATAGTGGTAATTATAATCTCAGACATCTTTGATAAGTCTGCATTTCTGCTACTTTTTGTGCCCTGCCCCTTTAGACTTTGTTAATAATACTATACTCAAATCTTAACTGAAAGCACTCAAAGTTCAATTGCACAAAACTCAAATGTTTACCATTTTACCCTGAATCTGTCAGGTATGTAGCAACAGAATAAAAATAAACTTCTTCAGCATGTCCCTTTTTATACAGGGTGAGAAGGAAAAACCAGCTGAATTTTCAAACGCACCTGAGTGATATATTAGAAATCTAAATACCATTTTAAAAATTAGCTTTAAAAATTCAGATTTCATTGAGAATTGTGACATTTTTCATCGCAAACTTCCTTTTGAGAATTCAACAGCACACTTATCAGAATTACTGGGTGTTTCTGTATTTTTCAAAGTCTGCCTCTTACAACCTTCAGCATTTATTATAAACTGTAGAGGCTTCCACATCTAAAAGCATTCATCACTCTGGAAAACAGGACCTTTCCTAGTCTAATGACTGTGCTTTGGAGCTGCAGACACATTCCTCAGGGAGCAGGATGAGGACTCAAAGCACAGACGATGACTCTCCAGCTCTGCCCTCTTGACACACTCTCTCTAAAAGGGCTCTGAGAACTCAGTCTTGCCATGGAGTCTCAACCCAGCTGTCCCAGGAGATAACCTGCTTTCAGCCTATCAGTTTTACCAGCTTTATCCATCTGTTTTGTCCTGGTAAGTTCTGCAGGTTATGGATATAAATTTAAACAGCGCCCAAAGTATTTTGTGTTTCAACTTCCACCTCGTCTCTTTTGGATGTGGGATTTATGCCCTTTTCACATTCACCCTGAAGGTCTATGGGAGCCAAGTTACACCAGACTCGAACTAAAACCTTCTTATATATCTTTAAAAGAAAACTGGGAGAAGTCATATTCATATTCATAGCACAGACAGATATAGTTACTGGATTCCTATCAGCCCAGTGAGATTTGCAGAATTATGTCTGGTTTTACCAGTTCTGAATCTGCCTGTATTATGGAGCAGGTTATAAGTGTTTATCTGAGCAAATCTAGAATTCATACTGCTAAATCATTAGATTTACTGATTGAGTCCTATTAACAATATTCGTGCCAATTTTTGTCAGCATGTAAAACGAGGGTGAAGAAAAATTCTAAGGTTTTTTGTGACAACTCCTTTTCCCCTTTCAGGCACCTCTCACAACTTAACCCCTCTTGAAACCCCTGAAACATCAGGAGTAAAATGACTTCAACTTTCTACTGTCAACATTGCAAGCACCTCCCTGGGGGTTGTGGGGGGAAGTGTTCAGAAAGGCTTACAGAGATAATGTTTACTTGGGCTGTATCATTGATTAGGCAATGTGGCCAAGACCAGTAATTACAACCGTGCTAAATTGCACGGAAATTCTGTAACGTTGACATCTCACAGGAAGCAAGGTGCGAAGTTGAAGGAATAAAAGCCAACACTGAGTTTTCTTACCTAATGATTTCTAGTGTGCCTGCTGGGAAAAATGCTTATTGTGGACCTGGCTGTATGGGCCTGACAGAAGAGCTGCACACCGGCTCCCACCAAGAGCCTCCAAGGGAGAAGCTGGACAAGAACACTAACTCAGCACTTCCAAGACATCCACACACCTTTTAAATCGCTCCAGGGGTAGGGACTCAACCATTTCTCAGGGCAGCAATGATCCTCCATTCCTAACGTGGATTGGTAGACAGGCTTCATTCAACTCACACAGAATCCAGTCCAAATCCCAACAAACCCAACACGAGTCCACTGGTGCACTTCTGCCACCCCTTTAGAAGCCCAGATGGTCCCAATCCTCAAAGCTTCATTTGACCACAAGCAGATTTCACCCCAACTGGGGTGAATAGCTCCCACTCCAGACTTGCAAGCACACTGAGGTGATGTCTGCTTGGACCGTATGATTGGCAACTCTGTGTCTTTTAAACAGGTTTTTTTTCCTCCTAATTCCTTTCTCAGGACTGTTAGCAAAATCTCTTACCATTACTGACTCTCATCTAAGTAGGAAACAAAGAAAATTAAATTAATGTCATGCTCAATAACATGCAGAATAGAAATTGCAAGCTAAGCAGCTGCCACTTATTCCTAGTAACTCAAAGTATTCTACTGAAAGAAGTTTTCCAATAACGTATATTGATTTTGTCAGGTTTGGGTTTTTTGTTTTTGTTTTTTTTTTTTTACCCAAGCAACATATGTTGCATGTTCTGTGCTTGTGGGGCTAAACATACCAAGGTTTCATTGCAGTATCTCTGACTCTTGCCAAACAGATGTTGAGGGAAAGCAACTTAAAACAACATGGGATAAAATCTGTCTCAGATTAAAATGTTGGGTTAAGAAAAATCTTGAGGGTAATTCAGTATACTAAAAGCATTGATTATATATTTATATACAGAATTGATAGGCAGCTGAATTAATGCTTGACTACATTGACTGAAATCATGCCATTAAATAGGAAAAAAAACCCACCAAATACTAAGAATTATGTAAAAGTACAGCATCTGTACAAGTTCTTTTAAGTTCCAAACTATTCATATAATTCATTTCACTTAAAATCCAGATTCTCACTAATATCCTAATAGAAAGCTGAAATCGTTTGACAAGTGATGAAGAGTTTGAAGAGGGATGTTTTTAAACCACTCTTTAAAATAATAAAATGGAAAGCAATTCCCAGTCCCCAAAGACAAAGTATTATCCTGAGTCTGACAGACATGTCAGCAATTTGCTGTAATTTGTGTAATACTTAATCTTAGGGCTTAGTTTATTCCAATACTTTCGTCATGACTAAGTCTAATGACAGAATCCAGTTCAACTGACTCTCTGAAAAGACAAAGTTAATTTTTTACATAAAAAGAAAAAAAAAATCAGCATTTTTCATCACATCTATGAAAATAATTAGTCTGTATAAAGTAGAGTCAGTCCAGCACATGAAAACTGACATGGAATCCTGCATATTTATTTTTTCCCTTGAATTTAGTAACAGTGTTGGCTCAAAACACTATATTAACCATTTCAGCATTCAAGACTTGATTTAGCAGATACGATAAAAGACAATATTGTTAGAACACTCTTGCAGTTACTTTCAATGTATTTCTGACCTACTCCAGAATACCTCTTTGGACGACCATGACAACAACCTTTTCTAACCTCAGGTTTGGAAGTTCTGCTGCTTCTGAACTGGTACTGATCAAAAAATCTGCAATGCATTGCCTTTATCATGAAAAAGGAACTTTCCATTCCAGAAGCCAAAATAAGCTCCTCTGCCCCCTCAAATAACTTTCAAAAGTAGGCAGGAAAACCTAATTTCTTTCACACTCACTGCTACAGAAAAGTGATTATACTCTAATATGAACATGTTGTATAAACTTTCAAAGCAGTGAAAAGATTCCACATGAAAAAAAAAAAATAAAATCAAAACCCAGCCCGTAGATATTTTACAACAATTTATATTCTTAAAACAGATTGTAAAGAATAAAAAAATAAACAAATTGTGGTCTTTCAGAGTTCAGAGGCCAATTTTTTCGTCCTAAACACACACAGACTAAAGGTTTAATTCACCATTTAGATAAAAACTCAAGCCAGGCTTCATTTTTGTGCCAATAATTACTCAGGGATTTCTTAAAGCACCAAATATTACAAAAGATCATATAAACCTTGCTTTTCAACAATGTTATTTGGCAATTAGTTGGACCTAGAGCAGCTGTTCTATTGTTTATATTTCTATTCACTTTGAATAATCTATGTTTTTCAACGCATGTACATTAAAGATAAAAACATATTTAGCAATAGAGCATTACTAAAGCAAAACTATTGTGATTAACACAAATGTACGTTATTAAAAATTCCACTAGTTTCGTATACATTTATGAAAGCTTCCCCAAGCATCATGAGAAACTGAACAGGAAGAAAAAGTCAAGGTTTATAAACATGATTTCACATAAAACAAATCACATAAATTCTTAGCATTGGCACCTGATTGCATTTAGACAAAAAACATGTCAAGGTACATACCTGTAAATCTGTTGAATATTTTCAGCTTTGATTTCCTTGAGAATTTCATGGTAGATATGAGGATTATTTGGTTCTTGAGATGCAGGGGGAGAAGGGCATTTCTTGCGTGCATAATATCCTATCACAGTTCCAAAAATAAATAAAATCAAAGCAGTGCAAAATACTTTCAGCATCCGAAAAAAACTGCAGCGGTTGCTCTTTGGTGCTTGTCTCGTGTAGTGTGAGACGTAGTCGGGGTCTTCCTGAAGCCTCTGGAATCTTCCCTTGGGAGAAGATGAAGCCTGGATGGGCTCGAGATCAAGGTCAGGGCTCTGTGAGTTTCCCAGGTGATGCTGGACTGCACCATCCAGCCGGAAGTGGTCAAAGCCAGGCTCCTCCAGCTCTTTTTCCATGTCCCATTCCAGCTCCAACGCTGTGGCTTGGAGCTCATCGTTGTCAAGGTATGGAGAGTGCCCCTGTGCTCTCTGGTCTGCATTCACTTTGTGATAGGCCATCTTTTTATCTATTAGAACAAAATTTAAAAAAAAAAAACCACGGATGTTTGTTTCCACATGCAAACATAAATAATTTATTTATTCTTTGCAAACGTGGGAGAACTAAACATAGGCAATAAAAAGCAAACACTGGGTTCTCAGTATTTCACTTTCCCCATTTCCATTGTCCTGTCTTCTTTTGCAGTCCCATGAACATATTCAGTGGGGAAAGAAGATATTTAAGGGAATATATTGTAAGAATATGAATAAAGGGAATTTGCAAGTGCCAATGGCAAACCACAGAAGTTATCCAATTATTTTGTCAGTCCTCAAGATAATATTAAAAAACTTGAGTGAAGGTACAGAGTTTCCAAAACAATTACTTGTTAACTGAAAGTAATTTTAAAGCTTAACAACTGTGTGTATCAATTTGATTTCACACAACATTCAAAATAATGCTGCTAAAATAAAGTAGAAAAATTAGAAATAATATAGATTGCCTGATGCGATTCTAAACACAAGGAAATGATAAGTTAAAGAAATTTCAGGGTGACACTGTACTTGCACATCAATAAAAGGCTTCCATTTAGATGGAGCATTCTATTATTTATAGGTATTTTAAATGCATAGTTCCTGAATGACTGATGAATTTACTTAGAAATTGTCCCAGCTGTTTTGCTCCACTTATTTTTCCCATTTTAATGAATCAAAAGCACTGCCAGGTAAGTAGTTGTAACAAAATCATTCCTTTAATAGCAAGGCATAACTGTGGCACTTCTAGATATTTCTATGGAAGTAGAAGCCTCTAAAGAGAACTCTGACCTCCAGCACGAACACTCAAAGTCAATTTTCAACAAATCATTTTTAACAGACTGCAACAGGGTGCCTTTCCCTCCATACTTTGACAATAGTCATTCCAACACATAAGCATCTGTAATTTTGGGCTTTTCAAGCATCAGACTCACTTCTCAATTAGAATAAAATGAAGATAAAGATAGTAAACCTCTCACAGTGATGAATACTAGACTGACACCTACAACACTATGTTTTCCCTCCATCTTTATGCTTTAAGGCATTTTCACTCTCCAAGACCACCTCCAAATAACATTACTGAGGCCACGTAATAGATGAACCAACTCTAATGGCAAAGCAGAATTTCAGCTTTTTTGAAGCTCTCTGAAGAGCGCAAAGCATTAGCAAGCTCTGATATAATGAAACAGCCTATTGTCCACTGAGAGGCTATCTGGCTCTATACAATACCAATTTACAGATCCTATTTTCCCTGTACAGCCATATAAATATCCCTGGCCTACAAATGTCAGGCAGCCCAGGAACAGGCAGGAGAGCCCACACGCTCCTAGTGGAGCTATTGCAGCCACTTTGCCGATCAATTCTCCCCCTGCAGTCCAAACTCGTCTATAGGCAGTGGAAGCAACAGAGTTTAGAGTGATCTTAAATTAGCGTGGAGGTCTGCATTACTTATTTAAATAATAATAACAAATTGGGCCTGCTGAGTCAACAAAGAGTCTACACCTGCAAAGCCTTTGTGGCTGACCTTTGCAGGCTTTGTTAGCCCAACCCTCAGGCTTGTGAAGGATCCTCTGAACCACAGCTTTACTACCCCCACAGTTGTGCATCACCTCAAGACTTCTCAAGGGAGCACTCTGTCTCCTTATCCAGGTTGTTAAGGGAGATATTTAGTAATGCCAGCCCCAGAACTGCTCCTTGGTGCACTAAGCTTCTTGCCAAGCACCAGCTGGACATAAAATGATGTATTAATATTCCTTGGAAAATTGAGCTAACTAATTTTCAAGCTATTTATCTGCCCTTTCACTCTGGCTCCTCTTTTGCTAGTGGAGGGATTAATTTGCAAACCAATGAGAGATTACTACTAGATAATATCAACTGCCCAACAACCTCATCTTTTCAACTCCATTTCATACTGCTCTTTATTGGAAATTAAAGACCAGTGTTTTGTCCTTTAAAGCAGAACAAATTATTACTGCATTCCATAAATAGGTATTTTTGACTCTAGAATTCCTAAAGTCATTTAACAAACTGTTTTAGCCAAATAAGTAAATCTTTAGCAGATTAGTACTGTAATAACCATAAAACAGGAATTAAGGCAGTTTTTCAGATGCAGTTTCATGGCTAATATTAATCTTGATGACCTTAAAAACATTGACCACTGCCTAACTGTAAAGTTAAGTTTTCCCTGTATTTATGACACTTTAAAAATGTATGTTATTGTTCAATTGAGTGTATTAATAAAGGGTATTTAAATCTACATATAAGTGCATAATAAAAACCCATATGAAATTTCTTCAAATGGTTGTTAATGCAGACGAGTAGTAACCGCTTTCCACAGCTTAGTATCTCAGCAATTCCATTTTCATTCAAAGCACCAAAACCAGTTACCTCACTTCAGGAAAAAAAAAAAAAAAAAACAAACCAAAAACACACAAGCAACTAAATGAACTAAAATTAAAAATCAATATTCAATTCAGTTTTATATTTGAAAGCAGTCTTTGGAGTATGGGATCTTATTAGCAATGCATGTCCTTTATTTAAAGAATGCAAAGAATAGCTGAGTAACCGCAGTTAACAACCTCACTTTTTCTACTGATATTTTTAAGTTCATTATTTGAGCATAAGGACACAGCACAACTTACCTCAAAGTCTCTGAGATTAGGGCCCACAGTGTATTTAACTATTTTTACAGAAAAGGGTCTCCTGGTTCTCAAGGCACAAGCCATTTGTGCCACATAAACCACATTATTGGTTCTGTTTATCACTGGGTATTTAGCTGTTTAAGGAAGTAGGCTTGACTTAAAGACTAGATATTAAATGCAGTTTTGGGTGGAAATTAGAAGGATAAAGAAAACACTACATAGTAATTTGAAAAAAAAAAAAAAAAAAACACAAAATTGACACTAGAAATACGGAAAAATTTTGAAGTCAAGAAAAACCACTACAATACCCTGGTTCATTCTTCTCTATAATACAGACCATAAAATGAACATATTTCTGAAAGACATTTTTGAAAACTTCAGGAGATAGAAAATTCATCCCATCTGCCAGCAAGCTGTTTCAACATTTAATTGTTGTTAAATACGTGTTTTATTATAAAGATAAAAGAGCAACTGCAAAATGCCAGAAGTCTGAATATGCACCGAGTGAGCTTTAAAGCCATTCTATAGGGACAGCAAAAGGGATCATAAACTCTGGAATACTGGACAGAGCCAAGCTGATTACCAATAAAGCTGATGTGCATTTCTATACTTCCACTGATTTGTGGGGAGAATGTTTATCGAGAGGTATCAAACCAAACCTCAACATCCTTTCAATTAACCGTTCCCAAGAAATCAGGGAAGTCAGCTCTATCAGATCGTTATTGCCTTAACGAGCCCATTTCAAAACTATCTACCTGTTCTTTGACCTTAAAAATAATGCATTTACATCCTGATAGGTTCATCTTATTATGAAACCACCAGAAACTTCTTTTTTGACAGCTTTCCTCCTTCAATCCCTTACCAGTTTGAAAACTATACAATAAGGTCGAGACGAAACGTCCTGCATCTGCACCACTGCCACTCTCCAATACCTCCACAGGAGAAAGGTCAGCCTATACAAACATTTTATGAAACCAACAAGGGAAGAGCAATATGAATATGCCACAGTAAATTCTTTGTGACTGGTGCTGCAGTTGTTAAATCCAGTTCATAACCAGCTGAGACAATTAGCAGGCTCATGCACAGCAGGGAGCGTGGCAAGTGTCAACCTGCTGCCCCCAGCGAGTCCTTCTCAGGCCATTTAGTGTTCGTTACTGAAAAGGCAAACTTCACCCAGCAACTGTACTAAAGGCATTGCAGCCTCTTTGTGGAGTCATGGAACATGAAATCCAGGCTTGTTGGCTCTTCTCATTTTAAGGGCTCTTTAATTTTTATTTTCTTCTCAGTATCTTCTATACAGAGTGCCTTTGCTGTAAGTCCTCGCAATCTTTTTGTGCCTAGGCAAACCCCCAAAGTAGATATAATGTCACCTGTTTAAAGCTGTAGTTTATCGTGGAACTCAACACCCACTGCACTTACAAGTCTTTAAAGTATATATGACAATAATTTACTACTTTGCTAAACGAGGTGATGCCAAATTTCAGGCCTAGACAAATTTCTTCAGAGTTGTAAATCGTTGACAAAAGTTGTTTGCAGAAAAGATTATGATGCCCTTGTCAACAGCAAGGTTACACTACCCTGTAATTCAAAAAATAATGTGATATTTCCATCACCACTGCCCTAATTTTCTGCAGTAATGATTTCTCCCTTCCCTCACGTTTGGGATACGGGCTTGGCAACCAGTTCAGTTACAGTAGGACAATTAAATACCTTGTCACTCCACACAGCCACCATATAAAAACAAATGACAAAACTCACCAGTTGCTCACATTTCACTGAAGATGAACCCAACCTGAAAGACCAAGCAGAGTGGTAGCAGAAGACAGAACAGAGAGATCACACTGGAGAAAGAAGGACTGTAGAACTCAGACAAATAGAGCCTCAGTTGTCCTTTCATTAATAAGTGCTTTTTGGCACGTGTACATGTTGTGTTAAATTCCATAAATGTGGAATTTTTCACTTCTTCATGATATAATAAAATCCGTGAGAGATTTTGAACAGCCATGTGGACCAGGATAGAATTAACCGTAACACAAAGGATGACCACATGACAAGAACAGGGTCTATAGTACACCTTGATTGATAAGACTTGTGCACAACAATGTCCAGCTGAACAGGGGTTAACTCGCCTGGGATCAAATATATCAGCCACTTGAGCTATAATATCCAGGACCATCCAGATGTGCATAGGTATATGGATGTATTTGCCTGCTGCCTTTTCAGAACCTCTGAATTCCTGGGACTTAGAGAAAGAGAAATTGCTGGGAAGCTCCTTCTTCCCCAGACAACTATCACATAAAGATGAGGCAGCCTTGGCTCGTCTCTAATATGCTGGGCATGTATTACTAACATAGATCTTTTCCATTCTCAGGCATGTTTAGTTTGCAAATACTTATTTGCCTGAAACAAAAGTCAGAAATATTTACTGAACTTATAGGAGCTAACAGCATCTGTGATATATGCAGAGCCTACCTAGGAGGTTTATTAAAACTGCAGTGTAATCAGATCAGTATAAATGGCTCTGTTGCAGAGTCTGTGCATTTCTTGTGGTACGTGCTGTGCTGTTGCCTTTGCTCTGCTTCCAGAACAGCTTTTCCCTCCCATTAGGGTGGGGACCAGCTCAGTTTTCTTGCTGTTCCCTCTTTACCACATTCATTTGCAAACATCAGAACACTGATTCCAAACAAGAGAAGCCCCAACCACACATACACTCCATTTCCTTAGTCCATGAATTAATCACTCATCTTTGCTTTGGACTCAACACTCGGATCCCACTGCTCTCCTTGGGAAGGGCACTGGATAGGATTGCAGTGTTTCTAAAACCAAAGAAGCGGATGGAGAAACAGAAGTTCCAGCACTGGAAGGGATGTGCTGTGCACATGCGTTTACACATTATTCTTAAACTAGATCTAACAGGTTGAAATTACAGCCTACATCTTTGCTCATTGGCACTAGACCTCAGCCCCACCACGAAGCTCGTCCTGCCCCAACCACCTCCCCACAATTTACAGTCCCACACCTCTGCCTGAACTATCCATCCTCATCCCAAGTACACTGGGCCCTGCTCCTCCAGAGAGACCTTGTCCTTCACCCCCCACCATCCCAAAGCCCCTCACTCCTCCTTCCCTGTTGCTTCAGCTTCAATCCCACCCCAGCATCTCTTCCTTGGTGTCCCCAGAGAATCACAGGAGCTGACATCAAGGACCCCTCAGCAAAAAAAGCGCCGGAGTTTCATCCCTGCTTCAAATTTCAGGGACTTGCAGACATTACACAGTTAGAACAAACAAAATGCACTCTGAAGGAAATGCAGAAAGAATGTTTCCTGCAGAAGAAGCCACTTTAGCCATGTGTTTCACCCAGTTTTTCACACAGTTTGGTTGACCCTGCAGCCACCACCAGATCTTGGATGAGACTGCCTTTTGGGCCCCTTAGCCCCCTCCCACCCAATGTGGGATGGACAGCAGCAACCACCTCTTCTTCGAGACCAAACAACCCACCCAAAGTTTTTCATCCGACACATCAGTCTTTCCCTTTTCCCATTTCTGCTCAAACTGACTGCCTGTACACCAACCTAATATTCAGTTTGCCTGCATATATATTTTTCCCAAATTCAAATTTTCATCAAGAATACATTTTGCATTACATTTCCCCGGACATTATAATTGGTTCTGAAAGAAATAAAATACAAAGCTTTGCCAGGACAAAAACTATTATTGAGGCATTTGCATTTAAGCTTATAGTTGAACTTGATGTGAAATAAAATTATTGTAAATGGTGTTTAACCTGAAAATGCTGACAGCGGTAGCTGTAATAACAGGCCATAGCAGTTCTTAAGAAAGTTAATTTTATATGACTCATTTCTGCTTTGGAAATTTTTACATTGCCAGTCTTTGGCTTGGGCACATTTCACTTTGATTTGTTTGATTCTCTTTTTCTTCTTTAATTACAGTCAATCATATTTAAACAATTATAAAAAAAATTGAGTCATTTAAACTTTGAAAATTCGGAAACTCTACACTTGCAAGCTACTACATGGCAAGAAAGTGTGCTAATGGGAGTCTGCTATACTTTAAAAGGTACAAAGCCACATTGCAAAATACTATGTGATTTCAATCCATGCCTTAGAAAGAACAAAAACCCCCAAACAAAACAAAAAAAACCAACACCGCAACCAACCAACAACAACAAACACCACCCCACTTCCCCCCACAAAAAAAAACCCCAACAACAACGAAAACCCACCAAGCAAACAAACAAAACAAACCCAAATGGTGGCTTTTATGGATAAGCTACAAACAGGAATCCGGCCTCACCATGCACATCAACTCCATTCCTGATTTTAACTATCACTGACAAAACCTAGCAACGAAAACATTAACACGTTCTGGGGGGGGGAGGGGTAAAAAAGCCCCAAACCACATCAAACAAAAAAACACAATCCACTAACAAACTGGGGACTCTGGAGCACCTGGGATTCAGTATTATCAAAAACTTAGTCTAGTCCAAAGACAACAGGAGTCGGCCTGGCAATATCAGGGATCTGCCCCCCGATAAAAGGACACAGCCTGCAGCAGACCTGCAAGCATGAGACACGTGAGACCCACTCAGGACCTCAGACACAGTTTCAGTAAAAATGTAGATTGCTGACATCATGTTGCACTCACATCACTTCTCAAAAGGAAAGCAGCTCTTCAGCAACTCACACAAGTCCAAGCAGAATGATCTCAGAACCCTGTTTCCATGGCTTCTGTTGAAGAGGCTAGATCTGGCAGTGGTGTGGGGGAGAGCAGAATGCCCATCATCTGCAAACTCCCTCATGCTGCTGCAGATCTGCAAGATCAGATGATCCAACCTGGTTTTTGACGGAATCACAGAATGTGTAAGGGTGGAAGGGACCACAGTGGACCACCTGATCCAACCTACTTTCTCCAGTAGGTCATCCCAGAGCACATTGCACAGGATTGCATCCAGATGATTCTTGGATATCTCCAGTGAGGAGACTCCACAGTTTCTCTGGGCAATCTGTTCCAGTGCTCCAGTTTTCAGAGCTCAGGATCAATTTCACAAACTTATCTGGTTACAGGAGACAAATCTGCCTATTAGTAATAGCTGCAAATGGAATCAGAGATACACAAGACATATGAAGCCCTAATGTCTCATGTCAGGAGTAATTTTTTTATAAAAACCAGGTTTCAAATGATATATTTAAAAAACTGATACACACACAAAAATATTCATGTTGTCACCATCCTGAGGTATTTTAATTTGCTATAAAAAAATAGGTCGCTACTTATAAAAAACCCCAAACAATTAAATCCCTACTCAGGAATACATTTTCTAAATTTTTTTTCCTCATTTCTTCCTCAGTGGGGTTTTACTGAGTTTTATCAAGTTCAACAATGACAGAGAGCCCTTAAAAATAATATATTATGGAGCTGAAGATGGCAACATTTACAATTTAGCTTTATTGGAATTTTACTATATTTTGACAGACAACAGCTTTAATGATTCTGTGCATGGTTTATGGCAGAAAACAGAGTAAGGCAGTAACACAATTTTCTGCTTTTTTTCAACGATCTGTATCCAAAGAATTCAGAAAACAAGCAAGTGTACTTCATAATCACGCCAAATTTATTTTCTGGGTGAACTCTCAAATGTTAAAGCTCAAGTACACAGAGTGATGTTGCCATGGCAACTGCTACTGCAACCCAAGATGGGCCCACGTTTATGAAAGCACATTTCTGTACCCGTGAACACACGCCAGGGCACAGCCACACTGCACACTCCTGTCAGAAGGCAATCAAGCCATTCGCGCATTATCGGCCCCGATGCCGCTCCTGGCAAGGCAAGGGGACGTTCACTGAAGCCATTAAGCTGCAACAACCCTGCACATGTTATATACAATCACAGAATCACAGAATTTCCTAGGCTGGAAAAGACCTTTAAGATCAGCCAAGAGTCCAACCATTCCCCCAGCGCTGCCAAGGCCACCACTGAACCATGTCCCCAAGTGCCACATCTACATGTCTTCTAAAAACCTCCCGGGGTGGTGACTCCACCACTTCTCTGTGCAGCCTGTGCCAGGGATTGACAGCCCTTTCAGTGAAGAAATTTACCTCTTACCTAATCCAAACTTCCTCTGGTGCAGCTTGAGGCCATTTCCTCTTGTCTTACCTCTAGTTACCTGAGAGAAGGGACCGACCCCACCTCACTACAGTCTCCTTTCAGGTAATTGTAGAAAGTGATAAGGTCTCCCTGAGCCTCCTTTTCTCCAGGCTAAGAACCCCAGCTCCCTCAGCCTCTCCTCATAAGACTTGTTTACTCCTGTTTGCAGGACCTACATGAGGAAACCTTCATTTGCCCTAAGATGTAATATTGGAAGATTTAGTGTTGCTATAGCTATAGGCTGAGTGCAGCAGTAATATGTTTGGTGTCCTTTGACCTTTTTTTTTCCTAAGTCTCCGCTGAAATAAGCTGTCAAGTTTGAGAAATGTCAGAGTTTGGTCATTCGAGTCTGCTTGGAGGTGTAATTTTGCATGGTGTACAATTCCTGTGAATTTATCAGAACATGTTTTTTCACACATACTCAACATGGTGTGACATTCAGCATCCTGAATCTGCCGATGTCTACACACTGAAATGAGTTTATGATTTCTCTTAAAAAGAAAATCCAAAGTGTGTTAGTTCAGGTCAACAAAGGAATCCTCAGTAGATTTCTGAGGATAAAAATTAAAGGAAGCATCCCTTCTTTCTGCTGCTTCCTCTGCATACCTATCTGATAGCACTGCTGCCTTTCCACATCAGCCAGCACTGAGTTCACTGAGGCAACATCTTAACTAAAGAAAGAAATCAGTTTTGAGTTCATCACTCACTCTGCAAACAGATTTAAGATCTGTGATGAAGTACCTCTGTATTTAAAGCTCCATGTATCAGTAACATATATGCTTTCAGTAGCTTTCCAGAAGAATTTTACACTCCCCTTCTGAAGTCACAAAAAGCAGTGAGATCTGAAGTGTTTGCAGCCAAGTCCTACCCAACTGTGACCACACCCCCGGGAAAAGAGGCACAATTGCTTAGCCTATGGTTTTATCTTTGATGGTTTCCAAATAATCATTTAGGGAAATCTCTCAGCCTTGCTGAGGTGTATGAAGATGAGGGTATTACATAAAATAAAGTGTAGAAGTCTATTATCTTAAAGACTCAATTCTCAATTGTCTATCTCAGCCTGTTCTAGTCACTTTTAACACCTACAAGTTGACAAATATTTATATATGCAGAATTTATCACAGACTGCCAGTAGACTGATCTAATTAATACTGTTAGCCTGTAGACATTTCTTAAGGAATAATTTCTTAAAAAGTAACCATGATACTTCTTGACCACTAACTGAGCAGCTTTAGAGAGGAGCGTAATACACACCTCACAGTCTAAAATAAACACATCAGCTTCTTTAGAGGAAAAATTTCTCATAAACCTTCTTTTAGACTTGGCCTGGGTTGTGCATAGCTATTAGAGCTTAAATTGTTTATGCTGTAAAACTTTTTGATTTAGAGACATTAGCAACTGAAGATAAGCAAAGTGTGCATTGCAAAAAGAACAAAGAGGACATATTCAAGAAGCATATAGCTTAGTACACAGAGATAAAGTAGGCTATAAACTATATAACTGATGCTTAGAGGTATTTCAGCAATTCCCATTGAAAGCAGAAATTGTGCATGAACAGAAGGGCTGATGGTTTCTGTAATTCAGCTTTATATCATCACCTAATGTGGGCTGATGATCTTGTAAAATGCCGGACACCCATGTTCAGGGGAACACCCCGTACAAGACAGTTAGTGATGTTTGGGAACTTCTAAACAGAGTAATGTTAATCTGCAAATGACAATCTTCTGATACCAAGAAAATTAAATATCAAGTGCCACGGTATAGCAGCTGTGGATGACCAGCCACTGAGCAGACTTTGCATACAAGCTTAATATGGTACTATTGCTTCCTTTCCAATTTCCTTTTAAAAGCAACATTAATCCAAAATACTCCAAGGAACAGCACGGAGAGAAGACTAAGCCCTCTCTTCCCTGCTTTCAGCTATAAACCAGAACAGTGTTCACGTCACAGCAGAACACCTTACAGCCACTTAAAAAGATAGGATGATACATCAATTACAATACTTCACTTAATTCTGGAAAGTTACACTGAAAAGTTGACAATTCACAGAACCACAGAAATGTTGGCTGGCAGGGACCTCACAGGGTCGCCTGCTCCAACCTCCCACGCGAGGCAGGACTGCTGCCAAGAACAGATCGAGTCGCCTCGTCCTTAAACTGAACTCATCAAGCATTCAATCAGAGCAAAAGGGTTCAATATGAACACAAATGTGTGCCATTTCACCCCTTTTTTTTTTTCCTCTGCTGCTGATACATCTGTTTCTTAGTAAAAATAACATCAGTATGCAAAAATAAACCCCCTCAGACCTGTAATATAACCAGTCGTTAAAATTCATACAGCCATCTCTGCTGGGAAAAAAAAAAATACAGAAAAGAGACAGAATTGGAAAAAGAAATGAAAGTTTTAACACACAGACATAGCAGCCATGGCATGAAAAATTCATTTCCATTAATGAGACGTGGTAGTCCCCAGGCCAGCGCCCTTTGTATGTGAACCATGTTAATCAGATTGTATGAGAATTTGCTGGAAACTCCTGGGATAGCAAGCAACTATAACTATAGAGCAAGCACAGCAGATTAGCAGCTTGCTAAAAGCTGCTTGACTTGTAACCCTTGATGCACAGGAATGATGCAGGTTTCCTGAATCACTGAGAAATGAAGCATTTCATTTACACATCTCGAACTTGTCGCAGCCTTTGATGCGATTTCCACGTCACCAAAACGGGGACAAAACATCCTTCTCAGTGGCACCTTTGTGTGAGAAAGCACAGAACGAACACACAAGTAAGGCCCGAGTCAGTTCAGGCTTGGTCACATGTACTTACTGCACAGTGCCTTGCTATTGCTCTCCTACACCTCCAAAAAAACCTTTCAGTAACTGCAGCTGGGTTGGAGAGGGATGAAAACACAATCGTTTTCCCACAAGGACTCACTGCAGAAGCTCTGCAGGTTTGGATATGGAGAACATGTGGATCTATGGCAAGACCTCGCAAGACAGCAGGACCTGGTTTTGACCAAGCAGATTTTTCCTTTTTTTAAAAGGTTCTATTTTATGAACTCTTTAGCCCGAAGGAGGATACCAATCAGGATTTAGGTTTTCCTTCCTTCATCTGGCAGTTAATGCGTTTGATTGCTTCCTAGTTTGGGCTTCATATGTTGCATTTTCTCAGTGACAGAAACAAATGGAAACTTGTGCTTCTTCAGATAACTTCATTTTAAAAACATTTGTGACTTTCAAGTAAAATTCAAAGTTACTGGATCCGTAAAGCTTTTTATTGATTTCATTCCCAACCTAATTTTAGTCTCTGTCACCAGCTCTCACTATTTGTGCAAAGCCAGGAGCCACTCAGAAACCAGTGTTCTCAAAAAGTCACCCACCAAATGAAGGGAACCAATAAGCTAATTTCCAAAGAACACAATTTGACAATACTCATGAAAATATTATCCACAACTGACTCTGAAAAGGACTCCAAGTAACTAACAAGTGACTCTGAATAATACAATCAAACTATTAAATAATGCATAATGACAATTTTCAACATAGTACGAATATTTTTGATCAAAATATGAATTATAGTCCCATTGCCTGCCTTTTTTTCCAACACAATACTTAGATGTCTCCTTGAGGCAAGAAGAAAAGACTTCATAAAATACACAAATGTATAAATGACCATCATTCATGTGATACTTCTGTCTCTCTGCAGGCCTCTGGGAAATTGTGTAGATCACTGTGGTGACTATCAGTATGGTCCTTCTCCCCTTTTGAAATATCAATCAAAAAAAAGTATAGAAAGAGGGCTACAGATCCTAAACTCCATGAGGATCTGTATTTTCTTCAACTTCAAAAAATGGAAAACTAAATTTTCAGTTTCCCCAGAAATGCTATTTAAAACTGAACATCCTTTGCTTTATTTTACATGTTAATTATTCCTCTTAGAAATAAACATTTCCTCACTAAAAATGTGCATTTTGATAAAATTTAGGTTTTTTTAGTGGGAATATTTCCCTCACAAAACAACTTAATCAGCTTCATTTATACATGACCTAATTTCAGGCTCAGAATAGAAAAAAAAAGAAGTCAGAAGATGCCCATGAGGAAGAGGATCAGGCCATGCAAATTGAAAAAAAAGAAGCAGCATTTGCTTAATCTCTACTCCTTTTTTACAGGGAAATGTCTTCTACTGAGCTTCATAGTACAGAGTTTTTCATGAGCTACAGCAAGGAAAGGGGCAAAGAGTCTCTAGTGAAAAGTCACCCAAGCTCATGAAAAATTTAGAGTGACTCAATTTATAACTAAGATGAATCAAGAAATGCCATTAGAAATCAGTTTGTACATTAACAAAAATTCAACACTAAAAACCTTGATTTTTTTTTTCAAAAGCAAACGCACAGAATTCCCTATATTTTAGATAAAATGCATACCTGCCATTTCTTTACGTATTAAGGGTCTTTAGAAACACAGTGAACTATATTAAGTATGTCTCATAGCTTTTATAATTTATTTATGAACAGGGGCATTATTAAAAATAAATGATCTTCAATAGCACTTAAAAGTAATGCTGTTTTGAGACCAAACATCAGGCAAATGACATGAAAATGTAAAACTCAGTAAGTCACAAAACACTGCTCTAACACAAAATATTTATACTACCAAAACGCAGCCTGAAACAACTAGGTTTATTATAATAAAACAAACAAAATCATTACCATCGCAATACATTTCATGGGCTATCATTATGTTAGTTAAATACTCAATTTTTCAATCCCTTTAAAAAAAGTGTCAAGCTATGAGTCTGCTTCGCCCAGATAGAAAGGTTTTGGCTGCCCTGCTAAACATTACAAAGAGAAGTAAGAATATGTGGAAAAGCAAAGAGTTCAATTTCATTTTCATAGCTTTTTAAAAAATTTCCAAATGTAACCATTACAAGGTCAAGCCCAAAGCCTGTAAAGACAATAACCCCAAACTGACGATTGTGCCACATCTGTATCTAAGTAGCATGTAAAGGCCCCATAAATCTGTTCAGACCTGCAATCCATTGCCATCTTTCTTTTACTTTTAATCCTGGAAATAATTAAGCCTACAGTAAAACCAATTAAATACTGTGTGCTGTTACAAAACCATACTGGATTTTTATCTTCCTCTGCTATGCTTAGTCCAAAATAATTGCAGTGAATACAATTATCTACCACAGTTACCATCTGGGACATGAAAGTAAACATTTTAATTATTGCCATTGTAACTTGGGACCCACAAAGACCAACATTTGGGCTACATATGCAATTTATTTTTAAGGATAAATGTCAAAACAGGTGGAATGCAACATATAAAAATACAGTTGGCTGAATGCCCATAAACTTTGCTACCTAGTGAAGACTACTACAAAGAACTGGAAAACTGAATTTTATATCCAGACTGGTTGTTAAGCTGCTGGGTGATCTCAAAAACAAAATCAGCACTGTTCTAAAGCACTTTTATGTATCATTGAAGTAGTTACCATTGAAGTAAAGAGATGAGTTTCTCATTAGAGATGCAGATTACCAAAACCTAGCAGTTTCACTGACTGTATTGGGAATTTTTTATGCAGGAAAAGGACAATACTTTACTTTGGGCACTTTTATTTGAGTATATACCTATGAGTATGCACCTCTAGCATGAAGCATCAAAGCTAAAATTTATTTATCCTGCAGAGCAATCTCTCAGTAAAGAGCAAAGGAGGACTGCAATCTAATTAAATTAATGAGAATCAGAAAAATAAATACATAGGGTATGAAATGCAGAGAGGGTATTAACTTCACAGTTTTTTAATACAGAACTGAGAAAAGGTACTTAAATGCCTTTGAAGATAGTTTGAATCTGGTTTACCAAGGTCAAAATGACTGCAAAATGAGTAATAAATTGGAAAAGTTACATAACGAGGTAGTAAGCAAAATCTTCATACAACCCTATCACAACTTAGACTTCATACAGCTGAAGAAAACCAGAATGAACTCCCGTTTAGTAAGCCCATAAGACCTTAGTCACAAACTGGAAGTCTTAAGATTATTAATGAATGTCAACAGTCTATGGAATTTCCAGCCGATGTGTGTTTGAGGGGATCACCGCTTCTTCATTTTGACACAATAAACTCCTGTGGACTGACAAGGCTCCTGAACTCTCACCACTACTAAAGGGAATTAGTTTGGCCAGTTTCTCCAAACTATACCCAGAATCCAGCAGAACTGGGTCAGCAGGAGCTTTCCATCACCCAGCACAACTCGTACTGCAATCGAATAATTATGGCTGTTTTCTGGTTTGCTTCTTTGTTCAAACTAGTAAGTCGATGATCACCAAAACGTCTCATTATTTACTTCCACTGTTTCAATAAATGATAAAGGCCAACACTGCACTGAGATGAGATGTAACATCCCATCAAAGCCAGCTTGCTGGCAGGCTCTGCATTTTGTAAGCAATGAGCACTACAACCCGTGCAATTAGCAGGGATCCAGCTTCCTGGTAGTGTTGGCTGGAACTAGAGCAACACCCCGATAAACCATAATTCACTATCAGAAACACATCCAATTGATGTTTCCAAAGATATTCATGACCTCTACAAACACTCACACTTAAATAATCTTACTGTAGGGAGGTTGTTCTTCTACTACTTGGTTGGAGCCAGATTTTATTGTTCCTCTTCCATGAAGATTTAAGATCTGAATATTTCTTCTCTAAACTGAAATGGTACACTGCTTTTTTTGTTGGACAACATGCTGCAACTTTAAGCCTCTGAATATTCTAATTGTTTTGAATGAAATACTGCTAAGGTTGAAAATGAACACATACCTAAGGCTCTAAGTATTGAAATGTAAATCCCATTTTTTGGCAGGCCTACTTTGAGCTCCCAGATCTATTTCTTCGTTTTTAAGATTTACCTGCAGCCTACTGTAGTGCAAGGATAGAGCTGAAATACTTTCTACTTAACAGATAACAATACGAGTATTGAGCTAAATGAAAAATTGCACATGACCTTACCGAGGATTTTCTACTTGTAATGTTTATCCACAGACATGATCTGGAGTAGGTTTTCATCCCAGAAGGAATATTTTACTATTGCAAATGTAAACATCTTTGCCACGTTTTGAAACTAAATAATTAGATTTAGAGAAAATATGCCTAATTATACCCAGAACAATCAAGACTGACTGCTTGGAGGGTGTGAGTCCCTCAGTCCATCTGCTGAGTACATTCACTGCTTTTTTGGCACTTCCTTGAAGTCATGAAGTGAACACACACACAGAGGTTAGAAATGTTTCCAAACCATGCAAGCAGATGGTGATACGGCAGGTAATAATTTAATTACACAACTCCTAGAACATGCTTCCCAAAAAAACAGAAAGAGGAAGGGAATAAACAATGAAACAATGCCCAGTCTCATCTTTTAATGCAGAGCTATATCCTCAGTTGAATTGGCGGTGATTTTCCACCCATCTATTCTGCAGTTGGAAAGAGTAAGAAACAAGAAGTTCTATACCCTGTTTTGTTCCTAACACAACATTTAAGATGTAAAAAATAAAAATTAGCATGATAAACTGCAAGTTGCCCTAGACAAGAAAATAATTGCATTTATATAACACTGAAAAAGAGAACTTATCTTCAGATTTGCAGGTACAAAGAGGTCAGAAAGGTACACATACAGCTCTTGCTTCTACACACAACTTTAATACCACTACAGTCTGAAAGCAACAAAGAAATGTTGGTCTTATTAATTCTTCATTTTATGCAGAAGCACAGCATTGCACGGAAGTGGAGTAGCCTGATAGACATGATACCAGACTTAAACCAGGAACTGAGCAAATTTAATGAAAATAGGAAAACTTTAAAAAAAAATAACTAAAATAAACCAATATTGTGTTGGTCTACTTAACACACCACCTATGCCAATGAAGGCTGAAAAAGGGAAAAGGCTCTCTCCTGAATGCTACTACAGCAACTTGAGTGTTTTAGACAAAGAAGTAGACAATGACAAGACAAATGCTGAAGTACACAAGGTTTGATTGGCATTCTGCTAAATCAGTGGTGCTGAGTCATCTTAACCCAAGGAATGTGGAATTACATCAGAGATGTGCCACCCTTTACATATGTGCATAAATTAAGGCATAAAAGTGTAAGGAAGCAGTACATTGTCTTTATGTAAAGGTCAAATCAAATAGTTTGAAGAGTCACTATATCAGAGTCACAAAGTATAAGTAGTACTTTATATATATAAGAGCATATAAGACAGAAACATAAAAAAAATCACTAGTTGGATCTACTGGGCTATTTTCATTCTGACTACAAATGCCATAATTGGCTGCCTAATTAGAAGTAAAAAATCTAGGCTTAAGATTTAGGCAGCTCATAATGCAAACTCCCATTGTATTATTTTTTTATTACTTCCATTTCTCAGCAAACTCCAATACAGTAATGGATTATGGAAGTCGGGTTCTGGATTTTATGATACTATAAACTAACATATGAAATATTATTTAATGTTAAATTTTGTAAACCAATAAGATAGGTTCTTCCCAATTTATACACCCACTCAGTTCCAACTTGGGTTCGACTTCTGTCTTAGAATGCACAACAAAATTAAAACAGCAGCACAGCTGCTACAAGTGTCACCTTGTCTTTATAACAGACTTATTTTTTCCCAGTTTGTATCAAGTAAGTAAGTGGCACAGAAGAAAACAAGTATTTACAACTGTTTCTTATAATTTTACTTTTTGATTCTCACAATTTATTCCCCTATAAGTTAACAAAACAGAACAGAAACATCACAAAAGGCCACTTTAATGTAGAAACATCAAAATCCCCAGCATCATTCCAAGTAGGTTTATGACTTGGAGCTTGAAATGCTAGATAAACTGAGAAAAATATATTAAAATAAATGTCATAATGAAAACAATATATAAATACCATATAATTCTGTGCTGTACTTGTCATTTGAAAAGGAAGTGCAAATCAAATTCTAATAAATATGACATACTAGTTCAGAGTGTAATGGTGCGTTTGCCACATAAGACAATTACATTTTTTTTAATTGAATGCTGTTTAATGAAGCTTTACCTTACCTTTCAGACTGCTTACAACAGAGTGTTTTGGTAAGAGAGTCTCAAGTCAGAGACTAATTAAAATCCTCTGCATGTCCTACTGCACCTATGCTGTTGTTGCTTAGGGTTTTTTGGTTGCTTTGGTTTGCTGTTTTTAGGAATGGCTGATATTTCATACACAGATTATTCACTTTATTAAGTATATACAAATATATATACACAACTATATGTATGCATGCATCTTCTATAGCTATTTATCCAGAATAAATGCAAGTATTATTATCTGGTATTTACTCACAAAACTCCACAACCGCTGAACTATTTTTGTGGCAATAAATACCTTATTAGAAAATAAAAGAGACAGAAAAAGCTGTCAGGTTTAAATATTTAGTGACAGAGCGTTAGGCTTCTGACTAATGAAATTACTCCAAACAGCCTTAGAGCTGCTGCAGCTGGACAGCTGAGGAATGGTCTGAGGGAAGCCCTTGCTAGAAGGGAAGCCAGCTGAGAAACAACCTACTTGTGTCCTCCAGCAGAAAAAAAAAACCCAGACCTGAAGAACAAAAATCCTAGATACAGGAGATGTCCATATTTATAGAATATAAAACCAGGCACGGTAGATGCAGGTATCTAGTAGGGCATGGCCATCTCGACAGCAGCCTGAACAGGACAGGCAGCAGTAGCTCAGGGCACCCTCAGCAGTGACAGACCTGGTACAGATGAAAGTGCTGCTTCTGCCACTGAAGGTCTCTTCACCAACTGGAAGTTATTTCACTTTGGTGAACAGCGGTAAGCAGGAATTAGAAAGCCCAGAGAGCAAATGAAATGGGAGTGAAGTAGCAATGCTACCCCCTAAACAAATCACAGAATCATTTAGCTCGGAAAAGACCTCCAAGATCATCACCTTGTCAACTAGGCCACAGCACTAAGTTATACACTTGGAAGCCACTTTATTTCTCATGGTAAAATAACGAGAGATGCCAAGATAACAATGAAAGCCATGTAGGAGAGGACTAGAAGGTTTCACTGTTTGGGACAGGTAATATTGGCTTTGTCTTAAAAAAAAAAAAACAAACCTAACAATGTTTCAGGAAAAAAAATTGTGAAAAGATGAAAATACTAAATAAGTTTATTAAAAAAAAAAGTTATCATTGTGTTTTGTTTTTTTTTTAAAGCTCCCTTGAATGCTACAGAACCTTACAAAGCATAACAGGCCAGACATGTGCCTGATATGACTCCCCTTAGCCCAGTCAGGGCAGGCCAGGGAAGAGCCACATCGATGTGTCCCTTCTGATTTGCTATATACTTTTTTTTTTTTTTGGTTCAGTGAAGTTAAACATGCAGAAGAGAATAATGTGTCAACTAGGAGGTTAGTTTTACAACCTATATATGTTGAAGCGAATAAATTGTACTTTCATTAGCAGAAGTAGGCCATACGCCGAAAAAGTCATTGGATCCGCTTCACTGGTGAAGTAGAGCAACAATATCCGATTAGAAAGCCTCAGCAGTTCAAAATTCTTTAAAGGCAGGTCCAGTGGTTATACAATTAATTTTTAATGATATTGTTCCATCTGGGAGATTCACTTGAAGCGCCAAATGGGTTCCCTGAGCTGAAGTATTAGCTTTAACAAACTTGACACATCTACAATCTGTCTAGTATCTGTTTAAAATACTATTAAAAAGTTTATGGGAATAAGCTGTCGTTATTTGCGCTTACTTCTTCTCCAGCCCTTTTCAAGGTCCTGTAACTCATCCATAGCAGGAATCATTAGCAGCTAATAGATTTTTTTAGGAAAATTTGGAAAGCCTGAAAGTTTGCTAAGAACAATAGTCATGTAAAAATGTTAGGAAAAATTGAGCTTTATTCCAATTTCTGATTCCAGAAATCAAAATAAATTACTCTCAAAAATCATATCAAAAGTAATCTCCATAAAGCTGACTTTTTATGTAACATTTCATGGTTTTAATACTGAATGAAGCTTAGAAACTAAATTCCTTTCTCTCAGAATTCTTACTAAATATTGCCCATAACAAGGACTCAAACTTCTGCTGTTAGACACAGTTTCCAACTTCCAAATTTTAAGCACAAACAAACAAATTCCTTTCCTGCCTCAGAAATATTACTATATGCTACATTTGTCATATCTCAGCACAATTTTTTATTCAGTTACCCAAGTACAGCAACAATGCTAAGACTTTGCTCTGATAAGTCAGAATGGTATTTAAGTGTATACCTACACATATTTGTAAGTATTTAAAACTTATTACTTTTGTACAATCAGAACAAATTTTTTGTAACATTTCTACATGAATATATATGGCTTTTTTGAACGGGCAGCTTCTATTTTGAAACTGCTTTTGTCTCCAGGGAAATGTCAACATTTCTTCAATTTTGTTTTAAAAAAAATATGCGCATGAAGCTATTGAGCTGTATTTTAATACTGTATTTCTACTCCATTTGGCCTCATATGACAACAGTGAGATTGAAAAATATGATCAAGCAGATAGAGACAAGTTCATATTCCAAGTAGCAGGAGCTTTTTCTGCGACCACAGGGCTCATGACAGGAGAGCAAAAAGAGCAGTTGCTGGAAACCAGAATTGTTATCAAGAAGTTAGGAACCCAGTAGGATAGAAAGCTTACAGCTAAATTTTTGGTAGTTAAAAAAACAAAATCACCAACCTTCATTCCTAAAACTGGAACACATTTATGGAAGCATAGAAGCCTGTTTCCTTCACCCAAAGTGTGTTGCATGACTCATATTAAATGGAGCAGCTCCAAGAGAGATGGGAAAGAGACCAAGCTGAACCTCTGATTCAGCAAGTGCTTAATAAGAATCATCAGACTGAGAATAAAAATTTTGAAGCTGGGGCATCTCCTCAAAAAATATGTTGAGAGCTTAATGCAACAAAATACTAGCAGGCAGTATTGCTAATATTTAAATGAAATGGTTATTATCTAACCCAGATCTGGTCTCATATTCTCTCTTTTAAATAATAATTGCGCCAGCCCTGTGCCTTTTTGTTGCTGCAACAGACAACCTAGCACAAAGCTCACAGGGCATTTTTTATCCACTTTTTTCCCCATAGAAGCCATTGGAAATCAGCTGAAACCCGTTCTTATATCACTTTCTTTGCTTTATAAAATATGTAAATGCTTCCCCAAATTTACATTTTAGAACAGATGTACATTTTACAGTCAGCAAACAGAAGTTTTTCTTGGACAAAATGACACCTATGCCATTTATGGGAAAACTATCTAATATAGCTGAGAAGAAATAACATGAATACCTCAATTTGGTGTTATTTCTACTTCATCGAAAAGCATTCAGAATTAAAAGTAGAGATTCACAGCACCAGGGAAAGAATAAAGAACTGAAAGATGATTCTAAAGGTCACATTATCTTAACAGAGTGCCACTTTCTGACAGTGTGACACTGATATAGAAGTAATGTACTCCATTTACCAGGAACGGCTCTATGAGATCCATGCCCTCTGCACTCCAAACAAAGGAATTAGCGATTCCTCAAAGGTCACCCAGAGAGTGGGATATTTCTCAGTTGCTCAGGTGGGCAGCTCTGGTGCTGATCAGTGAACTGGGGGGTCTCAAACCAGGGGAACATCAGGGGGAGCCGAGAGAGAATCCAGGAGCTCCCAGCGCATGTGAAAGCAGATTACGGGACCTGAGCAGGGCCAGGAGCAGTGGCATCCAAGCCCTGCACACACACATAAAAGAAGCCCTTAGGGAGCTGCCAGTGGCTTTATTCAGCACCAGTGAGGTTGCACCTCGAATCCTGTGTTCAGTTTTGGGCCCCTCGCAACAAGACATCGAGGGGCTGGAGTGTGTCCAGAGGAGGGCAACAGAGCAGGGGAAGGGTCTGGAGCATGAGTCATATGAGAAGTGGCTGAGGGAGCTGTGGGTGTTTAGCCTGAAGAAAAGGAGGCTCAGGGGGGATCTTCTCACTCTCTACAAATACCTGAAAGGAGGTTGTAGCCAGGAGGGGGTTGGTCTCTTCTCCCAAGTAACAAGCAAGAAGAACAAGAGGAAGTGGCCTCAAGTTGTGCTTGGGGAGGTTTAGATGGGATAATGGAAAAACTTCTTCATGGAAAGGGCTGTTAAGCACTGGAACAAGGCTGCCCAGGGAAGTGGTAAAGTCAACATCCCTGAAGGGATTTAAAAGATGTGTAGATGTGGCACTTAAGGACATGGTTTAGTGATGGAAATGGCAGTGCTGCGTAAAAGGTTAAACTCAATAATCTTAAAAGGCCTTTTCCTACACATACAATTCTATTAAAAATGAGGCATTTTCCAAAGACAGTAGGTGTCTAAGAAACATCTGATCTGGGCCCTGCAGCAAGTCCTAAAAACATCACCCAAACTGAAACAACCTCTCCCCAGACCACACTTTTTTGTCTCTCAGGACAGATTCTCGACCTCTTACAAGACAGCAGGCTACAGCATTTCAGTTACGGATCCAGAATCCTTTATTCTTTCCAGAACACATTTATCTGAAGAAACGTTATCTCCTTTTAGCACGAAAAGCAACAACCTCCACTTTCCAAGTGCCACTTCCGTGCAATAAAAAAAATGGCCATAACGGTAGAAATTAAACCTCAGCTACATCCCTGCCCGGCTCCAAATGTGAAATCCTGTACATCAGCCTAAAGATAGGTTTGTTACATAAGATACACCCAACGCTAGTTCATGGGAACTGTTCCATAACAACAGACCATGACAGCCCATTACTTAATGTGCCACTGAGCTGATGCGACTCAGATAACAACACACAGGGAAATTTAACGCTTCCCAGAACACGCTATTCTTTCTACGAGAGCCCCTTTTCAAACCCTCGCGGCCAAGTAGCTGGTCTGCCTGCAAGAAGTGGACCTATATTTAAAGGTTATTAAAAGGGCAAGAATCAAGAAAACAGTACAAATCAGCTCTGCAAAGCTATTAGAAAAATAAAATAAAATAAAATAATGTGCTGACATTTCTATATAAAATATGAAATTCTAAAACAGAGATAAAAAGATGAAGAGAAATGAATTCAGAGAACTAAATGCATGTTTTGTGAATAAGATGTGTCTCCAGCAGTCAATCACTATTCTGACTTTATCAAGCTTGTCAACCTATCTGGGTCTGTTAGAGCTGTTAAACACCAAACAAACTAACCAACTGGAGAACTGTGAAAGCAGAGCATCTCACAGGAACTCAATTACTAATTTGCCAGGAAACCTTTTCATGAAAACAATGTATTAAAATGGCACTCCTTTGAATATCTTCTGTCTCTAAGCTTATTGGGATCTTTCTGTCTGTGTTTTAATGAAGATCTTTGGGGGAATTAATCTCAGCAGTAATTCAAATATATTATTTTGGTGAAATGGTATTAATCACATCTGTATACAAAAAACTAACACTGCCATAACATTGTAACTGTGAAACACGAACCACGATTTTCTTGCTGTTCTGCTGCTCAGACCAAAAATTTCAGTGGGCTACACTGATCCTTCCAGTTGTAAACCATGAAAATTTGTGGAGGGAGAGGAAATAAATAAATCAGGTAGGGCAGGATTTGCACACAAGACCTTCTAAAGAGAAAACTGGGCTATGCCAGATGTTTCATGGAAGAGCTCTATTACTGATGGAGAAGTTGATCTCCCTCAGTCTGTCTGCTCCTCTCTTGATCTAAACACAAGCCCATCATGTCCAGAAATTTCTATAGAGCCTCCCTTCCCAAGACAATTCAAATCCAAATCCGTCTCTTAGGATAATGATGATTTAGCAACATGTAACCTCAGTCTTCCTCCTGACTCACATTCCTTCATGCCTGCTCCTCCTCCATTCCCTTGTAACAGTAACTTAGCTTTGTGCAGAGCACACGGGAATTTGGGGGGCAAAAGGGAAAAAAAGGAAAATTAATTATTTCCTTCACCCTTGGAAGCATTCTCTCCCTCAGAGGGATGAGCTGCTGTTTCAAGGGCTGCTTACATATTTTGCATTGAAGTGTCACTGTATAAATTGCAAATTGAAGTACCTAAATGCTACTTGAGGTATCAGCAAACACCAAGCTCTACACATTTTATTGAGTTACACAACTTTGAGCACCTATAACTAAAACCCCTTTTTTAATGGATTCCTACCACTTATCTCGTAAGCCTCAGGTTCAATCCCTTTCTTCATTTTTTAAAAGTAAGCTAGCAATACTTACCTATCATTAAAATAATAAGAACAAATTGATTAGCAGTTGTAAAGTACATTAATTTGAGATAATCTAATAGGACAGAGTAGGTAAAGCCAAAAAGCATGTAGACCTCATCAATGAGATATTGGCAATATAAATGTATTCCTCTTTAATAAGTAGTACTAATACTGTTTTTCACCAAATCAAGGGGGTATTATTCTTTTCTGAAAAACTTTTATACTTTATTACTGCAATCACTTTTTCTCATTTCATGCTTCCCTAACTTTATTATAGTTAATTTTACTCACTTAATTCTGGCTATTTTCCACCATTTACTGGGAAAATAGACAGAACTTCATGGTTTTCTGATAAATAAAACTTAAATGGCTTTGTGAAAAAGGATATTTATCTCTACAGTATGCTTCTTTCCACCACTGGAAGCCCTCTGACATCCTACATTATTTGTCTAGGTAATTCCCATAAAAAATCCTGCAGCTTCAGAGCAGAGGCCAAGGCAGAAGGAAAGCAGCAGTGACTTCAGAGGCCCAAGTGGCTGTAACCCAAGGAACAGTCCCACCCACTCCAACGAGGTTTTGGAACACATCTTCTGTTTGCACATTCTCTTGCATAAGTCTTCTGTCACTGCTGACTGAAATCCAAGCAGTAATTAATTTAATATAAGCCACAGCTGATGAACATCTTGCACTTCATTAGCTTTATTGAGAAAATTATCCTTCCCCTCCAACAACATTTTTTTCAGTGAGAAAAGGATCAACCAGAAATTGTTCGAGTGCTCGTGATTTTGTAGACAGGTTACAATTAAACAACAAATGTTGGACTCGTGCTTTAGAACAAAGAAAAAGTCCGTGTCAGCCAAACTTCTAAATAAGTGTCAAAGATGAATGTACTTATGTAAAATTCTCAATACCCTTTTCCTTTACTTTTCCCTTAATATTTGCAAAGTGAGGGTACAGAAGAGCTGTAAATCAGTGCAATTTCAATAGCCCAATGCAGACAGCTTTCTCATCATGTTTTATGCCTAATGGTGGGCTATACAATGAAAGCCTAATGTCTATTACTGACAAGATATTTAGATTCATAATGTAAAAGAACTGGAGAATGAGTCTTTAAAATATTGTAGCTTTCAGTCATCTTGGCTTTAACTCCCGAACTAGTGCTGGATTATTAGAAAAAACTGCTGTATTTCCCTCTTTCATTCTGTATTAGCATGACAGTGGAAATAATACACTAAGGAACATGAAATATGTTACTACATTGTAAGTCCTTACGGGTGGATTGTGGTGTATATGTTAAATCTTTTCAATATTTGCAACTCTATCTGATAGCATTTTCCAAGCTTCTCCGGTCAAAGCATTTCTCTAAACCAGCCAAATTTACTGTTCAAGATTATCTGGCATTGATTCACTGTTCTAATTATGAATGATACTCTCCACAAGAAAGGAAGATTAGAAATTTTTCAACTATGTGGGTGTAATGAGACATCTTTCCAGTTCCATTTGTACTTACACGATGCAATGAAAAGCTAAATACTATAACCACAGCTCCCTGAGGTTGCACACACCAGGTTATGCTCAATTGTTGTTTCCTTCAGAAACAAACACCAGAAAAAAGGCCAACTGCTAAAAAAAAAAAACCTGAAGGAGACTACTTCAAGGTGGTTGTTTTTTTTTTCCCCGTGAAATAGACAATTCCCTAGAAACAAGATGACTTTGTGAAGCTTTTGTTGGGGCAAAAAACGCCCTTTTGTGAAAGCAGGCTGGGTCAATCATGCCATCCACTGGAGGTGATTATTTAGTGTTGCTTTGAGTTCTTACAATATTCAAAAAGAAGCCCAGCCAAGTGAGTCAGAGTATTAGCACGAATCTCTTTGGAGCAACACAGCTGAATTTTTCAAAACCCTTTAAAACAGTGTTTCACAGAGTGGAAAAGTAAAACCGGTTGCATTCAGTTTGTCTACACAAAGACACTTCAAACTTTTCAGCTCTTTTTTTTTCCTCCTCCATCTCATTAAAAACACATTTTGCTTTCAGTAACACCCAAAAAAAGTTATTGGACTAAACCACCATTATCCTGACCAATGCAAGTGATTAAAACAACTGTCTCTCTGACCACAGGCAGGTGATAAACCTTCCACCCCAAGGCTGCACCTCCCAGACAGCAACAATCACTCCCTCCCCCCTGAAGCCTTGTGTGCTGCCCTTCATTTCTGCATCCTATGATGTCACTTTATCATTTGACATTATTATACAACTCAATTACCAGAAAAAAAGGTCACGTTTTAAACATTCTCTCCCGTCACCTTGCTCTCATACACCATAAATACATGCAGCCCCTCAGAAATGGAGCAAGGCACCCAGCCTAGCTGGCTAATTGATGATAATATTTTAATTTGCTGGAATTGAAAGGAATGGATGCACACACAGCATTAGCTAAACCTGCTCAGTGTGACAGCATGCGAAGGACCCTGTGTCCCTCATGGCACACCACTGCATCAGAGACAAGCAGAGCAACAAACATCTTATTAAACAACAAGTGCAGAAAAGCAAAAGGCAGAAGCCTCCAGGGCCATGTTAATTATCTCAGGGTCGAAGTGGCTCGGAAGCTGTCTCACAGGCTCCACGGCAGTCAGATGGCAGTGCCAACACACTCAAGTCCCCAAGGTCCTGCAGTTACAGCACTGTCATATTTCAAATGACAGGTAATACTTAGGAACACGCCGACACTAACCTCCTCAATTATATTCAATGTCAAGGTTTTCACGCTGAAGGAACTGCTAATTTTCAACATACACACAACTTGCTGACAAAAGGCACTTTATCAAAGAAGGGAGTTTAGGGATCTGCTGCAGATCCTTTTTGACATAGTGGGAATACTGTCCTCCATGCAAGCTCTCAAAGGATGAAATAAACCCTGCCTTTAGTCAAGCGTACAAACATCACAATATGCTGTATTTGCTCTGCTGACAGAAATCTCCTTTGCACAGAAATCCCCCTCTGTTATTAACAGCAGCATGGACAAACAAATATTCTCTTGGTGTTTATTTGAACTTCCTCTAAAGAGAAAGGCCCAGCCGAGTGGGGGCTATTGCAATGCCTCAGGTGCTCCAAGAAGCACGACTAAAAAGACCAAGTGCCATCCCCCAGGAGCAGCCATGCGTGCCACAGAGCAATTGCAGTGCAATTACCAAGAAAAACGCAGGCACGGAATTCAAAAAGAAAGACATCTGAACATGCAAACGCGATTCCTTGTTTATTCCCATATTTGCGCTTTGCAGAATTTAACTGAAAATACAATTAAATTAACTTGATTCGACAGTCTAGAAAAGAGATTAGGTGGCACAGATATGGCTACGGGTGAAGGAACATGGTCTCATTAGAGCTTTCTACCCATTCAGGAGGCTTCTCCCACTTGCAGTCATTAATATGAACTGGAGACAGATTCTGCTGTGAGTTGCACCAATTTAAATCCAGAGCAACTCTTATCTGGCCTCCAATTTGCATTAATGGTCAAAGGTGGCACACTGAGATGAAGCACAATGAAGGCGGCACCATGTTTAGAAGACGAAGGAGCATTACCCCAGCAGAGAGGCTCAGAATTTAAAGGGACATGGTGCAATGAAAAAGGACAGTTGTTTGAAACATATTAAAAAAACCTTCCTAAAATTAAAAATAACATTTAAAAAATATTTTAGTTATTTGTGTTATTCATTTTTTTTTTAGTTGTATAAAAGTAATTTCAATATCTCATTGTTATTTTTGTTAACATTTACAATACAGTAACATAGCCAAAAATGCCATAGTCTTGCAGAACAGGCCTGGATAGCATTTGACATTTTAGCAGTTACTTGTTCAAATGCTCAGATTTGAAGAGTATTAGATCTCCCCTGGTTTGCCGCCTTACCCTGCAGAAAAAACAGACAAATTTGATTTTTGGGAAGCAAGTAGAGGCAGTAGCAACTCCATTTGTAACTGATGTAAATAATAACTGTGGCTACATTCAGTAGTCTTAGACTTTGATGTTCATGCAGAAACTCCTGCATAGCCCTGGGAGGAAAGCTATGACTTTTCTGCATCTCATGATCCAAAAATTCCTTTATAATGACACCTCTATCTCCCACATTAACACAGAGCCAGCAACTAGAAAATGCTGAAGTATTAAAAACACCAAAAGATCTTACTAGTCCTTCATTTTATTAATTAGGAGTGGAAGGGTTAAAGAAAACACACCAACCTGTGAGACTTAAACCCCTGCACAAGACTTTCCAACTTTATACAGACATTTTTCAATCAATCTGACTGATCCTCTCCAAAAGAGCTGCTCAAGTAATAAACCCATATCCACTTTCATGAAAGGGAATATTTCAGCAACACGAGTTGCAATTTTTGGCAATATGTCTACAGATCCAAAGCCTGAAATTTTTGCTGACCCAGCAGATGGATTTCATAAAGCACTGTGCTCTTGTACAAACAAATAAAAACTCCCAAAACCATCCTCCACCTCAAAGCCCAATGCTGTCCCTGTCTCTAGTCCAAGAAGAAATTCATGGGTGTGAGATTTCACAAGGAAACCACAGGCTCAAAGTAATAACATTCAGAATTCACACGGACTCCTGAGGGGTCTGAGATTACTTAATGCCTGACTACTCAATCCTTTGTCAACACTTTTATTCAGGATACAAAAGTTCCACACAGGCTTCCAAAGTCAAAATGTGTAAGCATGTATTAGTATGTGCTCTGCTTTCACTGCTGCCATTGACGAACAGGACTGGTTAAGCCTCTACCTAAACATACCAACACATCATTTCCTCCCAACTGTGGCTTACTGAAAAATGGCCCAAATAACTCACAAAAATGAGTTTAGATAAAAAAAAAAATATAAATATATATACATATATTTAAAATGAATAGATCTTCTCTACCTGCCATTTTGTTAATCAAATAAAAATCTTTTGTTGATTTGGAACAAATTGAGAAGACACCTTCTGTTAAACATTTAGATGTACAATAGCATTATGGAGTTGTTTGCATCTTATCTTAAAAACACAGTTACGTTGTAAAGAGAAATGAGAAAAAATATTTTCTTTCCATCTTTTAACTTAGAATAAATCAGGGCATGTTTAAATCAGTAAAAGCCTTTTTTGTTGCTGTTTTTCTTGAGTTTATTTATGTTTTAATAGGGAAGCTGAGTAGCTAATACCACTCCAATGAGTTCTGAAAAACTAAAGGTTACTTTGGGTTTAGGGAATTCAAATAAGCACCTTTTCTCACTTAAAATCTAATTTTCAAGCACTGCAAAATATTGAGGTCATTAACAGAAGTCCAAGTATTTCCACAAACTTTGGTGAAGAACAGAAGTATCCCCTTTTTAAAAAATACACTGTTGTAATTTCATATAAAACTTTCATACTTTTATATTACTAAATATACATTATAAGACAAATCCGAAACTGTTACATATCCACCTCTAGAGAGGAACAAAAAGTTAACCATCCTAATTATTACAAGCTTCTTAGCAGATTTCATGTGCACCTACTATATCTCAATAAAATACACATGCATATGTTACTCTGACAGGTAATTTTGCATGCTGGCAGACACTTGCAAGTATTTTTTCCTGTATGCAAATGTAGGTATTTCAGTGAAAATTTCTTTTCAGTGTACAATAAAATGTCTAATTTTGGTCCTATTATTCATACTATTTTACTAATCTCTGCAGGAGAAGGAGACTCAACAGACTGAATTTCAGGCAGCCAGAGTTCAAGAATCAGTACAGGGGAAAAAAAACCAGTGTTTCTCTGTCTCCACTGTGGTACTGAAACCATGACTTGCTTTAGGTACCATAAAGAAATTTAACAACATAAGTGCTGTAGGTACATCTTTATCTTTGATTTTAAAAATGCAAACAGTTCAGATATACAAAAGCTTCGGCGAAGTGAAAGCACTGGTTTTATGGCAGAATGTGAAAAGCAGCTTAGTGTCTTCTGGAGAGAGCTACTGCTGTCCCTGGGGTTTAGTGGGGAGCTACAGCACCAAGGTTATGGCTCACAAGTCCATAGTGTGATGCTAAATCACGTTTACACAGCCATATACTGTGCTGCTCCAGCTGAGCCACAACACCCAGGCAGCCGATGCTGTATTACACAGTGCAGCAGACACAGAGAAACTCAGGTTTTCAGTGTGTAAAGAGAGGATTTTAAGAGCTTGGATACGCAAAGGTGCACATAGACACTCTCATACAACCTGGACAGTAAATCCACCAGGGATCTGCTAAATCTGCCATGACTTACTCAGCATGTCTTAGCACTCCCCATGCACATGACTTACCACTTGAGAAACACTGGGCAGAGACATCCATATGAAGACCCAGCCCAAAGATTTAATAGAAGAGCAACTAAAAAAAAGCCACATTTCCAGACCAGCTCTCAAATCAAAACTGCACTCCCAAATGGTGTTTCCCCACACCTGACATGACTTCAGACTTGTTCAGTTCTTGTGCCAGTAACACTCCCACAGAAGAGAAGCCTTGGAAGGACAGATGCAATTTGCTCATGCTGCAAATGCTTGCTCATGAAGCTTGGGTTGGCAGCCCAAGACGTCCAGCAGCCCTGCGCCTAAATCCTGAACACTAAATCCTTTCAGGGCTATTGGTACAGCAAGTTCAAAGGCAACTATCAGAAATGTGCATGAAATGTTTCTGCAGAAACCAACAACAGGTGTTAAAAAAAAGGGCCTGGAAACCACAATATTCCCTAATACTGCATGTTGACTTTTTTCCTAAGAATTCAGTTTTCACCAAAGAAACAAGGAAATTAACCCTAAGAAACAAGTATTGTTTTTCTTCCAGTAATTGTTACATAAATCAAATGACATTTAAAAAAAATTATAAATGTAAACAGATATTTATTTTCCTTGACCTACTCAAGCAAAAACTCCCAGACCAAAATGTAGCAGCATGTGGCTCAGTGCAAACCCAAGATCCCGAGGCCAAGAACCTTATTTAATGCCACTGCAATAAAGAGTTAAGCACACACACAAATATTATCTTTTCTCACCTCAGACGTGTTCATGTGAATTTAGATAATTTTATAACTGGGGCTGAATTGTTTGCTCATTTTTCCAATGACTATAATCATGATTCAATCAACTTACTCTGAGCATTGGCAGAGTCAGTCCCAGGATATTTAAAGGATTAATATCTGCCCAGCACTTCTTTAATTCACAAACTGTCTGAGCTCTAAAAAGAAAACACATTCCATTTTCAAGACAACACACAGGAAAGCTATTCCAAACTGGGCTGTTTCCCTTGGCAGGAGCAGCATGTGGAGAAGGGAAGCCCCTAGATTTCTGATTCCTCCAAGGCAGTGGTTTGGATTATGATTTCAAAACACTATGGTCACCTTTGTAAGAATGGATAAATTTTACAAATATATATAAGTGTGTGCACATATATACATATAAAATACATTTAAATTATTATATATGATTCCAAAAGTTGGAAAAACCAAAATGCTGCATCATCAGGCTTCACTGCATTGGACTGTACCTATCCAGGAGCTATTCGTGAGACTCCCAAGGTTTGTTTGGAGAGAGGTTTCTCCTGAGAAGCAGCACTTTTACCTGCCTATCACCATCACTAAAGTTCAGCACCACTCAGGTGCTGAAGCTTGAAATGAATGTTTTCTCCCAGGGTAATGGACTTAAATATTATTTAGTCAGAAACAGATTCTTTCCTCCACATATGTGATGGAAATAATGTGCAAGTACTTTCATTTAGAACCACTCACGATATAAAATTATTTCAGACTGTGGCTTCACTCTAGCATGGTATAAAAATTTATATTAAAGCTGACTGAAATATTTGCAAGCTGTAATACCTTTCCAGCACCAAATCTTATCAAATCAAACCCACTGCAAAAGAGACTGTGCACTGATGATTCACATAAGTAGCAAGCTATGGAATGGTATTGTTGATGTCTTACAGCCAGAGGTGTATGAAATACTTGCAGCAGATGAAAAAGGATATCCTGCATGCAAACAGCTTCATCTTCCCTTCTTACAAAGTCACAAAGAAATTCTTCATATTTTACAGATTTTTCCTTCTGAAAAATATGTCCCTTTTCCAGCAAAAACACGAGTCCTTTGATAGAAAGCCTGGGCACAGTGAGTTAAAGCTAGTGTAACAACATCCCTAAATCATTTACTATACAGACACTTAACTGAGTATCCAAGTATCTAATAGGGGAAAAAAAAAACACCACCACAAACCAGATTTCAATCATCACAATTACCAGTGTAACTCTTTCACATGTTCAATAATATTGCCTTCTTAGTTAATGAAGGCAGCCTCAAAAATAAGCCTCTAAATCTGTTCTTCATACAGAGTGCTTTTCACACTTAATGCACCGAACCACAAGACATCACATACTTTTGTTATTCAGAAAGCTTGAACAAAGTTGCCTTTAGCCACCACAATGGAAAAGGTTTACAGAAATCCCCTGCTCTGATGTGTGCAGAAGACAGCAGTCCCTCCTGGAGGACACCAGAGGACAGAAATTTATAGACTTGGATCAGGCCCAAAAGGGTTTATTTGCTTTTACTCTTAATAAATTCATACAGTCATAGACCATAGCATCATTAAGGTTGGAAAAGAACTCCAAGATCTGGTTCGTGGGTTTTTTTTTTTTTTTTTGTTTTTTGGGGGTGGGTTTTGTTTGTTTTTAGGGGTTTTTTTGTTTGTTTTGTTGGGGTTTTTGGAGGGAGAGTTGGTAGGCTACCTCAGGCAGCCCCTCATAGCCACAGGTCGCTCCTCAGGGCTGGCAGTCTTGCGCACATTCAAATATCCTAAATTGAGACATTACCATGTTTCCTTTTTCTTCCTCTGGGCAGAAATGTTAAGTTTGTTTAACCAGTTGTTTTGGATTTGAGAGATGATCTCACTGAAGACACAGTCATTACCATTTATTCTCCCCGGTTTCTAGGAAAAGGTGGAGGTCTTGCATTTTTCTTTTACTTTATTTTAAATTAATTTTGTTAGCAATTGACTCCTTGCTGTCAGCTGGGGCCTGAGGAAGAATTCGATTTGTAAGAAGAGCAGCAAGACATGTTCAGGCATGTGACAGGCAAAGCACACTGACAGAGGCTGGGAGATACAAGGCTTTTATGAACGCCAGAATTATGTTCCAGCAGAGAACTTCAACTTTTATGTCTTCTAGCAATTTCTCAAAAGGAGTAATACTTATATAAATGAAACAGCTGCCCACACAAAAATTAAAGCAGCAATTTCCAGCACATTTTACTTCGACTATAAAGGTGCACACAAGGTAGCAAAAAGTTTTGTACATATATTTTTCAGGGAAATAAACCCAGCCAAAAAGCAGCTTTCTGACTTCTGAAGACACTTGCTGCTCATGGAGAGCAAACATCAGGCTTCAACAGCGTTGGGAATGAGCTATACTTTATGTCTCTGGAAGCCAGCACAGTGTTAGACAAGTGATCCTGTGGGTTTCCTGGGGGAGTATACAAAGACAAAAAAAAAAAAAAAAAAGAAGAAATCCACTAACCAGGAGCACTGGAATTTGACAGAGACAGCACAGCTTCCTCCCACCAGTGACACTGATGGATGTTTTCTGTACCAAAACTGACAGTGACAAAAGAGGCTTTAATGTGAAGGAGCCTTTCCAGTCCCCCTTCACGTTATCTGGGAAGACTGGCGCTGACTGACAACCAAGTCAAACATTATAAATGACTGACATCCCTAAAACAAATACAGAGGTGGGGTGTCTTCAAAGAGAAATCACTACTGCTGCTGGTAGGAATTATTTTAACGCTTGTGGCAGTGACCAGCTTTGCTGCAGCAGCTCAGGGGACAACTGGTTCTTTGCCCAGTCCTCTCCACTGCCGGCACCAGCCCTGCCCTCACTTCTCAGCCCAAGATGACCAAAAATAGTGATGCTGGGATCCCTGAGGTAGTGAACAGCCTTTCTTGGTCTAGGATGTTGTTTGCAACATACCAGTGTTATGGGGGGGGGGAAGAGTTGGGAAAAAGATAAAGCTTGATGTGAAACCAGAGGCAGAAAAGAAAAAGCAAGAAATTGTAGGGGATTCATTATCTTTCTCATACCCTATTTCCATTCCTGCCTGGTAAACACACACTTGTCACCTCCAGTGCCTTTTCTCCACTGTCTCAACAGCACTTGGCTTTGCCTGTGAAAAACACATCAGCAAGAGACGAGGAAAAATTACTTGCTACTTTCTGCATTCCTCTCAATTCCAAGTGATGGTCCAATATTGAGGAATTATCTGCAGAACCCTAACCTCTAATGTTGCACAGACAGGGCCATCCCACAGCCAACCTGCCAGCAGGAACTCAGGTTTTCCTGAGTTCCTGTCACGTTTCAGTTCAATCTAGAGGCAGATGCCATTTACTGCACAGTCAGCACCACGTGGCAAAAATGCTTGAATTTCTGGGGAAAAGGGCCACAGCAAGGGTGTGTATTTTGAGCAAGATTGGCACCTGCTGCAGACAGAAGCGAGATTTATACTTGCTAAAAATCTGGTCCACCAAGGAATAGAATAAATTTAATATTCAGTTAAGGAAACAAGAGCTTAATTTTAGTACAGATGAGGAGCATGACATAAAACAGAGCGTCCTCCCATCTATCATGGTTAGGATGATTTCAATAGATCTTTAGAAATGCTTATGGAACCTGTGAATTTCTGGGCACTACTTCGGGATCAGTAATAAAAAAAATTCATTCTCTAGTTACCTCCTAAAGCAACTTAGCATACCACGTATGATGAAGAATTATAGTCTACTTGAGAAAAGATACTTAACTCCTTACAATGCAGCAATAAAAGATGCCTGATCGGAGACGAAACTTGAAAGCCTTGAGTTTGATGGGCTTTGAGAATACCCCTATGCAAAGTATTATATTTTCATTCTTTTTTTCTTTTCAAAATGATTGGTTTTTCCAGAAAAAGACTGTCTAATATGAGCATACAAGCAGAAATTATTCAGTATTTCTTTTCAGTAATGACAAATTTCTTTAACCATTTATTGCAGTGCAAAAATTAAAGAAATAAACAGTATAAATCACATACCCAGAACTGTACTCAAAGAAATTAAGTATGTCCAGAGTTCGATAGCCGGATGACTGCTCAGAAAGATCTTTTTGGAGTCAACATGCATCCCCTGCAGTCACTTGTATCCACACACCCCCTGCTCGCAGAGGAACCATCATCCTTCCTACTCTGCTGCTTTAATCTCTCTTCATATTTACGGTGCTCTGAAGAATATTAATAAATATTCCATGTCGTATCCATAAAGCAAATAAAAATGATTAACTAACAGTCAGCACAAATGCCTCTAAAGCAGCATGCACTCCTCTTTCATGCAGGATCATCAAGTTCAATACCATGATAAAGGTTAAGTTTATTAAGCATTAAAGAGAACTGAGTTCTCATCCCTCAACCCCTCTTCCCCCCACCCTTCCCCTCTTTTTTCTCCTTTTTTGAGAAAATGCAATAAAAGGAGGTGCACAGCTAAATGGTGACCTTTAGAAGTACTGTCTGTTCCTCTGGGAGGAAATGTGCTGTATTTGATTGTTAGCTTTTATAAGATTAATTAGTCTGGCATGCTAATTGATATTTTTTGGTAGATGAGAACAATCAAATAATTGGTTTTCCTTTAAAGGAATTCTGTAATAAATGCAATCCGCAGATGAGTAACTGCACTGCTCTATTATAGCAATATACTTGTTTTATGTTTAAAAATGTATTTACAGAAAAAAAAAAGCATCCATTTGGGTAAGTTATCTGAAAGCATTATGTGACACAGCTTTTTCAGACAGCAAGTCCTTCATGGATTTAAATCACCAAAACAGACACATAATAAAGGTCTGCTATTTAACAAGATGACAGATGTCATCAACAGAAAGCCTTGGCATTAGTGAGCTATAGCACATCTCAGATCCTCATTATTGCCTGTGCACCGCTGCTGCTCTAACGCAACTTCCACACAAACACAAAAGCACCGAGTTTGTAAAAGGCAGCAAAGTTAAAACTGCTGGTGCTGCTCAGCTTTGACTTGTACTAGTATCTCTGAACGCAGGCGTAACAACCTTTCACAAGTCTGACCTTCAGAAATCACACATTAGTATGCAAGTTCATACCACCCAGCGAACGCTAATGAAGACATTTAGACAGTGCAGTCAGACCTCTGGCACATGACAGAGTTGTCACAGATCAATGTATTGCCCACATGAACTGAGCCACAGTAACTGTCCAGTCACCTGGTCTGGGCTCATGAAATGCCAGGTAACCAAGTACGGTGCGTTAGTGAAGCCCTCGTTAACTTCAGGTTAAGCCAAGTCAAATAACTCTCCATTTGTGCGAACATGGCCAGTTACTGTGCCCTGTGAAGCCCCAGGAACTGAACAGCTCTGGTTGTGCCATCGTGTGTAAAACCCACCAGACACACTGCTGTCACCTCAGGAATTGCTCCACACATGTCCTAAAGTAAATAAGAGCTGAACCACAGAGTCACTACCTCCTTCCTACAGTAGCACAAGCGTCTTGCACAGACAATGGACAGTCCTTTGAAAGACTACACCAAGACTTATTTGCCTCGTATCTAACTTGCAGTGACACTCCAGCTCTCGCCACATCGGTCACAAAGCCATTGTGACCTCTTCAATTGGTCATATTGGACCTCTTCAATTTTAAGTCTTCATGGCAACACTTCAGCCTACACAAAACACCCCAGAACAGGCTCATAACTGAACACAAGTTAGGTGTGAGAAGGATGACGTACTGCTGCATTCGGATGATAAGGTTTCTAAAACCCCAGCAGACGGTATTTTTCTCAGCAAATCAGCGATTCTAGTAACGACTGCGGTGCTGAACTGGGACTGGGAGTGGGGAGTTGAAACAAAAGTGCAAAACCTGCCTACCTCAGTGAATCTGGCCTAAATAGAAGCAGTTTACTGCGCACTAATTGTAAGACACGAAGAAGGACCAACCAACCAGTCTGATGGCCCAGTCCTGACAGAAGGAGTCGAGAGAAGCATGTAAAGTACAAAGATTTAACTGTACATGAGGTAACACTTGGTCTTGCTGGTAATAGGAAGTACAAATCCAGTTTGATGGGCTTTGTCAGACACCGCATGTCTCCTAGGAATTCTGCTGGAAAAGGTCACTCTAATTAGTGGCTGGACTCTGTTGGGGTTCCTCTAATAGACCCAGTGGCAGAGGTTTGGAAAGGACAGCGTTGGAAACTGTGAGCCTTGAGTTCCCATTCTAGTAGTGCACAATGAAGGACGCAGTAACAGAATCTGAGTTCAGAGATTGAACTAATTAATTTGTTGTTGCTTTTGGAAGCCAGAAACAGAATCAGAAAATAACTTTTTATTAAATGAGAGTGCCCTTCCTATCCAGTGAGTGTTTGATTCAATAGGCAAGAGCCTCTCAAAACACCCCCCAAAAAACAAAACAACAAACCACTTCCTTTAAGAGTACAATGAATAGAGAAGTAGTTGTAAGAGCATCAGCTGACTAGACATATTCCACAAATTATTCCTTTAGTCACAGTTCATAGAAATCAGTGGGAAAAGGACAAGGGGAAAAGGCGACCTGAGTTCAAGTCCAAACAATCTGAGTGCCCAGACCAGAATCCTGGCTGGAGAACAAAATGACCGTGCACAATTTTAGCTTTTTTTGCCTTTTCTTTCAGGACACAGCTCCAAGATCACAGTTGTTCTGTCTTTCCTGCCTAAGCCTATAGAGCAGCTGGGAGAGACACTTCTTTTTTGGTGAAATTCTGTTCTAAGCAGGCTTTTTACTGCTGGGATCTCACCTCCTTGGCTTTGGGAAGCTAAACCTAGACAGTTTTGTTGATAGGGAATGGTGACAGGAGGAGGAGGAGGACATTTCCCAAACAAGAAGCATGCTTGCATCAGGTACAAAGAAGAAAGTATATTGATGACTTTTACACTAGAGTCAAACTGACATTATTTCACATCCATTTTGATAACTGCAAATGAGGAGTAAGATTAATTTTACAGCAGCAGATTTTCCCCATGACTTCAACAGAACTAGATTAAATTAATGTTTCAGTTGTGCTTAATCTAAATTTTTGTCTTCTAAACTGTAGGCAAATGGTTTCTAATCGCTATTTCTGTACCATCTGATGTTAAAGGTTCATCAATTTTGCTTCCCACCAATATGATTAAACTCCTTTTCAGGCAAGAAAACATTGTTAGTAAGGAAATCAATTTCTTTTAAAACTCTCTCATAGACTACCAGTTAATAGCCTCTTCAACCAAAACAGGAATAATTCACTGGTTTTGGAGTTATTTTCTAGCTATATGCTGAGCTGTGAGATTGTGATGTTCCCCCCCCTAGGTCTTTCTGTCCCAGACTACCAACATATAAGACATAAATTCGAATTTCCCCCTATACAACTCTTGAAAAACCAAGAACTGTTAGGATCACAAACTGCCAAATAGTGCAATTTTAACTTATTTAATGAAGAACAGAATGAACTCCTACATTATGAAATGTAACTCCAATTAATACCAAGAATAAAACACCCCACGCTATTATCAAGAAGTCATAAAACATCTGGGGTTAACAATAATCTGGCTGAAGAGTACTATATAGAACAGAAATAAAATGCCTTATTGCTGTTTATCATTTTCCATCTTTACAATGATACTGCACTCACACCTTAATTAGAGATATTAGATAAGCAAATTGTATCCCCACGCCCTGGAAAGCTGGCACACCTACATCTGGAAAAGATAAAAAAAAAGTAAAACATTAAATGGGTGAGATCCTTTCCCTGCCAGGTCTGCCAGCAGTGTGGTTTCACAACATAACACTGTCAGTCCTTTACCTCCAGCTGCACTTGTGAAATATATCCCCCCATAACCAGTTTATGCATTCCAACTCAGTCTAATAGGTGAAAGACTTTTTCAGGTGAGGCAGGGGGAATTCAGGACTTCCTGACACTGCTCCCAGACAAACCAGTAAATAACCTGCCAGCAGCACAATAAGAGTGAGCTCTGCCATTTTGATTTCATTTGTTTGGTGCAAAGGTAAAATAAACATACCGTAGGACAAAATTAGTCTGTTACATTAATACCTAGTTAATCTAGAGTAAAGGCACAATTTAATGAGACAACAAAGCTCAAGCACCACAACAGGTGACGAGGCACTAGTATTGCTCAAGATCTGCCAGAGAAACCCCATTTTGAAGGGAAAAAAAAAAAAAAACCAAAAAA
>VZRE01009659.1:114188-133711 GCA_013396775.1 Cephalopterus ornatus
TCAAAAAATGCTACAGAAAAACCCCATTTAAAAGAAAAAAAAAAAAAAAAAAACCAAAAAAAAAAAAACCAAAAAGCCCAAAGCACTACAAGATTTCAACCCCAGCCATCAGCCTTGATTCTGGGGACTTTCCCGAAAAAAACAAGTCTGGTTTGTGAAGCAGTAGAAGGGATGAGCTCTACCGCCTCTGTTGCCTCCTTGACAGCCACTCCCCTGGGGCAGAGCTGCTCTGGTGCAGCTGGTTTCTCAGCTGGCCCTAAATTTTAGGTAGCTGGCTCTAGCAAGCCAAGTCCTGAGCAGGAAGGAGAGTGGAACACGTCTCTCCAGCCAGTTCATTCAACAAGTGTCCCTTCTGCACCCCTGAACAGGACAAGGACTCTGTGTATCCCTGTGCTGTCCTGGGGGAGAACAGTCACCTCTGAGCCTCACACAAACACTTGCAAAGAAAAAGGCATTTATTCATGAAATGACAGTCCACCCCGGCCTGCTTAGCAACAGTGTTCCTCCTCTTAGAAGCATTAATAACATATTTTTATCTACTTTCAACACCACACCTATATGATAACATATTTAATTCCTTTACAAAAATAAACTCAGCCTGCAGCGAGGATAATTTTGTAGCACGGGAGCAGACACAGGGTTTTGACAGCTGACGGGTCATAAACAAGCAAAGGTTTGAACAGAAGATAAAATACTTGTGTGGGCCACCATTTCTGCCAAGAGTTTCAATGAAAAATGAGGGATAGCAAAAAGAGAGGATAAAATACCATAGCCTTGAAGCAAAAGAAGTCTGCAGACAGCAGTGGCCTGGAAGGAAGGAAAAACTAACAGAGTATGTCACTAGGCATAATTAACAGCTGAGTAAAAAACCAGCCAGATTTCAGAGGAAATCCTCCTTCTGTAGAGGTTTAAGGGTGACAATAAAGCTTAAACTGTCACAAGCATTTGATTAGTATGTTACAGATGGAATTTAAAACTGACAGCTTAATAATGAAGAACTCCCCAGGGTATCCGACTCCCATTAATGCCTCTCCTCCTTTGCCTGGACCAATCAACCTACGCTCATACTTCCAAACACCTGACAAAATACATCTGCTGAAAAACAAACAGCTTTTCCTAGAAACAAATTAAATATTTATGCCATTCTATTACGGATGTAAACACTTCCACATAATTTTCTAGCTGTAGATCAGTACCTTCACTGCAAAACTTAATCGTGCACTGTTCCCTGAAAACTGCTTAAAAGTATGTTTTAGAAACTGTTCACAGAAGGTAATAAACCATATTTAAAGTCACATAAAACTTATAATCATTGTTCCAGCCATTTTAATACTGAAAAAACAACTGTGTTCAGAAGTCGAACAGCTTTTGCAAACACTACATATGCCCTTCCAGTGCCTAATTAGCTGATAATACTCTGGGTGCCTGTAACGCACAATTCAAATGCCTTGCTTACCAACGTGTTTAGCATTCTGCAAATAAGTCTTTGTACCAATTAAATCCCTTGTTATTATGAAAATGCTTCCATACTGCTGTAATAACACAGGATAACACAGTCAATGCTACCCTAATCACGAGGCTATTCTTTGAATAATTGTGGGATTTATGAGTAATCATTGCTAAGGATACACTAGTATTCAGTACAGAGTACACAAAATCTAATAATACCTTTCAAATAAATTTGATTAATGTTACAGTATCCTTTAAGTGAGGCATGTACATAAAAAATCTTCCCGAGCCACTGAGAAGCAGTATTTTATAATGCAGTAATTTACTATAGCAATTCCACAGTAAATTACAAGCACAGTAATTCAAAAGTGTATGCAGACAACAAAAATCTATTTTTCTTTTCAATATCTGAAAATATTGCTAAGTATTAGGTTTGTTTCAAGACAAAATAATTAGTCCCATTTTCCCTAAAACAAATGAATTAGGAGAGACTATTTGCTCACAGGAAACTTTTAGGGCAAACTCAGGAATGAGTCCAGATTCCCCACCAAATAAACCAGCAAGTCAAGAATGGGCAGTATCTCCACAGAAATATTATAAAGACACTGGCTTATAGTTTAGTCCAGTTCTAAACTTTTCTGCTAAAATCACGTATAGTACGAGAAATACTTCACTCGTCAGTAAAATAACCAAATGCATTACTTACATTACATATAAACTCATTAATTAAGGCATTTATCTTACAGTTACCTGAATAAAAAACTATGGAGCTGCAGGGCAAGGAGCTCCTAATATCAAAAAGATTAACACTAAAATTTAGAATGAGCAGTAACTCTAAGAAAATCAGTAAGACTTCTAATAAGTAACTCAACATGAACATTTACAAAGTGCAACTAAAGAACAAAATTAAAAAAACAGCAACTACTAAAAATCTTCAATGCAGTATAGGAATGGAAACATTCTAGAGAATTACTGAATCGTTAACTTACATATATGGAGACATTTAAAACGATTTTCACACACAGGATTAGAAGTCAGTGTGGTAGGGGAGAAATACAGAGGCAGATTAGGTCACTTCTTCCAGGGTGAATTAGCCCCAAAATTCCTTCACCTGTGACTCATAAAATGCCCCACCTACCCAAATCCTTCCAACCTTCTACTATTCACTCCTGGGAACAGCTGAGACAAGTGTCAAGGAGATCCCCATGTGTGGATTTTACCCTCCCCAACGAGCACACGAGGACTGGAAAAGCTTTCCAACGTGGGACACGAGTTATGCTTCACGAGGGCAGGCAGAATTAACATCCACTTGGATACACAAGGGAAAAACAAAGGACCAAGTACTGAAATCAGGACCTTGAAGAGCCAGACACACCCCCCATCCTGCAGATCAGCTCTCTGAGGGCCTTTCTGACACATCGTATGTCTGGAGCATTAACTCAGTGATACCTGCAGGGGCCATGCTTGTATTCTCATCATCTTGGAAATTTTCACGTTCCCTGCGTTGCTCTGAGAATACAATATTCGTAACTGCTTAGAAAAAAAGATTTTTTTTTTTTTTTTTAAATTGCATACCTGTGATGTTACAAAAGGAAAACGTGAGAATGTTTGCTAAGCAGCAGAATATCCTTTGGCCAGAAAATGGACACAGACAACTTCAAGATAATTAGAAAAAGTTATTTGTAAAAATTATTCTCTAAGATATCAATATTTATACATTACATGCAAAATATAATAAATACATGCAGAGAAAGGAAGTGAAAAATCACAACAAGCTGCTACAGATAAACAAATCTGTTTATTTTTTCCTTCAGAAGACATTGGTTACTCAGGCAAAACACTCTATTAGCAAATCATGCCAAAAAGAGAAGACTAAATATTCCAGAGATTAATAATAGCTAAACTCTCACTTCTGGTCTCCTGCCCAGTGAATGCTTTTATAAAGGAACAACAACATTACTATGCCAACCATCACTACATAGCATTGGACTCCACCTCTTCCTTTTTTAAAAAGCAAATTAACCACACACTAAAAAAGAAATGTTTACTGATTTTATTATGTCTCAATCAGATGGACAAAGCTCACCCAAAAGGCATTAGTATCACCAAGTCAAGCCAGGCAATTCAACATTAACAACAGCATTCAGCAGCATCCTAAAGAAATTTATTACCGGATAGAAAAAAGGAATCTTGGCACACCGATACAGCACTAGACAATTAAAATAAGTAAGATGAGAACAGATGTGAAAAGCTCTTCAGAAAGATAGCTGTTCTCAACAAGCCTTTAATGGAAAAAAACCCGAATTTTATTTAGTGCACCCAAAACACATCAATAAATACATGGTACATGAATTGACACTGTGCCTCAGGGGCAGAAGGTTACTGCTAAATAACTACATTTCTACCCAGAGCATGTGCCTCAGAAGTATCAGATCAGAGATCTAACTTCATTCAAATTGGGTTCTTAGCATGGGAAAAAAAAGAAAATCTTCACTTTTCTAGAATGCTGAAATTTTGATTTTGGAATGCTCAAGGTTTGTTTTCTGAATTTGATCAGAAGCTTTCCAAAAAATTTTCTCACCACGCACTCTACAAGCAATTTGTGGCAATCTACCAGTTCATTGCAGCATTCTCACAAAGTTAAAGCATAGTATATGGGATTTTTTTCCAAACATGTAAAATTGGTTAAAAAAGTGTTTACATAAATTATAAAAGTACTTTTCATGGAAAGAATTTGTTTTAGCAAAGCAAATATCTTAAAACATTTGATTCCAATCCATTTCATTACATCCATGTATCCAGGGAATCACATAAGGTTTTCTTTCTGTTGTTTTATTACACAGGCTCTTTAATATGTGAGGAAAGCAAGTACAGTTTCATTAAACTATTGAAGAGAAAGGCCGAAACACCAAATTGGTACATTTAGAAGGCTCAGATTAATAATTTATGACAGCCAGTCTAATCTTTTAGTGGTAAAATAAGTGAAGAAGATTGTATGTCTGAACTTTTTACTGATGTTCCATTAATCTACTCGCTTACATACATATAAAGTGTTCGGTCAACATGTGCCACATCCCCAGGCAGGTGATCATGGAGCAGCTCTACCTGTGCAGCCACAGGAAGAGTTCCACTGTGTTTGAAAGTGATCATTTTCAATGAAAAGTTCCTCAATAGCCATTTTTATCAAGCATACGCCTCTTGGCATCGTCACGAGCACCTCTGCCTGTCCACACCTTTACTTACTCATCCTGAAGTTAAAAGATAAACAACCTTTCTCTGCCTTCCAAGCCGTCACTCTGAAAGCCACCCATGGGCAAAATCACAGCCACAGCAGGAAGTCGTTAAATAAATTAAGTGCATGCCTCAACCCTTCATTTGAATCAATGTATATAAAACATGTGCCACAAATAATACCATGAACTTTTTTAACAACTATATCTTAATTTACATTTACTTGTCTAGTAATAAAATTACTTTTTTTTAATGCAGCACCTGGCAGTAATCATTAATATTACATTTAATTTGTCTGTGCAATACAGCATCATCCAGAAACACAGGGGTACAGGAGCAATATGCCAAACAAAACATCCTGAAAAATTTCAACCTAATTTAACTGCACAGATTTTTTTGGATACCACGTAGACCTCTATTAGTACCCACATGCAATTCATTTCAACCAACAGCTTCACAGAAGAGCAACTTATTAGATGCAGGTAAAATACCCAAGCACAAAGAGTAACTCAGACTGTGAGAACACAGAAAATTCTGCGTCGGGTTTCAATTGGTTTTGCTTTTATCGATGTAGTTCATAACAATTAAGCCTCAAAACCTCCAAGCCTAAATGACACACTGCAATTCATTTTGATTACAGAGTTTGTTTTGTCATGTGTAACTCGCCCGGCAATAGCCAAACCCAAAAATCACAAACGTCTCCTTGGTAACAAACTGAGTCCAGCTCAAGCTCCAAAACAAGTCTTTCTCCCCTCCCACCCCCTGGGGCAGGAATAGCAGCTGAAGGGGCTCCAGTTCCCATCACCCAACAGTTTCCTCTGGAGACAGGTACCTGTGTCCCTGTCTGTGGGTGTGACAGCCAGACCCTCCCAGATGGGGTTATCAGACCCTTCTTACAGTCAGACCCATAAACCTGAACCAAGGGATTTTGTCTTTGCTCCACCGCCCCAATTCCAATGGGTTTTGGCACAGCCCATGCCCCAGCCACTCCAAGGACAATTCCCGCTCTCTCTCTTTTTTCTGGACATGTCTGGAGTTAGATGTTTGTGCTCCTGTGCAGTGAGTGATAGCTGATGAATATCTCCCTAAGTGCACTATGTGAAACTGGATGGAAGGAACCTGTTATTGATGGCACAATACATTACAATGGAATTTTATATAGATCTTATGGATTTCTTCCCCCTTCACCTACAACCATTATTTTAGAGAGAGTTTTAAGCAAGAGTCGACCTGACTTTTGTTTTAATCTCTCAGCTATGACAATATAATTAAGCTGTGAATGATATATCAAAGTGCCATACACAAAGATGAATTGACAGAAGTAATTTTTACTACTCAAAAGCCTCTGGTTTCATATATCATAATATCCTGTAAAGCAAGCCCACTGACATCTGCTTGACTGTAAAAGCAATAGCTCCATACGAACCTCAATTCATCCTTCAAACAGGCATATCTGCTCCTGCTTATTACTACCACTGTGTGCATCACTTCAGTTGGAACCTGCACCATTCATTACTTCATTTCTTTATTAACTGCTTAGCACAAATCAGAGGGCAGGACTTTCCATATTCCTGCATGGCAGTGTTTCATATGAATGCTCTGACAGATGTTTTGCTCCTTTCGAAGGTGCTGAAGAACAGAATTTGGCATATTGGTGGACTTGGCAGTGCTGGGTCAATGGTTGGACTCGGAGGTCTTTTCCAACTTAAATGATTCTATATCTGGTTAGGATCCAAACAGGTCTCCTAATTTTTTTTTATTTTTTTTTTAATTAAAGAAAAAACAAAGGAAGGGAAGATTTGTATTCAAGCTCTCATTGGTTCTCACTTTATTTCTCATTTTGAAGCTTCTCAAAGATGGAGAGGATCTTAGTTTTGCACCTACAAGAATGAGAACCTGATTTTTCAGCTAGGATCCTAAGGTACTGCTGTAATGGAAATATTATTATCATCACCATCACTATCAGCCTAAACAATCTCAGTATGTGCTTCTAATGAGTTCGTGTCTTAGGGCATTTAATGTTCAGGCTATTTTTTTTTTTGGTTGTTGTTTTTAGTTGTTAAATAACCATTCTTTGCAGCAAATAAATTGAAAGCTGGATCAAAAAAAATTAGTATTTAGAGAGCAATTATGAAAAATCTGATTATAGCAAAACATTATCAAGAAGAGCAGATTAATCTAGCTCGTTTGGGAGGTGAATTGTATTTGCTGGGTTAAGAGATACAACTTGGCCAAGAGGCAATTATCTTCTATCTTTGCCTCTTCTGTAGAAGAATAAAACGATTTCCTTGAAATAAATAAATTATAAAGAAAAGATTAAATACTCTCCCACAGAGACCACGTGTGGAAGGAATGCTTGCTATTTAAATGGCTGTTTTGGCAAAACAGAAATTCAGGCAATTTGTTTTCTGCACATTCCTGTGCGATTCATGACACTAAATCTCCCCTCCTTCCTCCGAGAACACCAGGGACGATTCTTTCTTGGCCATCAGGTGCCAGACAACTTCCAACTTGGAAAAAACAAAACCCCAAACTTAATTTTTTCTTGTCTGATAAAATACTCTGCTACAGAAGTCCCAGTTTTGAATCATGACCATTCAAACATATGAATCAGTCCTTTGAGTGTGACTGGATTTACAGTGATACACTCATTTTCAGCTTCGTGTTTGCAAGTTTTGTATTGGAGCCACCATTTCCAAGGCAAGCATAGAAAGAAAAGTGAAGGTGAAAACTTTTTCATTATCTTAGGAGACAGCCTATTAACCATATCACATTCTCAGATATCCATCCATCCACACCTAATGAGTCCTATGATTTAGTCAGAACACATTCATAAAGATGATTCATAGCTGTTATGCAGCTACTTGATGTTAATAGCAAAGCTGATGTCTTAAATCACAGCTGTTTCCCTATGATAGCCAAGGGGCAAGGCAGTACTCTGGAAAACACAGGAAAGAATATGTCAGGGGAGCTCTACAAAACCAACATTTACAAGAAAAATGTAAAGCAAAACATGAGGGTCAAAAGTACTATAACCAAATCACTAAATAGTACAGATTCTGTATGACTAAGAAGTTAGTAGTTATTGGTCCTCCCTGTGTATATGTTAATATTGCCAAAATTTTAATATATCTAGGTTTAAAACTCCTATATTAATTTTAATTTTATCTATAATCTAGTTTTGATGTTCCATAAAGATGCCTACTAACATGTATGTCGTTAATAACAAAAGGCAAGTAAAGTGTCATTCTTTCCCATACTAGTAAGTATTTAAACACAACTGAGAAGAGTAAAGTTTAACCAAAACCAAGTGTAAGGCAGTTGAAGAGATTTGCTGATTTTCAGTCATATTGATTAAGGAACAGGTCATGCAGTATGTTAAGAGTGCCACTACTAAGCCAGAAATACCGAATGACTCAGTGTCTTCAGGAAAACTACTTATATCCTTCCATTTTAGCTGGCTATTAAGATCCTCTGGACCACAGAGCATACAGGGTGTTACAGGGTTGAATCATCTCTACATACGTCCCACTCAGATGCAATTTGACCCAGAAACACCTAATCTAGGTAGGCTGCAGACTCTGGAGTTTTAAAGAATATTGTAGCTTTACAGCCAGGGAGGCAGGAACTCAAGTACATTTGGTATCACCCAAAAGATAACAATTAGGCACAAGATACCCATCATCTCTTGGAAGTCTCTTAGCAGATCCATAGATACAGAGATGTTGCAGCATCAAGCTCTGGTGAGAAACAGGTACATTTTTAACTGGAACCAACAATCCCTGTTGTTTCACTTGCTTTCAGCAGGACTCCAGTTGCCTTACTCATCACTATTAAAGACATCTAAATGAATCCAGCAGGATTTCTGAGAAGGCAGTGAATGGGCTGTGATTTTGCAAAGCGCTCGCCTGATTCCTGCCTCCTTTCTTCTGGCCAGTAATTTTAACAATAGGAATACTGAACTCGAGCTCCCATTACCAACCAAATGGTGTTTCTGACAAGGAATAAAATGACTGCCAAACTAGGAAAAAAAAAAAAATACGGAGACGAGAACATAATGTGCATACACCCAAGCACAGTGGAATAATTGCATAGATTAAGTAGGTCAACTACAGGTATAGATTTCTTTTAAGATGATCCAAAAAGGTATGAGAAATTGCATGTGAAGGCACGCTCCAAAAGAATTCCCAACTGCAAACAGGCTTGTCTTACTCAAATCAAGGGAGGCAAAACTGAAACCACCTACCCTAAGGAGCTTCCACTGGAAAGCAGGTCTTATTTCCCAACTTGCTCGCTGGAAGGCTGCTGTGGAATAACCAGAGTGACGGCCGAGCACATGTCGCACAACTACTTCTTCATGATATTTTTGTCAGGTGATTTGTAACCAGAAGCCTGGATTGGATAGGAAATTATCTTCTTTACAACTGCTGCCTGGTGTTTTGCACTAGAAGAAGTTGCCATTCAAAACCGAGGAATAAAGCAGTTGGTGCCTTCCTCGTAGCAAGCTCAGAGGTTTCCTATTAATATTTAGATTTGTAATGTGATTTTCAATACAAAGCTAAGCCTGTGTATCCAAAACAAAAAGGTGAAAGGAGGTCAAGAACTACCCTGTTAAAAACAAGCCTCCCATTTCAGAGGGAAAGGGGAGTTACTTCTGAAAGGAAAAAAATCTCTCAGGAAGAAATTGCTGACAGCTCTTAGGCACCTGTGGATCAGTTTGGTTAGTGGGTTTTGGTGGAGACATAAGAAAAGACATGCACACACATGCAGATTTCCTCCAGCTGCTAAATGCACATGGAGACTTTTAGTTTATAGATGTTTTCAGCTATTGGGAGTCTTTTAACCTTGCGAAACTCTCGTAATTTTCTTCCTAATTTTTAAGAAATGATTTTGAAAGAGAGATGTTAGAATTGGAATCGGCGAGCCTCAAGCAGGCCAGGAGGAGAACCCTTTATTTCTGGAAGTGCTGAAACTCATGCTATTCCTAAAAAAAAAACCCTGAAGCTTTCCCCTTAAATACACACACAGCTCAAAAAGAAGGTGCACACAAGTCTAACACATCCCCTGAAAATCTCTCTTTCCCAGTCAGAGGGGCACACACAGACCCTCTGACCACATGCCCAAACTCCAGGGAGGGATCAGCTCAAGTGGGACATTTTGTTACAAGTGAGCATTAATTTGCTGTGTGAACCCCAGAGTGGGAAAACACAGACTCCTGAAGGTGTCTTGCCTCGGGAAGGGAATGAAAAACTCAGACTTCGAGAAAACCTCTCACCTCTCCACTCCATCATGGACCACGTCCTCTCTGAAGCAAAGCTAGAGAGATGCAGCAGTCACATCTTCAGCAGAAGGGATATTCACTCCCCCCTAGCTGTGGGAAGAAGCCAGGAGACATCGCTGTGCACAGGGTGTCTTGTCTGAAACTCCTGCATGGAAACGCTCACAGACAAACTGCTGCCACCGCTCTGGGGTGGGAGTCTCCTGACGCATGAAATCCCGCATGTGTTGGCATTCCTGGCTCGGAGCCCCCAGGGGAAATGAAGAATGTGATCTTCCTGATAAGAATATGTATTACATAAAAATGCACAACTTCCCATGGCTGGGAAGTTCTCTACTCCCTCCTCCACCCAAACCCCAAAATCTATGGATATTAAGGAACTGTAAACATGGCTAGAGATCAATGCACACATTCCTCTCCATGGTGAACAGCACCTTTATTGCCGCAGGAGGAAGAAAAGATTGAAACAAAACAAAGCTAACTCCTGAAGAACAACCTGTTGATGTAAATTAATGGAGTTCTGGGATGATCCAGGAAAGTTCCTGAAGTTTCTTCCTCCTCTTTATAATGTCATGGTTCTAATTTACTTCATTTATATTAATAAACACTGGATTACACAACTATTAATCTAGTTGAGAACTGCACTAAAGCTCACTAAATCTGTCTCTAATTATTATGATTAATGGTTCAAAATGATCAGCTTCTCAAATTAACAACCTAAAGCAACTAGTATAGGATAAAGAATATTTTTATTAGTAAACAGGTTCTTCAGTCTTTTTAGTTAATGAAATCTTGAGTAGTCCATTCAGTAGTACTACATTCCAATTCATCATGACTACCTATTTACGTAGATTTGCATCGATTATGCTGCCACTATGTATTTATTTAGGATTTATTATTTTTCAATTGCACTAAAACTTTGTCTTATGCTTATTTAAATACAGCAGAAATAGATCCTAAAGAGCTGAGTGCCTTGGCCTTATTCTTCCATAAGCTACGTATCCAGAGCTTGTACTATATCTTTTTTTTTTATTACTATCTTACTGTTCACCAATACTAATTTTCGAAGGACAAGTTCTCCATTTAATACCTAAGCTTCGCAAAACAGTATCCTAACACATCAAAGATTTATTAATAAATTTAAAAAAAAAAAAAAACACAAAAATACTGTAGGAATTACTGTCATTATGTGTTCCTCCATCACTTCTGTGATTACTACTCCAAAGTCCGTTATTTTACAGTGATTTTTAAAACATATTATAGGAAGCTGATCACGCTGCTAAGTTAATTATACCATTTACAAGAGAGAGAGAGACTATAAGGAGAGTCTTATTAAACCCCCAAGGAAAGTATCAAATCTTTTCAGTTCTAATACCCTCAGATTTGGTTTCCTGCACTGGCAGTTCTACCCAACAATCACTGAAGACAGTTGCAAGGTCTGAGCCAAAATCAATCCACAAATACGGTTGGAGAAAAATAGCTGAAAATAAGAAAATGATGGTAAGCTCATCCTTTACAATCCTCAAAAAAAGCTTCTCCTACCACAACACAAGGCACCTAGTAAGGGCCACACCTACTACATTGGTTTCCAAAGGAGACAATATGCCCCCCAAGCAGCAAGCCACAGTGATATGGGCTAAAAGCAACATAACATTCAAATGAATGGCAGTTTACTTTGCCATCCAAGACACACTGAAACTTCAGTGTCTTCTTTCCTAAACAAGGATTGATTCCTTGCTCAGTTTATTTTCACCAGCACTCTTTTTTCTCCAACATCTCTCATCAGTAAGGCTTTTTGTGTTTTTGGTTTTTTTTGGTTTTTTTTTTCCCTTGAACTAAAAACATGAACAGCCCTGCATGGAAAATTAAGCCCTGCAGATCATAATGAGAAACGTTCCCACAGCTGCAGGGAGCCTAAGGGATTGTTCATTAGGAATTAGACTTCAAACTATATTGATATGGTCAATGCCATAGGGATGAAATACGTGTCCCAAGAGTGGCAAAGACCACTGATGTTTCTGGTTTGTCCATCAAAACCCATTCCTAGGACTGCTGGAATATTATTCATTAGTGGGCTTCTATGGCAAATACCCAAATGGCCACGGCTTTTATTTCTTTTGCTCTTGTCTTCTGGCACTATAATGTGCAATACTGTTGTGGTGTTGGTCTTCTACTGTAGGTCTCCCATTTCTACTGGGAATCTTTTGAGGGCTATGACACATGGAGAAAACATGTAGTACTTCCTCAGCAGATCCTCCTGGACCAGACATTGGCTACACCCCTCCGTACCATTTTCCCAAGGGAGATGCCATGTATTTCATGGGCCGTACAGGTCCTGTTTTCCTATTTCTAGAAAGTTTATATTAATTCAGAGGAGCTTTTCTCTGACACAGGATTGAGAAGAAAATATAGAAGTCCTACTTTCAAATAGGTATTGAAAAGCTGCCAGAACCTACAACTCTGTTGGTGAAGAACTTGCTCCCACTTGAAGATTCCTCTTAGAAATTTCAAATTACATGCCCAGTTTAAACAAGTTTGTGTTCGGTACTTCTGTCATCATCTGAATTATTAACATTCATTCTTTAGTACACGTGAGTAACCAAGACAGCAAAGATTAAAAGGGAAAGTCAACAGCTAAAACAACTGGTTTGGCAGCTGCATGGAAGAAACAGGAGTGGTTCAACCACTAAATTCTCACATATGAGTCTGGGAATGCCCTGCAGAAGACTGCTTAGGACACACTACTGGCTGGTGTGTGGGAAACCTAAGCACAAGGCTGTTTCAACATGAGAGGTGCATTTGAATGCTCTTCAAAGCAATTGTGAAAGCCATGCAAAACCCACTCATTTTTGGAAGGTTATTGGGAAATGGCAAATTACTCATAGCTGCGTGGTTTTCCTTCTGCTGTAGTTGCTCGAAATGCCAGAGCTTGTAACTAACCTGAGAAACCTCAGAGATACTTTTGATACTTGGAAAACTTACCAAATGCACCCCAGATACTGTCACACTGTGATCACTCCTCTCTCAGATGAAATGTGAAAAGTGAACAAAAACTCCTTTAAGTGAAGGAGTTGTACCATATCCATAACTAGTTATGGATATGGTACAACTTATAATGCAATGGTACAACTTATAATGCAATTGAAAGTGATGTGATACTGTGTTTTGCAGGTTCCTGAGCTGCACAGGTGAAAGGGAACATGGGAGACATTGCTGCTAATGCTGGAAAGCACCTAATATATAATGCTGTAATTAAGCCTCATATAACTGACCTAAATATTTAACCCTCTTTTCTTATTTTTGACTGTTCCATTCTACAGAACATGATTCTAACATCTTTTCTTTGGGGAAAGAGGTAAAAAGAAAATTGGCAGTTTTACTCAGAGGTAATTGGGCTTACTTTCCTCTTTCTGAAACTATGGTTTCCTTCCCTTCCTGTAACAGCAGAACCTGGAAGAACATTTTAATCACTTCTGTGACACTCCAAACTAGTCGCTTCACTTACTTTTCCTGAAGTAGTCCAAAATTCACATCATACTGAAGAGTAAAACCACCTAAATTTTCTTTCAAGTCTCAAGAAGAAATTTCATACAATTCTATCCATCTGAAGTGACCTTGCACAGTCTAGAGCCTTACTGATATACTTCTTAGCTCAGACTGGATCAGCAAGAACTGACCCACTTGCAGATACCCTGAAGACTAGAAAAATGTAGTTTGCTTCTGTGCACGTACAAGATAAACATAATTTGTGAAAGCATTCATGTGTATAAGAAATCCCAAGGCTTCATGTGACACAAGTTCATAAAACGTATTTGTGCCTGATGGCATATATTTCACATCACCACCACTCACCTCTCTTCTGTTACCATGAATTTTCATCAAGGGAAGGAGGTTTAAACATGTAAGAAGTATTTTAGCAGTAGCTGATTGGGTGAAGGTGATCTTGAGTTACAGGTGTGTTTGCCCCATTAAGGCTCCTTTACTAATGACACCATGAAAAGACAGCAATATCAGGTAACACTTCTGGACTGACATTCTTGCTAATGGTATCTGTTTAAAAATGTCCCCAGAGCTAAATTTCACATTAGCAATTAGATTGAGGGGATCAAGAATAGGAGCTTAAAGGAAAAAAAAAATATACAAATCCTTAGAACCCATTTAGATCAATAAACTAATTCAGTAATACCAAAGCCCCTTTCTTTTTATTTTGCAATCTTTTGTAAGGGGTTGTCCTTGTTTAGGTGCCATGCTATAAAATATTATCAATAGAGGACAATATATCATACAGGCGTTGCTGCTGTGAGCACCAGGTTTTGATCTGCCTCCCCAGTCTGTAATGCAGAGAATTCAGGGAGAATACAATTTACTGCAAAGACAATGTCACGCTGGGTTTTAGACCTCTCAGTGAATAGAAAATACACATCCCCACCGGATTCCTGACAACTTCCATACAAAATTCTCACTGATTGTAAAAAGAAAACCCTGATATAGAAAAAGAGACAGTCTATAGGGTTCCCAATCAATACACTCCAACGATGTAATTGCATATGTCCATGTTTTCCACAGATAACTGAAAAAAGGATCCATTTTGTTCTCACATCTGGGAGCCAATTAAGCCACATTCAAGACACTAGAAACTGCTGTGACATACAAAGTCTAGGAGCAACAAAACCTTGAAAACTTTGGAATCTGTTCACACTGAGAAAAGTCAGTGCAAAGTTTCTTTTTTAGAAAAAAATAAAAAAATCATCCTGCTAAATTTACATTCTACAACTGTACCACGTGCCTGCTGCTGAACAATGAGAACTGACAAATGCTCAGTGCAAGCTTTCACATTTCCCAAATAGGCATTTATTTTTGAAGAGACAGTCGTACATTATTTCCTACCTTCAACGTCCTATTCAGTCTTAAGAGTTTTAAAACACCCCCCTTAGGTATCCCTAAGCCAGGATGAAAGGAAGAAACACCAAAACAGACAAAAGCCAAAGATCTTTCAAATGGACAAGGTTTGCAATTCTCCAGGCAGAGAGAAAATTACAACCCTTAAGGTAGAAATTGGTTAGAAAAAGGATGCAAATAGTGCAGGATTGAAAGGCCTAGTAAAGAGTAAGAAATATCATTTTGGTGCTCATAACCTGCATTTTATAAGACATTCCTTGAATGAAAGGAGCATTTCTTGGAGACATTCATTTTAAGACTTCCTTAAAGATGACTGCTCTCTTGAGAAACTAGATTATAGAGAAATGTAATGTATTTTAAAAGAATAATATATTTTTTTTTACAATTGCCTTATGGCATCCTATAGCTTTTTGCCTATTAGAAAAAGTTGGCAAACTGAGGATCGCAGAGACACAAAAATTCCTTGCAGGGCTCTCTCAGGTTATTTACAGAAGCAGCCTCCTGACTCCAGGTGGGACTGTGTGTTCCACCCTGAGCTGCAGGTGAAGATTATTGTCCACCCGCAGTGAAGTTCATAATGTAATTTCTCACCTAGTTAATGTGGAATAAACATCTTTTGAAAGAGGAAAATCACTCTTATTTTTAAAGGAAAGGCTCCCACAGACTGCTGATATGACAGAGTGGAAATCCTGCTGCATCCTTAGTGCCACACTTGCTAATCACAGGTGTTCAATTCACAGAACAGGACACTTAATATCCCCTCTCCACCACCACAAATAGTGCATTATTGAGATTTTCTGAGAAAAACTGTTTTCTTTCAGAAAGCACTAGTTCTTAAAAAAAAAAAAAGGGAAGAAGTTTCTCAGAAATGCATTGTAAAACTGCTGAAGGTTCCCATGTGAGCACTATAATGCCTGAGGTGGGTGCTCTCTCCCTTCACTTTCTGCATCATCCTGTGGTAGAAAAAAGATGGGGATTGGTGGGGAGTGAGGGAGAAACATTTCCTGAGCATCTCTAATTACAGGCACCACTACCATCAAAGAGAGGTTTAATTGGCCTGATTCTTATTTTAGCCTTCTCTGTTCACTCCTATTAAACAATTACTGAAAGACATCATGCTGTTGGTCTTGAAATTATTTTTAGGTACCATTAGAAGCCTGGTGTTAGCAAAAATTCTTAATTTAATTTGTCACAAAGAGAGTAATGAACATACTCGAATAAGAAAGACTCTACACTGACAAAAACAGAGGGAAAAGTGAAAGCTCATCAAGTCATAGGATTAAAATCTACAAATCTCCCACCAATGAGAAGGTGCCCGGCGAACACAGCTCAGGTTTGTTGTGTCACTCTGGCAATATTTTAAGGCTACTATTTATCATCAAGCCAAGAAAAAATTGCAAATCTAACCTAATTCCTGACAGGTTTATGGTGTATTTGCTTCTAGGCTGCTCCTCTACAGCTCTAGGTAAACCCAAAACAACAGTGCCAAGCTGTAATACTGGGAACTCTTTCTAACAGAAATGATGTGGGGCCTGAAGCATCAGGTAGGGCCAGCACAGCCCAACCCTGGAGAACATTATTTAAACATATACACACAAAAAATTATCCTAAAGACAACAAACCCAACCTTCCAGAAGTAAGGTATGAGTAAGCTATTCTCTAAAAGTTGTGACTGCTACAGACAACCACATACACATAAGCTTTACTATCGTCTGCAGGAAGATGATAACCTCTGTCATAAGGGCTAAAGAGAGGAGACTGAGGCAGAATATAAATATTGGGAAACACAAAGCTCTACACAGCATCCCGAAGTGCTACAGGAAAATACTTATTTATAATGAAAGTCTTGTGTGCTGCAAAATGCTGCTATAATGGACAGTGGCGGAACTGAATCTGATAATGCTGAAAAATTCCAAGAGGCAGCCTTCATGGGTTCAATATATTAGCAAAAATATTTGGATTCAGTTTCCTGCTGTCAAAGTCAGTATCAAAATCTAGAGGTAAATCAAAAACATGTATATGTCACTGTTAGAAAAAATGTTCTACCTTTATGTCTCAAGAGGGTTTATTTTAAAATTCTTTTTCTTTTGAATAAAGCCACACTACTCTAGAAATACAAAAGACATTCTCAGTCACTTTTTAAAAAAAGTCAAACTTCCCAGCATATGACTTAGATTGTTACAAATCGCTTAAAAATGTTGCACAACAAAAGTATCTATTAAATCAAAAGAGCTTTTATCATAAGAACTAAAAATTTCAGTTGGGGGTTCTTTTAACGGAAGAATTAAAACAAAACTATGAGTACCAGAAGAAAAACAAACCCAACAACTTTTCAGTTCCCTATTAGTCATCTCCTAGGTTTATTTTATTTTTTAGATAAAGTTCCACTGAAAACTTATAAAAGCTGGGCATTTATCATTTGTCCAAATATTTATGACATTGGGCGGCGAGGCAGGTCATAATCTAAGTCTGGATTTCCTCTTGCACTTCACCAGTAAATCCTGTCTCACGAATGGTGGAAAAATTATCTCTAAAATCTGAATTTGCTATGACTAAGTGAAAGTTGGACCAGTTTCTTGGTGATGAGTGAATGAATGATACAAATGCAGTCAGCTGGAGTCAGGTCTGATGCAGTTGTAGTATGGCTGATCTTATCTTTATTTAAGCCTCTTAGAATGAGATTTTATGATGTAAAAACATTACAGAGTTTTTGAAGTGGGGTTTTACATGCTAACACTTATAGGTTTGTTGGGGTTTTTTTTATTTAACCTGTAATTTTTCTGCTGCTTTCTCTCTATATTGGTATTGTCACCTTTATTTTTTTATATTCTATTCTGTGTTTACTTGTGCTGATCAAATAATATATTTTTATTCCTTTCTTTAATGCTCTTTCAGATGCTGCAGAGTGGAAAAAAACCCCTCAACCTGACTTTTCTAAGCCTAGTGGTCGTCCTTTACCATATGTGAACAAAACTTTCGTGAACCCTGTTGTATTTTGGATGAAATTCCACTGGAGCTGAATGGGTGAGATTTTTAACCCCTGTATTCCATGGATTAGAAGACAGAGTGTCTGTCTGTCACTGGATGAGGCAGCTGAGATGGCAGCACTCCCCAAGTGCAGGGGACACTTCTCCACCCCAAACACACACTCCTTGATAATACAAACTATGTGAGCAGAGGGGCTGTACTTGAGGGATGTGAGATCCAGGAAAAGGGGAGGAGAATGGAAGGGGCAGGGGGGGAGGAGAAAGGCAAATGAAAAATTATGAAGCAAAGGGTCAAGGATACAGACAAAACAGAATCATAGATCAGTTTGGGTTGGAAGGAACCCTTAAAGGTCATCTAGTCCAACACCCCTACAATCAGCCCACAAATTTTGGTTAAGCACACTGAGAGAGGGTTTGAACTGTGAGCAAATCAATTCTGCTTGCATTATCCAAAAAGCAGAAGAAATACTACAAATTATTTGTTACGTACACAAGGCATCTCACAGGATTAAAAAAATTAATCCCCTTGGAAAACCCTTGGATTCAGGACAGATTTTTGATCAAACCAGATGAAAACACTTACATGGCCTTTGTTACCTTGGCATTTTCTAAAAAAAAAAAAAAAAAAAAAAACTCGAATCAAATAAAAACTTGTAAACGAATTAGCAGGCAAAGTTACATGAAGCTCTAAGCAAGACAAGAAAAGCCAGAAACTGCATTATACAATGTTACAATTAATCATTAATACAGAGTAACATTTAATATATTTCCTTTGAAGATCGGTGTTATGGGAAAATACTCGTGATGGAAAGCCTCGGGTAATTGCAGCCAGCAGGTGGTTTAGCCCGAGGAGCTGGAATCAGGAAGACCTTTGTATTTTCATTATTATTTCTTTGTAAGAGATCAGAAGACAACGTCTTGAGTTAACGCAACGTAACTTCAAAGTACAGGTGAGGCTGTGCTGAGGAGGGAAAACAGCACAGGGAACCTCAGCATCCACCAGCAGATCCAGCAGAGGCTGGAGCCATCGGCCAGGAGGATGCCATTACAGGAAAGCCCTCAGGAGGCATCCGAAGACACTCATGCCCCAGAACACAAGGCGATTAAACCAATTATTTTCTCACATGAACAATGCTACTTCTCTGTATTCCATGCCTGGAAATTACACCTAAGTTTTATAACATCTGAAGTGTTTTCTAAAACGCAATGAGTGTTGGTGACTAATACATCTTAAAGTAATTTTAGAATTTGGGAACTGATTGAGAGAGATAACCTTATGAAAAGAGTTACACACAACACAAAGATTCCTTGAAATTTTCATTGAAAAACAGTTACTTTCCTCCAGAAATGTGACTTACTGCACAAAAGACAAACGAGCTCCTGGCTTACGAGGGAAATGATCTGACTGAATTTCCCAGGAGGCTTTACCATAGCTTATATGAAATATTCCATTAATATTTATATCTGTGACTAAACTCTGACAACCATTATTTTCTCAGCTTCTAGTTACAAAGGAGATTCTTTCAAATGGCATCCCACTATTCCCACTATATTTGACAGCATTGTGACATTTGGTGACATAGTTCAGTGGTGGACTTGACCCTGCTGGATTAATGGCTGGGCTCAATGGTCTTAGAGGGCTTTTCCAGCCTAAAGGATTCGATAATTCTACTCTTGGG